>CAJQUW010001612.1:0-355220 GCA_907163375.1 Prostheceraeus crozeri
CTTTAGTAAAAATCAGACATTTCATGAATGGTGTGATGACTTCCTGAAGATCATGGAGTCGCCTGAGGGACGTGATCTGTACCCGTCATTTATTTTTCACGCTTAAATTAAACTTACATTGTAAATCTCTTGTCTTTTCATTTTAAACATAGTTCTGGAATTGGTTTTCTTATTGGGGAGCAACTAAATCATAGCTGCACATCTAAATAGTGCTACATTTAAAATAATTGTCACAATAGTCGCAATTGAGCAAACCCATTCAAAATCAAACAACGGACGTCTATCGGTACGTACCCAAGTGCTCAGAACCAAACCGCACAAGTTCGCTCATAGACGTTCCGAAACACAGTGTACTCAACCGAGTGTACCAAACACATGTACCTATCCAGTAAAACAGATCTCATACAAGTTCCTATTCATAACACTGAATTATACATGTACCTATCCATGTTCCTATTGAGAACTAAATTATACATGTACCTATCCATGTACCTATTGATAACACTAAATTTTACATGTACCTATCCATGTACCTAAGTAATGGGCAAAAGACCGTTCCAGGACACCATAAAATTCAAAAAAATGGTATCTTTAAAAACGACATAAATTCATGAATTTAGACCCTTTTTCAGGTTTTTAAGACCTAAATTCATGAATTTAGACCGTTCCAGGACACCATAAAATTCAAAAAAATGGCATCTTTAAAAACGACATAAATTCATGAATTTAGACCCTTTTTCAGGTTTTTAAGACCTAAATACATGAATTTAGTCCATTCAAAAAGTACCATTTTTTCAAAAAATGGTATCTTTAAAAACGACATAAATTCATGAATTTGAACCCTTTTTCAGATTTTTAAGACCTAAATTCATAAATTTGGGCGTTTTTAAAAATACCCAATTTTCAAATTTTTCAAAATCTCAAATTTGAGAATTATAATTTTTACCTTGAAAATCATGACCGTTCTAGGACACCGAAAAAATCAGAAAAGTTAAGAATCTCAAATTTGAGAATTACAATTTTCTTGCTTAAATCATGACCGTTCCAGGACACCGAAAATCATAAAAGTTGAGAATTTCAAATTCATGAATTTTATCCATCTTTCAGGTTTTTAAAATATATCATGTGACTAATAATATTTCTTTAAAAATGGAAGAAACAAGAGTGGAAGGAACTTCAGAAATGGAAGGAACCTCAAGAATATATCCTTCGTTATCATATGAACGTAGTTCTACTTTAATGGACATTGAAAAGATTAACATTGAAAAAATGAATAAAGAAAAACACAAAGATAGAGTAAGGTATATGAAAGATAAGGAATCTCAATTATTATTAAGATTAGAGCATTATAAATAAATTAAGAAAGAGATGGACTCAAGTTAAGAATGTAACACAAGGAATTGGCATATTCTTAACAATAAGTCTAGGTGCTTTAACAATTGTTATATCTTCAGGTGTTTTAGTAATTCCAGTAGTTGCTACAGCTTTAACAGGTACGGGTGTTTTTGCAACTTCACTTGTTACAATGTTAGATAAATCTTTAATAACTAAGAAACGAAAATCATTAAAAACTAAGCATTTACATATTAAAGAAGTCTATGATAAACTACTACTACTTTCAAAGAGTATGTGATGATAATGTTATTACGTTAGATGAGATTGAAAAATTTGATCAAATAGCTAATGAAGTAAATCAAACCTTTCAATTACAGTCCGAAAAAGTTGATGATAAGAATAGACAGGATGGCAAAATTTCTAGTGATGGTAAAATTTCTAATGAAGAAAATGACAAAATTTTTTTAGAAGAGCTAAAAACTTTAAGCGAAAATTTAAGCAAAACTTTATTAAACAAAACTTAAAACGAGAAAACTTTAAACGAAAAGATGTCAAACAACAAAGCAATAAAAAAGTAATTTGTTCAGTAAAATGTTTTTGTTGTATTCCAATGTTACCACAAAATTCAAATATTATATTTTAAAAATGGATAAAATTAGAGCTGATAATTTTAAAAGAATAAAACAATTAGAAGAGTTAATAAAACAAAGAAATATTATGAAAGAAAATCATCTTCAACATAGAATGATAAAAGCTGGTATTCAATCTGATATGTTTGAAAAAATGCAGCAAACCGAACAAGTAAAAACTGATTTTGAAAAAACTATGAAACCATTTAAAACTCTTGAAAAAGAAAGTACAAATAATGATAAACAAATTGATATAACAGATCCAGAGCACAAAACTATATTAGATGACTATGGATTACTAGAATCAAACATTAATAAGAAATTACCAAAATCTATGCAATTTGAACATTCTATTTCATTTATAGATGGAAAAACAATACCTAGATTTTATCTCGGACAAAAAGAAATATTTCCACAACCTTTTCGAGGTTTAATTTTTTCACCAGAAAAATCTCCTTTTAGTTTAGATAGAAATTTTGTTGATCTTTTAAGAGGAGCAGATTTAAAAAATTATGCTGTAGAAGATCTCACAAAATATAAAGCTATGTTAGATAGAGTTGGTGCAGTAAAATCTCTTAGACGTTATAAACAATTAGAAAATTTATTATCAACGGGGGTTAAAGTAGGAAAAGGTTTATCTGAAAAACAGAAAACTGAAACAACTGTATTTTTACCAGATGATCCACAAGAATTACTAAATAGATTAAATATTTTAATATCTGCAATAAAAGAAGGACAAATTCTAGTTTCAATGAAATTCATGCTATATTGAAAAGACTGTTAGAAAAGAAGATTCTAAATGAAGAGGATTATAAAAGTATAACGAACCGAATGTTCTAGGGCTTCGCCCATAGCTGAAATATGTTGTTGTTTTTAATTTTTTTATAAAAGATATTTATTCAAAATTTTAACTAAAAAATGTGTTCAGCAGATTTAGACAAAATTAATAATCATTTAGAAAATTTAACAGAGATTTTGGGTTCATCAAAATTTAGTACGACGTTAAAAATTATAACAACTACTTCATCACACACTTGTAATTTAGAACCCATTCTACATTTGGAACAAAATAAGAATTATCAAATTGCATTGACTAGTTTCTCTACATTTAACACTATTCAAAACGTTATCAAAGATGTGAATGATCAATTTAGATATTCTACTGATAAAGGCAAAACGTGGAAAGTACTAACTTTTCTTCCTGGTTCTTACGAAGTTGAATCAATATCAAATGAAATTAAGAGACATTTAGGTATATCATTTAAAGATAAGAAACAATTACATTTTGCAGTTGAACCGGCAGTTAATAAATTTTCTCTTACTTTAGACGAAAATCATCAAGTTGATTTTAATCATGATAGATCATTGTCAAAGCTATTAGGATTTAATAAACAAACCTATAGTCAAGGTTATCATTTAGGTGAGAAGATTCCAAAAAATAACTGAAATAAATTCAATTGTTGTACATTGTGACATTATTGAAGGAGGTTTTATAAATGGTAAATTATCAAATTTAATATTCAGTTTTCCAGCTTTTACTGTACCCATTGGTTATAGATTAAATGTAATTCCACAAACATTAATATATTTCCCTATTACAAGAAAAACTATTAACAACATTGGCATTAGAATCACTGATGAAAAAGGACAAGAAATAAATTTTGGAGGTGAAGAGATTATGATAGATCTTTTGGTTCGAGAGGTATAAACTCCCACGCGAAGCTAGAGAAGTTTAATTTTCTTCTTCTTTAGAAGCAAAAAATAAAAATAAAAAAATAAATTTTTTTATTAAAAAATGAGTGAACTACCTCCATTAAATAAAAAAAACTTAAATTTAATCATCATCCAAATTTATCTAATAAAGTTTTGTCAGTTATTTGTGGAAGATCAGGATGTGGAAAAACATATCTATTATTTAAAATTTTAACGACTCCAAATTTTTTGGATTATAACAATCTTATAATTTATACAACAACGGCAGAACAACCCGTCTATCAATTTTTAAAATATGGATTTGAAAATAATCTTACAAAAACAGCAATTGCTTCATTATTCAAAGAATATGAAAAATCTGAAGATGAAGAAGAAATAAGTTCGTGGTGTGAAGAAGCAACAAAAAATAATCAGTTAGTTGAAACCAATAAAAATAAGCATATAAAGATACAACTAATAGATGATAGTGGTAATATGCAAGATCCTAGTAAACTAGATAAAACAATGAAACATTGTGTAATTTTTGATGATTGTGTTAATGATAGAAATCAGTCAGTTCAGAGAAATTATTTCACAAGAGGTAGACATAATAACTGTAGTGTTTTTTATTTAACACAAAGTAAGTATTCATTAGATGGAAGTGTTATTAGAAAGAATGCAAATATATTTATACTATTTGAAATAAATGCAAGAAACTTAAGTGATTTGTTAAGAGATTTATGTGTAAGAAATAAAGATGAATTTAAACAATCGTGTAACAATGCTTGGTCAAAAGATTATAGCTTCATTACAATTAATATTGATAAAAAAATTCATGAAAGAGTTATCGAACAATTGTTCTCTGACTAGGCTTCGCCTCGAGGGGCTTCGCCCCGACTGAAAGTCGATAGAAAATATTTTCGCGGAGTGATAAAAATATACAAATATAGTGTTACAATATTTTTTGATTTTATGTATATATCAAATTTGTCTATCTTAGAAATTAGAAAATTAAAAAGGTTCAGTAGTTATTCCATCAGGTAAAATTTTTCTTTTATCATCAAATGGATCTAATGCTAATTTATGTTCTTCTTTTAAATACATTTTATGTTTTTTTGAATTAAGTCTATAATTACATGCTGTTTTTATTTCATTATTAAATAATGCATTTTTATAATCTTGAAATGTTATTTGATTAGCCACTGATGCCTTTGAAATTCCTTTTAATGTTTTATGTGTTTTAATATTATTAGTTGTATCATAACAGTAACATTTAGATTTTAAAAATATAGCTTCTGTTATGAAATCTTCATTTCCTTCTAATTCATCTTTTACTTTACATAAATCAGAAGGATGAATGATATCTTTTATTTTATTAATTTCTTCATCAAGTGTAGAATTATACGGTATTGTTAATTCTAAGAAAACAGAATCGGTATCTGTAAAGTGTAATTTATAGTTTTTGCCATAAGCAGGTGCTAAATAATCATATATAAATCTATACATAAATAGTTTAGCTAATTCTAATATAGTGAAACCAATGAAATTAAACTTATCATGTTTTACGCTAATTCGACGTAAATGTACAGCACATAGTTCATCACTAAATCTAGTAGTTCTTTTATATGTAGGTTTCCTTGTTAAATTTTGAAACCTATCTTTATCATAAACTATTTCAATATTTTGTCTATTACGCACATTTTCTAAAGTCTTACCATAAAATGCATTATTCATTAATTTGAAGAACACGTTTCCAAAATCATCTTTATTTCTTTTAGCTATTTTACGTTTTTCAATATTGAACTCTATATAATTTTTTAACCACCTAGATTTTTGATAAAATAGTTTTCGATATATTTTGGTGAGAATCATTCCATGATCTAAATACCAATCTAGCATTCTTCCTTCAACAACATACTTTCCTTTATTGCTTTGTGTTAACATAAGTTTTTTTGTTGGTCTGTATTTCTTAGGAATTATAGATTTTTGATAATCTGAAAAATCTTCTATATTGGGAATTTTGTTTTCGGGACAGAAAGGAAAATATTTTGTTTTATCTTTTATTTCATCAGGGTATACTAAATCAACTTCATATATATAACCATGATTATAATTTCCATCATATGTTTTTTGATAATCTAGAATATTACACCATGACATTTCACCTGTTGGTAATTCTTGTATCATGCAAGAAGAATATAAGCTATTAAAATCATAATATAACAAATAGTTTTCTCTCATGATTTCATCAACTGCTGCTTGACTATCTTCATTTGATATAAGTCCTTCTATATTTTGATTAAACAATTTTATAAACTGATCACTTTCTTCTGGAGATAAAGGTTTCATTATTCCATAATCATCAGGATTTACTTTTTTATTATAACATTGAAAATATCTATTACCTAAAACTGATGAAACTCCACCTCTAATTCCAGATTCAAAAAATAATAATTTATCATATGTATTTTCTTTATAATGTTTAAGTTTAACGGACTTTGTCCTAGAGCCATCGGCTTGAACACCAGTATGTTTTAATCCTGCTAGCCATGTTAAACCTGGTGTAGAATAACAATAACATGGATCTATTCCGTAATATTCTAAACACATATCACGAAAGTTTTCAAAAAGATCAGCTAGTATTAATACATCTATCTGTAGATATTTCATTGTATAATCATACATTGTTTTACAATTTAACTCTCTCCAATTTTTTTCAGCTTCTGCATAGTCTTCGTCAGATAATTGTGATTGTTTTAATGTTGATTTAAATTTATTTATTGGAGGAAGTTGTTCTTCTTCCATAATTTTATTCACAGAATTAAAATCAGTCTTCGACTGTGAACCACAGGTTTTATCTCCAGTTATATCAGTCTTCGACTGTGAGCCGCAGGCTATATACTCATACGGAAATATTCCTTTTAAAGGTTTTAAATTATATTTATTTAATATTTTACATTGTTCAGATTTCAAAGTTTTTTCCATAACATCTAATGAATAAGGAGTAAAAAATCTAAATGCATCTAAAATTCTAATGCAACCTAATTGCATTGAAAAATATTCTTCTTCTGTTTTACATAGTACATTTATTTGTTGTTGTTGTAATTTTTCAGATGAAAATAAATCTTTCATTACTAGATGGAAATCATATTTAGAACCATTATAGAAATATAGAGGAACAAAGTTATATTTAAATGTATTAGCATTAAGATTACAAGAATTATGTGCTGCACCTCTATATAATCCATTTAGATGATCATGATCTTTTACCTTGACGGCAGAGCCGTCGCTTCGCTTGTCAAGATATCTACCTTTGCCATTTTTATAATTTTTTGTAAATTCTCTTCCACAGTAATAACATTTTGTTTCATTAATAAAATTTAATTTTTCTTTTTCTGTTAATGGCATCATCGGTATATTTGTTTCAAGCAATTGTGAAAAGCGACCTTGTAATTCTTCTACTTTCTTTGTAAACATTTCTGAACTATCTTCACCATAGTATTGAAAATATTCTGATTTAAATAATTCAGGATAATTTGAATGAATGTACATTCCCCAACATAATGGTTTTTGTTCAAATAAATATTTTTCTTTACTTTGTTCAGCTGCACTTTTTTCATAATTACAAACCGAAGGTTCTAGGGCTTGGCCCGTACCATTTTCAGAATTATCATTTTCAGAATCGGGCGAAGCCCTGGAACTTTTCGTTCGATTTTGTGTCATATTAACATTATATGCTTCAAAATCACAATAAATAGTAAAGGGTACTTTATTTTTAAAATACCATTTATTATATTCTAAATAATCATCTTTTGGAAATGTGTTTCTGACTGCTTCATTTTGTTGACAATTCTCCAAATGTCTATTCATTTCTTCTTTAGTTCTAAAACTTGTCATACATTGAAGACAAGGAAAATTTGTATTATCTGAAGTTTTTGTAAATATAGAAATATCTTTACACAATATAAAATGACCCTGTTAATATAATATATTCGCTTGTGCTGGTTGTTTTGACTGTTCTAGTTTTTCAAATTTATCTTGATATATTTCATGTGTTTCATCAATTTGTCTTTGTAAATCTTTTTCAGACTGTTGATAATTTTGATTGAATATTTTCAGCTGTTGTTCATATTCATTATTATATTGTTCTTTATATTGTTGTTGACATTTTTTTAAACATTCATTTAATTCTTTATTTTCTTCATTATTTAATTCTTTATTGTCTTTATTTAATTCTCGAATCGTTTCTATCTTATTTTGATATTTATGGCCATATTCTTGTACTAATATTTTTGTTTGTTGTTGATAATCTGTTTTACATTTTTGTAAAATTTCATTTAAATTTTGTAATTTTTGTTGATATTCTAAAGATAAAGATAGATAATCGGAATCATAATCATAATTATAATTACGTCCTTTATAATTATTATGATTAATCATTATTGGTGATAATGTTTTTATAATTTCAAATTTTTCAGTACATATTATATTTCCTTGGTAAAAAATATTATGATGCATGTAATTTCCCCTATCATTATATACTATTTCTGATTGACATAAATTTTTATTATTCAAATAAAATTTTTTTGAATCTGAGTAAAGTGGAGTAATTTTACCAATAGAAACATAATTCACATTTAATTCAAAAACATTTACTTCTATTAAATTTTTATTCTTTTTATGAAACTATTTTAACCTATTATAATCTTATGGAAATTCATCTAAGCCATCAGAAAGATCAAATTCATTTATGTATTCTTCTTTATTGTAATGACTTAGTCTTTCTTTATGATATTCTGCAGGATGTAAATGTGCTATAATACTCCACAGAAAACAATAATCATCTTCATTTTTTATGTTGATTATTTGTGGTGAACTGAAAGGTAAAGGAACATAACTACCACCAGTATTATTTTTATATTTATCAATTACTATTTTCTTAGATAGTATTTTAACAAATCTCCAACCAGATTCACGTAACTGGGCTTCAATTATACAATTTTCTAATTTAAGTATCATCGATTCAAATATGGGTTGTATATCATTTACATTATGAATTTCTTGCGAATTTGTAAAATGTCCTTGTATTATTTCTTCAGGATTTCCATCAGGTCCATTTTTTGTATAAAGTACTTCTACATTCATATAACATTTGAAAGATTTCTTAAATATTTTGAAAAAGTTTGTTAATACATTATAAAAAGTTTCATCGGTTTCATTATGTTCAACGGGCGAAGCCCTGGAAGACATCTCCGATGTCCCGCGAAAAGACTGATTAAATAAATATTTTATATCTGTTACGGCTTCATCAAATTCATCTATTTCGTTAAATTCATCACTATCGCTAAATAAATATCTTCCATCTGGTACATGTTCATCTTCACTATTAAAAACTTTTTTATATTCCGAATGTGAATAATCATCAAACATTTTTTTAACTTTTATATCAGTAGACAATGTTTCTAGATAGTTTTTATAACTATTTAATTTTAATATATTTCCTTCATCAACTCGTTCTACATTTTGTAAATGCAATTTACTATTTAAATGAGATTGATAACTTCTTTTTGTTTGCAACTTTTTTTTACATAAGTTACAATAAAACTTGGTATTTTCCATTTTTTTATTTTTTTAGAGAAAATTTAAGAAAAAATTTGTGTTTTAATTTTAGATATAAACATTTTAATATCAAGGACTTGAGTGTTATTTTATATTATTATATATTACACGTTCTTTAGTTATTTTTTTCCTTTATCATATTAAGTTTAATCATTTTAAGTTTTATCATATTAAGTTTTATCATATTAAGTTTCATCATATAATGTTTTATCAAAAGATAATTTAAATTTATTTTCACTAACTATTGATTCTTCATCATCATAAATTGATTCTTCATCATCATAAATTGATTCTTCATCATCATAAATTACACTTTTTGGTATAAGATGCCCTTCCATGATAGGATACCATTCTCTTATTGGAATATCTAATTCTAAATTACATTTCTTATCTGATAATAATATAATAGAGAAAAATATTGGTCTTTGTTCTCTTTTGGAAAATTTAATAGCACCACTATAATCTGAATCACTTTTAGTTTTTATTAAAGATGATAAAATTTTAAATTGATTAGATGTAAATCCTAATTTAAATTTTGTAGACCCGACACATAGTTGTCTAACAGTATCTTCAACTATTCCATCATTATTATTTTCAATTGTAAGAAAATGAAATTTAGATAAATTTTTATAATTACTAATATTTTTATAATCTTTTTTACCATTTACACCATTTTCAGATGTTTCTGAATCATCATCTATATTATCATCATCTATATTATCATCATCTATATTATTATCATCTATATTATCATCATTATTATCATAAGATTCTTTAAGATCGGGCAAAGCCCTAGAACCTTCAGTTCGTTTATTATGAATATGATTATGGTCATTGTTAATAGTATAAGGTGTAGTCCACATATAAATTTTCTCTTGTTGAGCTAAACCATTTATATAAGATTTTAATAAATTAATATTTAAGTTTGAATATAATCCTATATAAGCATCATCATCATATCTTTGCGGCATTTCTAATGTTTCTTGTTTATAAATTGTGTCTCTATAATAAACTTGACATAATAATTCTTCATTATGTTTTTTACTCTCTATGTGAATGTTATATTGATTTTGTTCATCAACAAATAATCTAATTTTTTCTTTTGAAAAGGATTTTAATTTTTTAACTAATTCTTTAATATTAATATAATTAATAATTTTAGTTTCTATCCAATCAGTATTACTAATCGGCAAAACTGCTCTAATAAAACCATAAACATTATTATGACCTATTATAACCATATTTTCTTTATTTAATTCAACATATGCAACATCATTATATTTGCTTACAATCTCCATAAATTTAATAAATGGATCACCTGGAAATAAACAATAGTTAGTTTCTATAGAAGGTAAACCTTTAGTCTGTTTTCTAAATATTTCGGCTTGTAATTGAAATAAAATATTAACATCTATACATGGATTATTATTATTATTATCAAAACATTTATTTTCAAATCCCGTTGATCTCGTCGAATAAGAAGAACAGGATGATGCGGTCGAATATAATTTTTTTAAATTTGCTTTATCCATTTTTTTAATTTTTATTAGAAAAAATTTGACTTTTTTATTTTTATTAGAAAAAAAATTACTTTTTTATTGTTAAAAAAATGATGTTACCAAATGTTGGTGGAGGTGCATATATCCCGAATAATCGTGAATTAGAAATAGAGATAGAAAATTATATCATGAAAACTGGAGACGTTTTATCTGGTCCATTGCATCTTTCTATTCTTCCGCAACAAAATACAGAGTTAACAAATAAACAATATGTTGATACACAAATCAATGATTTAAAGGAAAAATATATAAACGATGTTTTGGTTCCACTGATGAATGAATTACAGTTGCTAAAACTTAATGACAAATCATTAAACGAAAAATTATTAAAACTTGATAAAAAGGATAGAGAGCTAGAAGCAGATATAGCAAAACTTTTTAAAAAGATTTCAGAACAATCAAAAATTTAAATATTACTTTCTATAAAGTTAAAATCTGCAGTCATTAAAAATAAACATCAGATACAACTATTGAAAAAACAATTAGAAGATGAAATAGAAAAACTACCTGAAAGAATTAAAAAAAATTTAAAGCAGTTACAAACTACATTCCAAAAAAGTGTTGATGAATTAAGTTCTAAAATTACTCAACAAATGAAAAAGATGAATAGAATAATAAATGAAGTAAACTCGCTTAATCAAAAAGTTGATAAAATGAAAACTCTTAAAATCAATTTAGAAAATGAATTAAAGAAAAATTTACAAGAAAACTCTAAAGAAAATAAAGGACAGTTAGATACTGTTAAAAGACAATTAGATGTTCTTAAAATTAAGTTAAATGCACTTAAAACGGCGTTGAAGATGAATCAGGAGAAAATGCAAGTTAATAGAAAAGAAATTAAAATACATCACACGCTGCTTGACGCAAAAGATAAAGTGCAACAGTCAATTAATAAAGTTATCTCGAAGTTGTTGTCCATTCACAAACGTAAATCTTGATTGGAGCGAAGCTCCTCAGGTTACTAGCCGATCGGACCAAAGGTCCTCAGGTTACTAACCAATCGTAAATATTTTTTCCCAAAAGTCAAATTTAATCCTAAAAAATGCCTATAATTTATAAACACAATCTTAAACATTTTGCTTCAAATCAAAAAATTTCTCATGAACCATCTATGAAATCTGTTTACCATTATGATAATAGAGAAACAGTCGGAACACAAAAGTTCCTAGGCACCACAGGTGCCGTTCACACGGAAGGAGCTGGGATCTTCTCTGGTATTGGAAGTATCGTTAACTTAATTAAAAATAATAAAGATTTGATTACATCTGCTGCAAAAGGAGCAGCTGCTATAGGTAGTACAGCTAGTGCAATATCAAATGCTGTCAAGTCTCAAAACGAATTAAAACAACTAGAAACTATTCGTAAACTTAAGAATGATTCTGAAGAACTAAAAAATTTAAAAAAACTTTCAGAGGAAACAAAAAATAAAATTGCTAACATAGCTGTAGGGGGTGAAACCTTGAGGAGCGGAGCTCCGTCTGATAGTAAACATAAGAAGAAATCAGGCGTTGCCATAAAACGTTCAATTGAACCTACGGTTCGTTCAATTGAAGAAATAAGAGGTAATGGTATTAATAGCAACCTTCGGTCTAACCAGCAAAGCTGTAGCGGAGCTGGTCTAGCAAAATTCTAAAATTATGTTTTTAGCAAAATTTTTTTTAGTAAAATTTTTTAGTAAAATTCTAAAATTATATTTTAGCAAAATTTTTTTAGTAAAATTATTTTAGTAAAATTATTTTAGCAGAATTTTTTCTGTCTGTGAGAAAAACAAAAAGTCAAATTATTTTTTATAAAAATGTCTTCGCTTATCGAAAATAAATTTAGATTAGACGATCCTCCGTTCGTCAGTAATAATCAAAAAAAGAATGACTATATAAGAATTGCTATGAATCCCGGATCTTCCAGTAGAGTAAATACTGGAGGTGATTTAATTTTTGAAGTTGATAATCAGCAGAGTTATATATATTTACCTGATTCGTTTTTACATTGTGAATATTCTTTATATAGTGATGCTAATTTTACAACACCATTACCAGAAACCGATAATATTGCACTAGAGAATAATTTTTTTATAAGATTATTTACACAAATGCGTTTAGATGTTGCAACTCAAAATATAGAAACAATAAATGATTCTCCAGGTGTAATTGATACAATGCTTAGATTTGTAACAATTGGTGAAAATAATAAAAAGCATGAAATCGAAGGTTGGTTTCCTGATACTAATGATGGTATAATTGTTGATGATTTAACTCACGCTGGAACAGATGCAGCAGGAATTGCGAAAGATGTAGAAAATATTGCAAAACATTTAAATAAAACAAATAATGATGCATATAAAGAAAGACGTGAATTTAACAAGAAAAGTAAACAGACAGTAAATTGGTCATTGTCTCCATTATTCAGATATTTAGATTATGATAAAATATCATATCAATTAAAATTTAAATTAATAATTCATCGCACAGCAAATAATGAATTAATCTTTTTTGGTAAGACTGGAAAAAAAGCATATTTAAAAATTGATAGACTTGAATGGTGGATTAAACATATTACTCCTAGTTTAGAGATTGAAACAGCTATTGCAAAAAGATTAAATACTAACAAACCAATTCCAGTAAATTTTCTAAAGCGTACTGCTAGTTCAGTAACTTTTTCCGAACAAAGATTTAACTGGCATTTTACTAGAACTGCGAATACACCAAGATATTTATTGCTAACTTTTCAAAGAAATAATTCTCCAAGTTTTGATAAGAACAATAATCTCTTCCATATTAATACAATTCGAAGTTTACAAGTTTCATTAAATCAAACCCGGTATCCAATTGATCCATTAAGATTCGATGATACCAATAATCAATTTATGGAAGGATATGATGCTTATAGAAATCTTTGTATAGAATTTGGAGTTGAACCACAATTATCTCCTGGAGATTGGAGACATTTATATCCAATTTTCTGTTTCGATTTAAGTGCACAATCTGAAGATATTATTAAAAATGGTTGTGATGTAACAATTAATATTGAAAAGAAAGATTCCACAACTTCATTGATGGCTTATGGTTTATTGCTTGAAGATACAAAATATTCTATTGAAGTTCTTAATGGGAAGATGACTAGAATAAATAAATTTAATTTTTTTTGATAACTTAAAATTTATTCATAACTAGAATAGATTAAAAATTTTGATAACTTAAAATTTTTTTATTAAAAATGTCGCAAGCGAAAAGTAATAATAATAAAACTGTTGAATTAAAATTACGTAATATTGTTGACAAAAATACCCCTAAAACTATTACGATTAACAAAAAAAAGTATTACATAAGTAAACCAATGATAGAGAATATTCAATTACAAAAAGAAAAGAATGGCGGGATTCTCCCATTAATTCCCCTAATAATAGGTGGCATAGCAGCTGCAGGAAGTGTTGCAGGTGGGACAGCTGGTATTGTCCAAGCAGTAAATAAAAATAAATCAGAGAAGGCAGCATTAGAAGAACAAAAACGTCATAATAGGGAGTTAGAGAAAGTTGCTAGGGGTGACGGAATAGTAGATAATTTTATTAGTAAATTAAAATTAGTTGATGAAGGAAAACGAGTTCTTAAAAAATATTCTCCACAATGTTGATGATTTAATTGAAATTAAAGAAACTAAAGATGGTTCTGGAATATATCTAAGTCCTAGTATGATTCGGTAATAACCTCAGGACCTTTGGTCCGATCGGCTAAAGCCTCTGAACAAAGCTCTATTAGGTAAAACATTTATTTTATCTTTTAAAATGAATTCTACAAATTCCGAAAATTTAATTAAATTAAAAATTTCTAATTTAGATTTATTGAATTATCTATTAAACAAAAATAAAAACTCAAATTGTCAGCATATTGGAGGTGACATACAAAAAACATTAGAAAACTTTCCTGGTTTTATTTGGAGTAAATATTCGAAAGAAAAACATCTTCCTGGTCATTCATATACTGGTCCAGGAACTCGATTAGATATAAGACTAGATGAGAATAATAATCCGAAACCAGGTGAAGAACCAATAAATAGAGTAGATGCCGCCGCTTATAGACATGATTTAGCTTATCGAAATCATGATCTAAGTTCTCGACATGCAGCTGATAAGAAGATGATACAAGAATTAGATAGTATTCATAATCCTACATTTAGAGAAAAAATTGAAAGAATGTTTGTTAAGAAAGCTTTACAAGCTAAAATATTATTCGGTCAGGGTTTAAATGAAACGACAGCAAAGCTGTCTGAGAGCAACGCTCGAACTAATAACTCTGAGAGCAACGCTCGAACCTACGCGTCCGAAATGTCGAATGACCCAAGCCGCTACGCGTCTGAAATCCACAAGGAATATAGAAGGCCTAAATATTTATTGAAAGTAAAAGTATTTAATAAAGATGATATTTGGAGTGCTGATCTTATTCATATGCCGAATGAAAAAGATTATAAATACGCATTGACCGTTATAGATTTATATACACAATACGCTTGGGTAAAACCTTTAAAAAATAAAAGTGGTCTATCAGTTAAATATGCGTTTGAAATAATCTTTAAAGAAAGTAAGAGAAAGCCAAAAAAATTGTTTGTTGATAAAGGGTCGGAATTTTATAACCGAAACGTTCAGCCACTATTTGAAACTGTTTATTCAGCTGAAAATGCAGGGAAGGCCGTAGTGATAGAAAGATTCAATCGGACGTTAAAAAATAAATTATTCAAGAAATTTACTGACCAAAGAAATCAGAAATGGTTGAAGATATTACCAGGAGTTGTAGAAGAGTACAATAATAAAGTTCATTCTGGTATTGAAGAAACCCCGAAGAATGCTTCTGACGACCCTGATTTGATAAGAAAAAAATATTCGAGAATAATAATTTGAATGAGAGTAATCCGAATTTGCAGAAACTTAAGCCGAAATTTAAAATTGGAGATAGAGTTAGAATATTTAAATATAAGAATAAATTTGAAAAAGGCTTTATTGGCTATTGGACTAAAGAAATATTTGAAGTTTCTAAAATAAATCAAAGTTATCCGATTACTTATGAAATTAAAGATTTAGATAATGAGGATATCAGAGGCCGATTTTATCAAAATGAATTACAACGAACTGATTTTTAATTATCATTATTATTGGAACTAACGTTTCGGGAATGAAATTCCCTTGTTAGGCGTAGCTATAGAACCTACGGTTCGTTCAATTCCCTTATTCAATTCTAACATAATATCTAGAAATGGCACTCCTTCTTGCAATTTAAATAAAACATAAAGACATAATTGACCACAATAAGTAGTTCCCGGTTTTTGAATTTGAAATGTATTATAAATTCCATTGCCAAGTAATTTTTTGACTTCGTTTGTAGGTGGAAGTCCGTATGAGTCGAACCAATAGTTCTCAGCCTCCGGGCGGTCGAAATAATAATTATCTCCGTTTTTACTAAAAATACCTGCTGACCAATGTACACCTTTTTCATCTGACGTATGAAGATTTGTTATGAAATTTATAGTTATTGATGGAACTTTGTTCCGGGAACTGAAGGTTCCTGTTGGCTTATTTTTTAGGAATTGTAATTCGTCTCTGTTTAGAACATGAAAATTCTTTATTCCTAATCGATTAGCGATTTTCTTTAGGTCGAAATTCGTTGTCGTTTGTGTTCCATATAATTTCAAAAACTCATTTATGTTGCTCATTTTATAATAAAAAATTTCTTAAGGGACC
The DNA here is from genome assembly GCA_907163375.1 of Prostheceraeus crozeri. Taxonomy (NCBI): domain Eukaryota; kingdom Metazoa; phylum Platyhelminthes; order Polycladida; family Euryleptidae; genus Prostheceraeus; species Prostheceraeus crozeri. Next base: position 16,560 of record CAJQUW010001612.1, read on the forward strand.
CCTAGAAGTCAGAAGGGACCCCTAGAAATTAGAAGGGAGGGTGGTAGTAGAACTACGTTCATATGATATTGAAGGATACATCCCCGCGGTTTCTTCCACTTTTGTTTCTTCCACTTTTAAAGAAATATTATTAGTCACATGATATATTTTAAAAACCTGAAAAACGGATTTAAAAGACGTTTTTAAAAATACTAACTTTATGATTTTTTCGGTGTCCTGGAACGGTCATGATTTTCAAGGTAAAAATTATAATTCTCAAATTTGAGATTTTGAAAAATTTTAAAATTGGGTATTTTCAAAAACGCCCAAATTTATGAATTTAGGTCTTAAAAATCTGAAAAAGGGTTCAAATTCATGAATTTATGTCGTTTTTAAAGATACCATTTTTTGAAAAAATGGTACTTTTTGAATGGACTAAATTCATGTACTTAGGTCTTAAAAACCTGAAAAAGGGTCTAAATTCATGAATTTATGTCGTTTTTAAAGATGCCATTTTTTTGAATTTTATGGTGGCCTGGAACGGTCTTTTGCCCATTACTTACCTATCCCTCGCAAGTAGGGCACAGTTTTCACTACTTTTAACCATCCAATCAATGTTTGAGAAGGTAGCTAAACTTGTATGACATAGGAATTTTAATTCACTTTCTCGCAATCATGTCGAAGAAGTTGTCGTGGTCTATCAACAACATGACTGCCGCTATTACACATTGTCAAAGTGATAACAGCAACCGTATAAGTGTTCGTGAAGCTGCAAGGATGTACAAAGTACCTAAATCAACACTAGCCAAGAAGCTTAAAACTGGTAGGATTTCCCCCCACCTAATGAAACTGATTGTAACTTATAATCTAAAATTCACAATTTTCAGGTGGTAGTGCAGCATGTCGACTTGGAAGAAAACTCTGTATGGAAAGTTCCCAAGAGGATGATCATGTGAAATATATTAAGCTGATGGAAAGTAGAGGATATGGCTTATCGAGGAAAGACGTTCGATCTCTTGTCAACGTCAGATTCAATAACACTCGTCAAAAAGCTGGTAAAGACTGGCTCGCGGCATTTCTCAAACGTCACCCATCCATTGTACCTAGAAAGGCTGAAGGATTATCCCAATTCAGAGCTACAGGAATGAATAGAGTCACTGTACAAGACCATTTCGAGAAGTTGTCTGTCGTTATGGCAGAAGAGGATTTTCATCAGCAACCCCATAGAATATACAACGTTGATGAAAGCGTTTTGGCAATGAGCAATAGACCTGGGACAGTACTTGCTCAGAAAGGACGCAAATCTGTCATCCATATCACAAGTGCAGAGCATGGTGAAAATGTTACTGTTGTGGGATGTTGCAGTGCTGTTGGACACTTCATACCACCGATGGTAATCATGAAAGGTATTACAAAAGGACTAATGGAGCGATTCTCGCACCTGGTTCTATTTTGGAAATGTCGGAATCATCGTACATCAACAAGGAGTTATTTCTTGTCTGGTTGAAATTCTTTCGGCAACATTGTGTATCTGGAGAGATTCTGTTGATAATTGATGATCACACCTCCCACACAAAGAGCGCTGAGGTGATCAATTTCTGCCTTTCGAATGATATCATCCTGTTTTGCCTGCCGTCGCACACAACCAAGTATTTGCAGCCATTGGACCGGTCCGTTTACAAAAGTCTCAAGACATTCTGGGATCATGCAACTAATTCGTTCAAAAGGCAGAATTCATCAGTCTTGATCAACAAGTATAGATTCGGCAGTCTCTTCTCGGAAGCATGGATGAACGCAGCAAAACCTGCAAATGCAATTGCTGGTTTCAAGGCAACTGGTATTTACCCATATAATCCAAATGCGATACCAGCATTCTGCCCTGCTGAAACTTCGGAATGCGACCAGACGTCTTTAACAGTGAGCACAGTTTCAGTATACAAGCCTGCTGAGAATCTCCAACCTTCTACGAGCAGCAATGAAGCGGATATCCCCAGTACATCATATGATGATCAACCGACAATACCGGTAGGCCTACTGCACGCATCATTTGAAGAAATCAGTCCTGTCCCGAAGATCAGACGAGTGGAGAAGACAAGAAAAAATGCAGCTGAGAGACCAAAGATATCCGGAATCTTGACTACTTCAAACTATGTGTCCCAAGTTAAGCAAACAGAGAAGAAAAAATAATGTATTCCTCAAAACAAAGGTAAAGAAAATGGGCGTGAGAAAACAAAGATGAACAAAACAAAATCTCGAAATGTTTCCAACCCGGATCAACCGACTAGTAATTCAATGGATACACAATCCTCAACCATCAACAACTAGTGACAACATCTGCCAGTTCTGTGATGGAGAATACAGTGACGATGAAAGATGTGGTATCCAAGTTGACTGGATAAAGTGTACTCAGTGTGGGTCATGAGCGCATGAAGATTGTGCAGGTGCAATCGGAAAAGTACATTATATTTGTTATGACTGTGAGGAGGACTAGCATTAAGAGGACTGCATAAATTCATCTTACTCTTTTCTAGAATTTCTGATATTTCAATTCGTTTCATTCACTGTTCAAATAAAGTAATAGTTCAGTTACATGGCATGATTTTAATTGTCTTATTGAAAATGGGAATTTTTCAAAGTAATTTTGGAATTTTGAAAATAGCATATTTCTACATTAAGCATTTATTCTATTTAGCTGACTTTAAGGGAACTAGATAGTCCTATGTCTATCTTATTATTTCTAGTGGTTATAGGAATAACAAAAAGCATCTTTATTGATACCTGACATGATGAATTGAATAAATATGAACTGTCCCATATTACCCGACATGTCGGGTAATACGGGACATTTGATAGGTCTCACTTTTTCAAATATTTACTTATGAACAAAATGTTTGTTTCGTTAGAAATTTTCGATAAAGTGAGTTGATGATGTACTGAAGGCATGTGTATCGTAAAAAAGTTATTGATTAAGCAGAAGTTAGTGAAAAATTCAACATTCCCTTAGGTGTCCCGTATTACCCGAACTTACCCTACATGTAACTAAGTGATAAAAAAGCCTGTTGCTTATCATAGATTTGGTGCGTCTGAGTGCGTCAGATGGTTCGAGTTCATCATTCTCTCGGCTCTAGGGATGTCTTCAGAGAATTTGGAAGGGCGCTATGCTTGGATAATAGCATACATATCTCTTCAGAAAACTGGTCACATAAACTCGCCATTACTCGTCTTCAGAAGTCATGCCTTGAGACGACTCGCTCACGGACATTTTACGCCAGCTGAGATGTGCTTTTTGTGACGAGCTGAACTGTCTTCAATCGTGATAAGTCGTCGTCTCAATGCTGCAAGGGTTTAGTCTCACAGATTCTATGAAAATAAGTACTTTATGTATAAAAATGTATGAAGGGCCGACCTTTATCTTAGCTATTCGTTTCTTAAAACTCTGTATTCTACAGAACGTAAATTCCATTTAAGAATATACATTACAGCTAAACTTTTCGGTATTGAAGTCAATCGAATGCATGAAAATGAGACTGCAAGAACTAGAAATAAGAGAAATCCTATTAATTAGTATGTATAATTCCTTTCGTGATCCATCATGCTGCTAAAAATATTTGTAAAAGTAGTCAAAATACGGAATATCACGCCAGATAATTCAACTGTCACTTAACTGACACTTTGCTAGCAAATGGTCAGACAAGTACATTAACTGACACCGGTCAACTAGTGAGGCTGATGCAGTCCTAGGTTTCAAAGAGGAACAAAGCATTTCATGCTCTATTACAGTCAACGTTCCCTGCCGATGCTTCATGTGCAGCTATGTTTTATGCAATCGTTGTGCGCATCTAATCATAATAATTTTATTATTATTATATTTTGAATAGAAATACCAAATATCGTGTCATGATTCCCTGTATCACATGTAGACCACACAAGCAAGGCAAAGTGAAAAGGCTGTAAATAACTTAACAATAAATTAATATGAGGTAAATGTTTCTCTTTACAAAATGTTAACAAACCGGATGAGGTGAAAAAATAAGCAATTGCTTTAGAGTTAATCATGTTTTCCAGCATTTGCGCAGAATTTCGAAGATTCTATTTATTGAGCAGGGTGTAGCAACCCTGAAAAGGATTGCGGCCACGGAAAGTATCGTAAGTGACCCCATGAAGATCTATTGTAGGCCTAGGCTTAACTTTGCCACTCGCTATGTCAATTGGAGCGTCGATAACCGGTAGCCATCAGCGTCGAGTCGAGCCTTCCCTGATTGTCACCAGGCTACTCGTCAGCGAATCTGGCACTCATGTGGATCACTTTAAGTTTCAAGATAACTCAGCATTTTCTCTGTCTCACTTCCATCACGTCTACCGCATTGATGCGACATCGGGCGTGCATAGAACGCTAACACTACGCTTAGAAGCGCTATACTGAAAACAATGGATCTTCTTCATATCATCTTTATTAATCCTTCATTCGTTCAACCATATCCAGGTCTTATACAATGACACAAGATTTGCCACATTTAAAACAACGACAGATATGTACATGTCTACCATTGAGTTGTCAAGTTATCAGTCACGTTTTCACATTGTTTACAACTTGCAGTGTAATGCGTAATTTCTAAAACACTGAATATCAAATACCGTTTTTAAAAACAAGTAGCGTGCTGATTCTTTGGAAGTTAGAATGCTCTTTTCTTATGCAGTATTTATCAGCAAAATACATAAAATTATAAGCGTTTTACCGCAAAAGCATTCATAAAAAAGTACACGTGCGATTCACTTAATTTGGTGAATAAGTATTTTAAAGAAACCTTTTTACATCTGAGGAAGTTTAACAATTAATGATTGACACACTATACAAAAGCTAGACGAGGTTTTCCATTCCCTCCCATGACAAAAACAACTCACTGTGCTGCTTGTAATGTGCACATTCACTACACGCAAAATTTTCGTCATTCTTTTTAAATAAAACGAAACTTTTGCATCCAGATATTGTATGTAGCTAACCATTTGCATAACAGCAACCCAGACCACATAAAAAAAGCAAGAAAAAACAGTACTGTATAAATCACTATTACAATCTGATGAGATGCCATTATAGATATGCAAAACAATGAGGGCAACTGAGACACAGCATTAAGTTGCGTTCAATCTGTCAAAAAATATTTTGTGTGAAGATATCGTGTTTAATCTGGGATTTTCATCGGAATGAGAATAACCTAATTCAGTATTCAACATAAAGAATGATAGTTAGAATTTACTTTCTGATTGCTTTCATACTATTTACGTCACCTTTCATATAATGATGAGCACACTACTCCATATAAATAGACTCTTTCATAAGAAAATTTACTTCCAAAATTTGTACACCACTTATGAAATATCTAACACAATCATCTATTCAACAATCATCACTTCATGGTTATGTAACAAGTGTACAACAAAGTAACTACATATAGCTGAAAAGAAAATCGGCCTATAAATAGTATGCTTCGTGAAAAAAGATATCTGAAAGAATGTGGGTTCATCTTGTTCACAATCAAAAGTACTATCACGAACACCTAAGCTCATAGGCTAGATCGTATGAAGATCAGATGATCTTTCGAGGTTTCAGTTAGGCAGCAAGAAATTCATTCGAAAGTCTATCTCAAAACGAGCAGACGTTGAGTGTCAAGACGATATCTGCTTTTACAGTACTTCCTCTCAATTCGTAATCTACCTCATCTAGATTATCATTAGAAATATTTCTTGTACTTATTTTGATCCATATGTAGCGATGTTTCTTGATTGCTCTTTCCATGTTTGCTGGCTGAAAAATATCGTCTGTCAAGGCGTTGAAGCACATATCAAATGTTAAGATTTCACCAGACCAGGCGATAGAGCAAACTGGTTTGAGAGGAATGAATGAAAAGGGAGATGACATGAGACTGCTGTCAACAAAACTGACTGATGCACGGATGTGGCCTGAAGAAACGGACAAATCTGATAGGTGAGGAAGTCGGTGGGCGCGTTTTGTTGAACCAGGTGTTTTCGCGTTGGAGAAAGTCAATAAACGGAATCCATTAATTGTCGAATTGCATGATATCATCGCATTGCGGCTAATTTCAAGAACTACTGCGAAGGTGTCAAGATGAAAGACCAAACTGAAGTTCCAAAAACCTCAGTTCATCTGACGATGCGTCCACACCCGTCAACTTAGTCCGATCTGGCATAGACCAGCAATGTCGCTGAATAGTCATTTGACATGAGGAGCCCGTCGACCGCCAGAAGAGCCTTGATTGCCTCGTCCGTTGCGATTCTTTTGACCGGAAGTACCTCGATGACGCGACTTTCCACCGCCAAAGCACCCACAGCACCTGAAATACAAGAAGAAATGCATGAATTTGAGTACGATTAGATAAGTTATATGTTTGAAAACAAAAAATAGATGCTTCCCAATTATTTTTAGCTTCTACTGTTTTTTACACCAGCACCTTAGACGAATTGTTCGAATGACCAACATTATTCAAGGCACTGTCAACCACATAAATGTTAAGGCGTCGCATAATGTTGCGTCAATTAATTGTTGAACAGGGATGGAAGCAGTTAACCGATCGGAAAATTAACTGGCTAATTATTCATTTTACATAAAATCTCAGTGTAAGCCTTAAAACCATTCAAGGTACGGCATCATTGTTGTTACAGTGATTTAACATCATTGTTGTTGAATTTGCAATGTTGTTAAATAAGCATTAATTGAACTCACAAATGATGTAGTCTCCAGTTTTCATTGAGCGAATGGTACAAGATTAACACTAGCGTGAGTTTCTTGGTCATTTTATTTCAAAGCATACAAAACACTACATTTCGAAAACCTTGCCCATACCATAGTGAATCACTGCCACATCAGAGAGGTCTAAATGAATGTCATTATTTAGAGATTTTATCAATATTTTTAATATTTTTGAATCAAAATGCGTTAATGCGTTGAATGCGCGTCATATTGAAACTGTGGCTTGGCTTGCCAGCCAAGAAGATTTATGTAAGATATCTTGAAACTGTTCCAAGACGTTTATGGACACCATGCTTTCCCCAGACCAGCTGATATTCGCTCACCCAATTGTTTGCGCTTCACATTGCCGAGTAGAAAAATTTTCGCGCAGGGATCTAGATACACCTCTACATTAGGGCCCTGCGAGTCGGGCTTTTGTCAACCTCGAGTCGAGTTGGATAAAACTCGAAGTCGGGCAAATTTTTCATCGATATTAAGAGGCAAATATGTGTTTAGGCCTACCTAGGCCAATAAAGGCAATGAAGAGAATAAGAAATAAGGTATATGGCGACGCAAATCGTTGATCGAATGGGTTATCCTTTGTTAAGTACAGTATATGTAATCGTGGACATTAGACATACATTAAACAAATTTTAAAAAATGTATGCATGCTATCACTTATTTGAATTGTTTTTGTAACAACTATTTTGAAACCTTTTTTTCAAACTGTATATATTTGACCTTGTAGGCATATTATACAATAATTATCAAGCAAGCGTGCCAATATTCTGAATACCGCACAGGGTGAGAGAACATCCCTCAGTTACTATTAGGAAAATGAGTTAACTTAAACCTGTCCTTTTCGCAGTTCGGAAGTGCTATGTCTACTGGTCGTGTTTAAATGTCAGAGCAGGCCCTAATATTTATAGAAATTAACGGAGTTTGCAGTTTCTATTCAAGGTGTACACTATTGCGATGTGTATTTATCGATTTTTTTGTAGTTATCTAATAGTAATCTATTCAGTCTATTGCAATTAAACAGCTTGTTTAGTTATTTATCACTTTAGAGAACAGCACATCATCAGACTATCTATCAATTGCAGCTGATTAATGTAATTTTCCCCGAGTTGTTGTCTGCTGACCATTATATCATTCTGCAATTGCCTTCATGAGAAACCTGTCTACCTAAGTTGATGAGTGTAAATTTTTTGTGAGTAGTATATGGAATAAAAATAGAAAATAACGTTTTAAACAAAAATCTGCACATACATGCAAAACATTTTTCGTTTTTTAACAAAATATGATGACAATACACGTGCACACTTTCGCTAAAATACAAAATAAATTACGATTTCTGAACAGCTGCCAGAGTGAGCATTTACGTGCGCTAGATAAACTAAAAATAGCAAACAAACTGTCTAATAAGCTAGAATAACAGGTCCGAATTGCGTTAAATGTGACTGAATTTAGGGAACAATTCATTGCAACTTCAACAATATTGCTGTGACCAAAACATAATGCTGAATAAAAACACTAAAATAGTAAGTCAATAAAGAAATTCAATGTAATCGAAATAAGAAAGTTATGCAAACACGAGATAGTTTTACACATGTTCACCAACTCGATTCAAATACTCATCGTCGCTTTAGTACTCTTCGAGTCGTTCGAGTACTCGAGCGGTATGACAAAATGTCGAGTCGAGTCGAGTACTCGAGCGGTCAAACTCGAAATTCGACTCGACTCGACATTTTCGAGTACTCGCAGGGCCCTACTCTACACAGCTGGGTTAATGACATGCAGACCAAACATTGAACAGGAAAGTGCTTCAAAGAAATTTCCACTGATACTGCTTTTTCACAATTGCACAACGTTTCAGCCTTTCAGCTTGTTCATGCACCAAATAAACGTTTAGTGAAAAACTAAACATGCAGATATATGGTGTACATCTATCAATGGAAAAAAACCATGGGTGCATACAGCACACAAAAGTGAAATTCACGGACTTCTTTTAAAAAATACCGCCGTCATGATTGATTCCCTAAGTAATAGGAAGAAGACCGTTCCAGGACACCGAAAAATTCAGAAAAATTGGTATTTTTAAAAACGACTAAATTCATGAATTTGAACCCTTTTTTCAGGTTTTTAAGACCTAAATTCATAAATTTATACCATTTAAAAAGTACCATTTTTTGAAAAATTGGTATTTTTAAAAACGACTAAATTCATGAATTTTGGTCATTTTTTCAGGTTATGCAGACCTAAATTTATAAATGTAAGCGTTTTTAAAAATACCCAATTTTTCAAAATTTTCAAAATCTCAAATTTGTGATTATGACATTTTACACCCCCCCTTAAAGTCATGACCGTTCCAGGACACCGAAAAAATCATAAAAGTCAAGAATCTCAAATTTGAGATTATGATTATTTTTTCTCCTTAAAATCATGACCGTTCCAGGACACCGTAAAATCATAAAAGTTAAGAATCTCAAATTTGAGATTATGAAATTTTACTCCCAAAATCATGACCGTTCCAGGACACCGAAAATCATAAAAGTTAATAATCTCAAATTTGTGATTACAATTTTTTTCTCTCTTGCTCAAATCATGACCGTTCCAGGACAACGAAAAAAACATAAAAGTTAAGAATCTCAAATTTGTGATTATAATTATTTTCTCTCTCTCTCTCTCTTGCTCAAATCATGACCCTTCCAGGACACAACATCAAAAAAATTGGTAATTTTAGGAGTAGTTAAAATAACCCCAATTATTCCTAAATTTATGAATTTTAAATCATTTTTATATCTAAACCAGGTTAAGAACCCTCTAATTCATACTTAAAATAAGTCAAGGGGAAAAATATTTCTTTAAAAATGAATGAAACAAAAGTGGAAGAAACCTCAGAAATGGAAGAAGCCTCGACGGGGGTGAAAATGGAAGGAACCGCAAGAATATATCCTTCGTTATCTCAATTAAAAACAAGTGAAATGGACATTGAAAAAATGAATAAGGTAAAAACACAAGGATAGAGTTAGGTATATGAAAAGAAATAATGTTATGAACAAGTGATGAAGGATGTTCACTAGTACAAACTAATAACATTAACACTTTCACTTAATGTTGTTGCGCTGCTTGTTGTTGCGCTGCTTGTTCTTCGTTAATTTGATTTATAACTTGTTCATAAGTTGGCGGCCCTGTTGTATCGACGTTGTTCGATGATATTGTTGCTTGTTCAATAATTTGTTCGTCCCGTTCTTGTGATAAGGTTCTATTTAAAGAAAATATTACTGTCTGCCGTTATTCAATTAAGTTTAATATTTTCTTATCAATTGTATAATTGATGTGCGAGTCTCCGATATATTCAAAAATTCTTCTCATATCCAAGTGTAAGAACATTTTACTTCGTGCTTGCAGATGTATGATTTCCCTCGTTAACTTCTGAATTCTTCTCCGCTTTGTCTCCAATCGAACAGATCTTTCAGTAGATCCAACCATTGTGATGATAAAATTTAAACTAAGATTGTAATGTGTCACGTTTTATGAATTGTGTGTGTGTTTAAATAGTAAGTGAAAATCATGAATGGTGATCCAAGCAAAGCGGCATTGTAGGTGAATGAAATTTGCTTGACAACATACGGATATGACATGACGGGTATGATTAAATGTACTTGAATGACAATGGGGAAATTGCACCGCATTGTAAATCATTTCATCGACCAAAATGCGAGCCAGATCGGAAACCAAAACCAGAAAAGTTCTGGTTTTGGTTCGACAGTCGGTCTAGACTGTCGATACTGCGATATTGTATTGAATGATTGCTATAACAGAATATTCCCTCAAAGCAGAGAATGAATTAATAGATTGCTTTTAAGTTATTAACGCTATGTTATGAATGCACAACCCATATGATCCCCTAAAACAATCATGCGGTTTGAGAAATGTGGTAACAGATGTTGCTATTGTCTTAATACAGATAAAACAATCAACATCCTCTTAATGAGAGTTCATAAAAATAAAATGGAACATTGTTAAACACAACATTTTATTCCATTTAAAATGAGCAACATAAATGAGTTCTTAAAATTATATGGAACACAAACAACTACAAATTTCGACCTAAAGAAAATCGCAAATCAATTGGGAATATAGAATTTTCATGTCCTAATAAGAGCTGAATGACTATTGATAAAAGATGTGCGAAGTACCAGCTCTGCTAATAAACCGATTCCTTACAATGTAACTTTTTAATCTAGATTAAATTAAATCATTTCAAAATCGAATATGTAGTAAGGAAAGTCATCATTATGGGAGTTTTAAATCAATACCCCACTTCTGACTTCTAGGGGTCCCTATAAGAAATTTTTTTAATTATAAAATGTCTAGCATTACCGAGTTCCTAAAATCATATGGAACGCAAACAACTACAAATTTTGATCTAAAGAAAATTGCTAATCAATTGGGAATAAAGAATCTTCATGTCCTAATGAGAGGCGAATTACAATTCCTAAAAAATAAGCCATCTATAAATTTCATGACAAATCTTCACACATCAGATGAAAAAGGAGTACATTGGTCAGCAGGACAAAGAAATATAAACGGAGATAATTACTATTTTGACCGCCCAGAGGCTGAGAACTATTGGTTCGACTCATATGGATTGCCTCCAACAAATGAAGTCAGAGAATTACTTGGAAATGGAATTTATAATACATTTCAAATTCAAAAACCAGGAACTACTTATTGCGGTCAATTATGTCTTTATGTTTTATTGAAATTACAGGAAGGAGTACCATTTCTAGATATTATGTTAGAATTGAATAAGGGAATTTCATTCCCGAAACGTTAGTTCCAATAATAATGATAATTAAAAATCACTTCGCTGTAATTCATTTTGATAAAATCGGCCTCTGATATCTTCATCATCTAAATCTTTGATTTCGTAAGTAATCGGATGAGTTTGATTTATTTTACAAACTTCAAATATTTCTTTAGTCCAATAGCCAACAAAGCCTTTTTCAAATTTATTCTTATACTTAAATATTCTAACTCTATCTCCAATTTTAAATTTCGGCTTAAGTTTCTGCAAATTCGGATTACTCTCATTCGAATAATTATTTTCGAATATTTTTTCTTATCGAATCTTGATCGTCAGAAGCATTCTTTGGAGTTTCTTCAATACCTGAATGAACTTTATTATTGTACTCTTCTACAATTCCTGGTAATATCTTCAACCATTTCTGATTACCTTGTTCTGTAAATTTCTTAAATAATTTATTTTTTAATGATCTATTGAATCACTCTATTACTACAGCCTTTCCTGCATTTTCAGTTGAATAAACAGTTTCAAATGGTGGCCTAACATTTCGATTGTAAAACTCAGACCCTCTATCAACGAATAGCTTCTTTGGCTTTCTACTAGTTTCTTTAAAGATTTCTTCTAACGCATATTTAACTGACAGACCACTTTTATTTTTTAAAGACCTTACCCAAGCGTATCGTGTATATAAATCTATAACGGTCAATGCGTACTTAAACCCTCCTTCATTCGGCATATGAATAAGATCAGCACTCCAAATATCATCCTTATTAAATACTTTTACTTTCAATAAATATTTAGGCCTTCTATATTCTTTATGAATTTCGGAGGCGTAGGTTTCAGAGTTATGAGTTTTTTCTAAACCCTGACCGAATATTATTTTTGCTTGTAAAGCTTTCTTAACAAACATTCTTTCAATTCTTTCTCTAAATGTAGGATTTTGAATACTATCTAATTCCTAAATCATCTTATCAGCTACATGTCGAGAACTTAGGTCATGATTTCGATAAGCTAAATCATGTTTGTAAGCTGCGGCATCTACTCTATTTATTGGTTCTTCACCTGGTTTTGGATTATTATTCTCATCTAGTCTTATATCTAATCGAGTTCCTGGACCGGTATATGAATGACCAGGAAGACGCTTTTCTTTTGAATATTTACTCCAAATAAATCCAGGAAAGTTTTCTAATGTCTTTTGTATGTCACCTCCGGAATGCAACAAAGTCGACGCTTCGCGTCTCGGCATCGAAGATGCAGTTGAATCACCTCCGCTATGCTGACAATTTGAGGTTTTATGTACTTTTAACAGATAATTTAATAAATCTAAATTAGAAATTTGCGGAATTCATTTTTAAAGATAAAATAAAATAAATGTTTTACCTAATCGAACCTTGTTCAGAGGCTTTAGCCGATCGGACCAAAGGTCCTCAGGTTACTAACCTATAGAACCGAAGGTTCTGGGTTATTACCGAATCATACTAGGACTGACATATATTCCAGAACCATCTTTTGTTTCTTTAATTTCAATTAAATCATCAACATTATGTAGAATGTTTCTGAGAACTCGTTTTCCTTCATCAACTAAATTTAGTTTACTAATGAAATTATCTACTATTCCTTCTCATCTAGCAACTTTCTCTAACTCTCTATTATGACGTTTTTGTTCTTCTAATGCTGCCTTCTCTGATTTATTTTTATTTACTGCTTGGACAATACCAGCTGTCACACCTGCAACACTTCCTGCTGCTGCTATGCCACCTATTATTAGAGGAAGTAATGAGAGAATTCCACCATTCTTTTCTTCTTGTAATTGAATATTCTCTATCATTGGTTTACTTATGTAATACTTTTTTTTGTTAATCGTAATAGTTTTAGCTGTATTTTTGTCAACTATGTTACGTAATTTTAATTCAACAGTTTTGTTATTATTACTTTTCGCTTGCGACATTTTTAATAAAAAAATTTAATTAACCTATCCTAGCCTTCTTTCCATTAAGAATTTCAATAGAATATTTTACATCTTCTAGCAATAAACCATAAGCCATCAATGAAGTTGTGGAATCTTTTTTTTCAATATTAATTGTTACATCACAACCAGTCTTGATAATATCTTCAGATTGTGCACTTAAATCGAAACAGAAAACAGGATATAAATGTCTCCAATCTGCAGGAGTTAATTGTGGTTCAACTCCAAATTCTATACAAAGATTTCTATAAGCATCATATCCTTCCATAAATTGATTATTGGTATCATCGAATCTTAATGGATCAATTGGATATCGGGTTTGATTTAATGAAACTTGTAAACTTCGAATTGTATTAATATGGAAGAGATTATTGTTCTTATCAAAACTTGGAGAATTATTTCTTTGAAATGTTAGTAATAAATATCTTGCAGTATTCGAAGTTCTAGTAAAATGCCAGTTAAATCTTTGTTCGGAAAAAGTTACTGAACTAGCAGTACGCTTTAGAAAATTTACTGGAATTTGTTTGTTTGTATTTAATCTTTTTGCAATAGCTGTTTCAACCTCTAAACTAGGAGTAATATGCTTAATGCACCATTCAAGTCTATCAGTTTTTAAATATGCTTTTTTTCCAGTCTTACCAAAAAAGGTTAATTCATTATTTGCTGTACGATGAATTATTAATTTAAATTTTAATTGATATGATATTTTGTCATAATCTAAGTAACCGAATAATGGAGACAATGACCAATTTACTGTCTGCTTACTTTTCTTGTTTAATTCACGTCTTTCTTTATATGCAGTATTGTTTGTTTTATTTAAATGTTTTGCTTCAAATGTTTAAATGTTAAATGCTTCAATTGAACGAACCGTAGGTTTTATGGCTACGCCTGATTTCTTCTCCTGTTCACTATCAGACCCTACAGCTATGTTAGCAATTTTGTTTTTTGTTTCCTCTGAAAGTTTTTTTAATTTTTTTAGTTCTTCTGAATCATTCTTAAGTTTACGAATAGCTTCTAGTTGTTTTAATTCGTTTTGAGACTTAACAGCATTTGATATTGCACTAGCTGTACTACCTATAGCAGCTGCTCCTTTTGCAGCAGATGCAATCAAATCTTTATTATTTTTAATCAAGTTAACGATACTTCCTATACCAGTTAAGATACCAGCTCCTTCTTTTTGAATTGTTTCTACACTGTCATAATGGTAAACAGATTTCATAGATGGTTCATGAGCAATTTTTTGATTTGAAGCAAAATGTTTAAGATTGTGTTTATAAATTATAGGCATTTTATAGGATAAAATTTGACTTTTGGGAAATAGATTTACGTTTATGATTAAGATTTACGTGTGTGAATGTCCAACAACTTCGTGATAACTTTATTAATTTTCCGTTGCACTTTATCTATTGCGTCAAGCAGCGTGTGATGTATTTTAATTTCTTTTCTATTAACTTGGATTTTCTCCTGATTCATCTTCAACGCCGTTTTAAGCGCATCTAACTTAATTTTAAGAACATCTAATTGTCTTTTAACAGCATCTAACTGTTCTTTATTGTCTTTAGAGTTTTCTTGTAAATTTTTCTTTAATTCATTTTCTAAATTATTTTAAGAGTTTTCATTTTATCAACTTTTTCATTAAGTGAGTTTACTTCATTTATTATTCTATTCATCTTTTTCATTTGTTGAGTAATTTTAGAACTTAATTCATCAACACTTTTTTGGAATGTAGTTTGCAACTGCTTTAAATTTTTTTTAATTCTTTCAGGAATTTTTTCTATTTCATCTTCTAATTGTTCTTTCAATAGTTGTATTTGATGTTTATTTTTAATGACTGCAGATTTTAACTTTATAGAAAGTAATATTAAAATTTTTGATTGTTCTGAAATCTTTTTAAAAAGTTTTGCTATATCTGCTTCTACCTCTCTATCCTTTTTATCAAGTTTTAATAATTTTTCGTTTAATGATTTGTCATTAAGTTTTAGCAACTTTAATTCATTCATCAGTGGAACCAAAACATCGTTTATATATTTTTCTTTTAAGTCATTGATTTGTGTATCAACATATTGTTTATTTGTTAACTCTGTATTTTGTTGCGGAAGAATAGAAAGATGCAATGGACCACATAAAACGTCTCCAGTTTTCATGATATAATTTTCTATTTCTATTTCTAATTCACGATTATTCGGGATATATGCACCTCCACCAACATTTGGTAACATCATTTTTTAACAAAAAAAAGTAATTTTTATACTTATATATATACTTTATATTATAATGAGAAAAAAAGTAAAATTTTTTCTAATAAAAATAAAAAAATGGAAAAAGCAAATTTAAAAAAATTATATTCGCCCGTATCATCCTGTTCTTCTCATTCGACCAGATCATCGGGATTTGAAAATAAATGTTTTGATAATAATAATAATCCATGTATAAATGTAAATCTTTTATTTGAATTACAAGCTGAAATATTTAAAGAACAGACTAAAGGTTTACCTTCCATAGAAACTAACTATTGTATATTTCCAGGTAATCCATTTATAAAATTTATGGATATTGTAAGTAAGTATAATGATGTGGCTTATGTAGAATTAAATAAAGAAAATGTGGTTATAATAGGTCGTAATAATGTTTATGGTTCTTTAGAGCAGTGTTGCCAATTAGTAATACTGATTGGATAGAAACTAAAATAATTAATTACATTAATGTTAGAGAATCAGTAAAAAAATTAAAATCTTTTTCGAAAGAAAAAATTAGATTATTTGTTGATGAACATAATCAATATAACATTCATATAGGGAGCAAAAAACATAATGAAGAATTATTATGTCAAGTATATTATAGAGATACAATTTATAAACAAGAAACATTAGAAATGCCCCAAAGATATGATGATGATACTTATATAGGATTATATTCAAACTTAAATATTAATTTGTTAAAATCTTATATAAATGTTTTAGCTCAACGAGAAAATTTATATGTGGACAACACCTTATACTATTAACAATGTCCATAATCATAATCATAATAATTTTAAAGAATCTTGTAATATTAATGATGATAATATAGATGATGATTCTGAAACATCTGAAAAAGGTGTGAATGGTAACAAAGATTATAAAAATATTAGTAATTATAAAAATTTAAGTGAAGAAAAATTTATACCTCAACATGATATTAATACTACATATAATCAAAATTCATCTAAATTTCATTTTCTTACAATTGAAAATAATAATGATGGAATAGTAGAAGATACTATTAGACAACTATGTGTCGGGTCTACAAAAGTTAAATTAGGATTTACATCTAATCAATTTGAAATTTTATCATCTTTAATAAAAACTAAAAATGATTCAGATTATGGTGGTGTTATTAAATTTTCCAAAAGAGATCAAAGATCAATATTTTTCTCCATTATATTATTATCAAATAATAAATATAATTTGGAATTAGATATTCCTATCAGGGAATGGCATCCTATACCAAAAAGTGTAATTTATGATGTTGAAGAATCAATTTATGATGATGATGAAGAATCAATAGTTAGTGAAAATAAATTTAAATTATCTTTTGATAAAACGTTATATGATAAAACGTTATATGATAAAACTTAATGTGATAAAGAAAATAAAATAACTAAAGAACGTGAAATACATAATAATATATGATAACTCTCAAGTCCTTGATATTAGAATGTTTATATCTAAAATTAAAACACAAATTTTTTTCTTTAAAAAATAAAAAAATGGAAGATACCAAGTTTTATTGTAACTTATGTAAAAAAAGTTGCAAACAAAAAGTTATCAATCTCATTTACAAAGTAAATTGCATTTGCAAAATGTAGAACGAGTTGATGAAGGAAATATATTAAAATTAAATAGTTATAAAAACTATCTAGAAACATTGCCTACTGATATAAAGGTTAAAAAAATGTTTGATGATTATTCACATTCGGAATATAAAAAAGTTTTTAATAGTGAAGATGAACATGTATCAGATAGAAGATATTTATTTAGCGATACTGATGAATTTAACGAAATAGATGAATTTGATGAAACTAAAAAAAACCGATGAAGCTGGAACAGATATGAAATATTTATTTAATGAATATGTTGAACATAATGAAACCTATAAAACTTTTTATAATGTATCAACAAACTTTTATAATATATTTAGAAAATCTTTCAAATGTTATATGAATGTAGAAGTATTTTATACAAAAAATGGACCTGATGGAATTCCTGAAGAAATAATACAAGGACATTTTACAAATTCACAAGAAATTCATAATGTAAATGATATACAACCCATATTTGAATCGATGATAAAAAATTAGAAAATTGTATAATTGAAGCCCAGTTACGTGAATCTGGTTGGAGATTTGTTAAAATACTATCTAAGAAAATAGTAATTGATAAATATAAAAATAATACTGGTAGTAGTTATGTTCCTTTGCCTTTCAGTTCACCACAAATAATCAACATAAAAAATGAAGATGATTATTGTTTTCTGTGGAGTGTTATAGCATATTTACATCCTGCAGAATATCACAAAGAAAATACTAAGTAATTATAATAAAGAAGAATATATAAAGGAATTTGATCTCTCTGATGGCTTACATGAATTTCCATATGATTATAATAAGCTAACAAAGTTTCATAAAAAGGATAAAAATTTAATAGAAGTAAATGTTTTTGAATTAAATGTGAATTATGTTTCTATTGGTAAAATTAATCCATTTTACTCAGATTCAAAAAAATTTTATTTGAATAATAAAAATTTATGTCAATCAGAAATAGTATATAATGATAGAGGAAATTACATGCATCAATATTTTTTACCAAGGAAATATAATATGTACTGAAAAATTTGAAATTATAAAAACATTATCACCAATAATGATTAATCATAATAATTGTAATAGACGTAATTATAATTATGATTATGATTCCGATTATTTATCTTTATCTTTAGAATATCAATAAAAATTACAAAATTTAAATAAAAGTTTACAAAAATGTAAAACAGATTATCAAGAACAATTAAAAATGTTACTACAAGAATATCACCATAAATATCAAAATAAGATAGAAACGATACAAAAATTAAATGAAGACAATAAAGAATTAAATAATGAAGAAAATGAAACCAATCAAAAAATTAATGAATGTTTAAAAAAATGTCAACAACAATATAAAGAACAATATGATAAAGAATATAATTATCAGCTACAAATATTAAATCAAAATTATCAACAGTCTGAAAAAGATTTACAAAGATATATCGATTTAACACATGAAATATATAAAGATAAATTTGAAAAATTAAAACAAACAAAACAGCCAGCACAAGCGAATATACTATATTATCAGGATCATTTTATATTGTGTAAAGATGTTTCTATATTTACAAAAACTTCAGATAATGCTAATTTTCCTTGTCTCCTATGTATGACGAGCTTTAGAACTAAAGAAGAAATGAATAGACATTTGGAGAATTGCCAACAAAATGAAGCAGTTGAAAATACTTTTCCTAAAGATGATTATTTAATTTATAATAGACATTATTACAAAAATAAAGTGCCCTTGACTATTTATTGTGATTTCGAAGCATATAATGTAAACGCAAAATTCTGATGATGGTAAATATGAAAAAAGTGCATCTGAACAAAGTAAAGAAAAATATTTATTTGAACAAAAACCATTATGTTGGGAATGTACATTCATTCAAATTATCCTGAATTATTTAAATCAGAATATTATCAATACTATGGTGAAGATAGTTCAGAAATGTTTACAAAGAAAGTAGAAGAATTACAAGGACGTTTTCCACAATTGCTTGAAACAAATATACCAATGCTTCCATTAACGGATGAAGAAAAATATCATTTTGTTAATGAAATAAAATGTTTTTACTGTGGAAAAGAATTTACAAATAATTATAAAACTGGCAGAGGTAGATATCATGATAAGCGAAGCGACGGCTCTGCGACAAAGTAAAAGATCATGATCATCTAAATGGATTATATAGAGGTGCAGCACATAATTCTTGTAATCTTAATGCCAATAAATTTAGATATAACTTTGTTCCTTTATATTTCTATAATGGTTTTAAATATGATTTCCATTTAATAATGAAGGATTTATTTTCATCTGAAAAATTACAACAACAACAAATAAATGTACTATGTAAACAAGAAGAAGAATATTTTTCAATGCAATTAGGTTGTATTAGAATTTTAGATGCATTTAGATTTTTTACTCCTTATTCATTAGATGTTATGGGAAAAACTTTGAAACCTGAACAATGTAAAATATTAAATAAATATAATTTAAAACCTTTAAAACGCATATTTCAATATGAATATTTAACTGGAGATATAAATAGAATGAAATAATGAAAGAACGAAAACTTCCTCCAATAAATAAATTTAAATCAACATTAAAACAATCAAGCTATATTTTTAAAATCTAAATGTTATTGTTATAATACAACTAATAATATTAAAACACATAAAACATTAAAAGGAATTTCAAAGGCATCAGTGGCTAATCAAATGACATTTCAAGATTATAAAAATGTATTATTTAATAATGAAATAAAAACAGCATGTAATTATAGACTTAATTCAAAGAAACATAAAATGTATTTAAAAGAAGAACATAAATTAGCATTAGATCCATTTGATGATAAAAGAAAAATTTTACCTGATGGAATAACTACTTTACCTTTTTAATTTTCTAATTTCTAAGATAGACAAATTTGATATATATATAAAATAAAAAAAATAAAATATTATAACACTATATTTGTATATTTTTTATCACTCGGTAAACAAATGTTCTATAACTCTATCATGAATTTTTTATCAATATTAATTGTAATGAACCCATAATCTTTTGACCAAGCATTGTTACACGATTGTTTAAATTCATCTTTATTTCTTACGCATAAATCTCTTAACAAATCACTTAAGTTTCTTGCATTTATTTCAAATAGTATAAATATATTTGCATTCTTTCTAATAGCACTTCCGTCTCATGAATACATACTTTGTGTTAAATAAAAAACACTACAGTTATTATGTCTACCTCTTGTGAAATAATTTCTCTGAGCTGACTGATTTCTATCATTAACACAATCATCAAAAATTACACAATGTTTCATTGTTTTATCTAGTTTACTAGGATCTTGCATATTACCACTATCATCTATTAATTGTATCTTTATGTGCTTATTTTTATTGGATTCTACTAACTGATTATTTTTTGCTGCTTCTTCACACCAAGAACTTATTTCTTCTTCATCTTCAGATTTTTCATATTCTTTGAATAATGAAGCAATTGCTGTTTTTTTAAGATTATTTTCAAATCCATATTTTAAAAATTGATAGACGGGTTGTTCTGCTGTTGTTGTATAAATTATAAGATTGTTATAATCCAAAAAATTTGGAGTCGTTAAAATTTTAAATAATAGATACGTTTTTCCACAACCTGATCTTCCACAAATAACTGACAAAACTATATTAGATAAATTTGGATGATGATTAAATTTGAGTTTTTCTATTTAATGGGGGCACTTCACTCATTTTTTAAAGAAGAAGAATAATAAGAAGAAAATTAAACTTCTCTAGCTTCGCGTGGGAGTTTATACCTCCCGAACCAAAAGATCTATCATAATCTCTTCACCTCCAAAATTTATTTCTTGTCCTTTCTCATCAGTGATTCTAATGTTAATGTTGTTAATAGTTTTTCTTGTAATAGGGAAATATATTAATGTTTGTGGAAATATATTTAATATATAACCAATGGGTACAGTAAAAGCTGGAAAACTGAATATTAAATTTGTCAATTTACCATTTATATATCCTCCTTCAATAATGTCACAATGTACAACAATTGAATTTATTTCAGTTATTTTTGGAATCTTCTCACCTAAATGATAACCATGACTATAAGTTGGTTTATTAAATCCTGATAGCTTTGACAATGATCTATCATGATTAAAATCAACTTGATGATTTTCGTCTAAAGTATGAGAAAATTTATAAACTGCCGGTTCAACTGCAAAATGTAATTGTTTCTTATCTTTAAATGGTATACCTAAATGTCTCTTAATTTCATTTGATATTGATTCAACTTCGTAAGAACCAGGAAGAAAAGTTAGTATTTTTCATGTTTTGCCCTTATCAGTAGAATATCTAAATTGGTCATTCACATCTTTGATAACGTTTTGAATAGTGTTAAATGTAGAGAAACTAGTCAATGCAATTTGATAATTCTTATTTTGTTCTAAATGTAGAATGGGTTCTAAATTACAAGTGTGTGATGAAGTAGTTGTTATAATTCTTAACGTCGTACTTAATTTTGATGAACCCAAAATCTCTGTTAGATTTTCTAAATGATAATTAATTTTGTCTAAATCTGCTGAACACATTTCTTAGTTAAAATTTTGAATAAATATTATAGATAAAAATTAGAAACAACATATTTCAGCTATACTTTTATAATCCTCTTCATTTAGAATCTTCTTTTCTAACAGTCTTTTCAATATAGCATGAATTTCATTGAAACTAGAATTATGTCCTTCTTTTATTGCCGATATTAAAATATTCAATCTATTTAGTAATTCTTGTGGATCATCTGGTAAAAATATGGTTGTTTCTGTCTTAAAACCTTTCCCTACTTTAACTCCCGTTGATAACAAATTTTCTAATTGTTTATAACGTCTAAGAGATTTTGCTGCACCAACTCTATCTAACATAGCTTTATATTTTATGAGATCTCCTACAGCATAATTTTTTAAATCTGCTCCTCTTAAAAGATCAACAAAATTTCTATCTAAACTAAAAGGAGATTTATCTGGTGAAAAAATTAAACCTCGAAAAGGTTGTGGAAATATTTCTTTTTGTCCGAGATAAAATCTAGGTATTATTTTTCCATCTATAAATGAAATAGAATGTTCAAATTGCATAGATTTTGGTAATTTCTTATTGATGTTTGATTCTAGTAATCCATAGTCATCTAATATAGTTTTGTGCTCTGGATCTGTTACATCAATTTGTTTATCATTATTTGCAAGTTCTTTTTCAAGAGTTTTAAATGGTTTCATAGTTTTTTCAAAATCAGTTTTTACTTGATCGGTTTGCTGCATTTTTTCAAACATATCAGATTGAATACCAGCTTTTATCATTCTATGCTGAAGATGATTTTCTTTCATAATATTTTTTTGTTTTATTAACTCTTCTAATTGTTTTATTCTTTTTTGATTATCAGCTTTAATTTTATCCATTTTTAAAATATAATATTTGAATTTTGTGGTAACATTGGAATACAACAAAAACATTTTACTGAACAAATTATTTTTTTATTGCTTTGTTGTCTGACATCTTTTCGTTTAAAGTTTTCTCGTTTTAACTTTTGTTTAATAAAGTTTTGTTTAATAAAGTTTTGCTTAAATTTTCGCTTAAAGTTTTTAGCTGTTCTAAAAAAATTTTAATCATTTTCTTCATTAGAAATTTTACCATCACTAGAAATTTTGCCATCCTGTTTATTCTTATCATCAACTTTTTCGGTCTTTGAATGAAATGATATTTGATTTACTTCATTAGCTATTTGATCAAATTTTTCAATCTCATCTAACGTAATAACATTATCATCACATACTCTTTGAAAGTAGTAATGCAATTTGTCATAGACTTCTTTAATATGTAAATGCTTAGTTTTTAATGATTTTCGTTTCTTAGTTATTAAAGATTTATCTAACATTGTAACAAGTGAAGTTGCAAAAACACCCGTACCTGTTAAAGCTGTAGCAACTACTGGAACTACTAAAACACCTGAAGATATAACAATTGTTAAAGCACCTAAACTTATTGTTAAGAATATGCCAATTCCTTCTGTTACATTCTTAACTTTGGTCCATCTCTTCCTTAATTTATCATAATTCTCTAATCTTAATAATAATTGAGATTCTTTATCTTTCATATAACGTACTCTATCTTTATGTTTTTCTTTATTCATTTTTTCAATGTCCATTAAAGTAGAACTACGTTCATATGATAACGAAGGATATATTCTTGCGGTTTCTTCCACTTTTATTCCTTCCATTTCTGAGGTTTCTTCCATTTTTAAAGAAATATTTTTAGACACAATTTTAGTTATCTCATATTTTAAAACCTGAAAAATGGATAACATTCATGAATTTAGACGTTTTTAAAATTACCAATTTTTCTGATGTTGTGTCCTGGAACGGTCATGATTTTGGGAGTAAAATGTCATAATCTCAAATTTAAGATTCTTAACTTTTATGATTTTACGGTGTCCTGGAACGGTCATGATTTTAAGGAGAAAAAATAATCATAATCTCAAATTTGAGATTCTTAACTTTTATGATTTTCGGTGTCCTGAACGGTCATGATTTTAAGGGAGGGTGTAAAATGTCATAATCACAAATTTGAGATTTTGAAAAATTGGGTATTTTTAAAAACGCCTAAATTTATGAATTTAGGTCTTCATAACCTGAAAAAATGACCAAAATTCATGAATTTAGTCGTTTTTAAAAATACCAATTTTTCAAAAAATGGTACTTTTTAAATGGTATAAATTTATGAATTTAGGTCTTAAAAACCTGAAAAAAGGGTTCAAATTCATGAATTTAGTCGTTTAATAAAATACCAATTTTTACCAATACCTGAAATACCAATTTTTCTGAATTTTTCGGTGTCCTGGAACGGTCTTCTTCCTATTACTTCCCTAATGCTTTTCTTGCAACAACACCAATAATCATATTGCAATAGGTGAGTTGCTGATCAAAGGAAATATCGTTCAACAGCAGACTTATGCAGATATTTTCACTTATGCATTCAAAAAATCTTTCATGACACCACAGTTCCATGGTTTTGAAGGGAGCGTCTATATGGTGGACATCTTATAACCAACCTCATATGCTGCTGATCATAGCGGTCAGTATGAGGGAAATGTAGGAATTGGTGGACCGATTAAGGATTGAAAGCGAAAGAACCGGTTTGATAGAACTTAATGCAAAAAACGAAAACAATGAAAACTCAAAGGGATACGAATGGAAATGTGAGTGATATGGTCATCAAAGACAAAATCAACAGTTAATCTGCTGAAAATGTTGCACAGGTCATTCATTTTGTTACTATTTTCACTGTCAATTATGACACCAGCAAGAAAACTGACATTCATTGGACCGAAAACCCGCTACTGTGACGAACAGAATAACCGGCGGGGCATAATTAAATTGGCGGCTACGCACGTAGCTCAAGATAGGAGCCGATGGACAACCATGGTGCGGAGGGCCACAGCTGGTCGTGGCCCTACATCAATGAGAAATTTGGATAAACGATTGTTTTGATCAGTTATCAGAAATACTACTACAAGTCACGCAAAACTAGAATCGTAGACATGAAAGTTTTGGAGCAATATCAAAAAATGTCTAGGAAGGATCCTGGATCCCCCTATGTAAAAGAGGGTTGAGCCTTATTGTGTTCTGAAAATAGAGGCAAAAAATCAAATCAAGTTCAATGAGCAAATAGTAAAATCAGTACCATTGTTTCAAGATGCCAAAACGTTGCAGTTAAAAGTAAGATAAGCATCAAAAATTCGATTTACGATTCGTATTCATTTTTCACCCCATTTACACAGGCGTAGGACCAGTGTGAATGGGGAACGGAAGTTCGAAAAAACGCTTCAAATTAACTGAATGGTAAGAGGGCACAGCGGATAAAACCCAGATAAATGAGAGCAGCAGATTGTTCAGGCAAGTAGTTATTGCCTCACTGATGTTGATGCGAATGTTGAAAGATTATATATACAGGGTGGGCGGAAATTAGATGCTTAATAGAAAATGCCTCTATTTTTGGTGCTATTAGTCAGTTTTATCTACCTTTCCTGGAGAATGTGTACTACGATAGGGAGTTATTATCGCCAAAGTTTCATTCGAAAATATGCTGTACTTTTTTATTATGGCCTTGTGAAAAAAAGTTCATTTTTTCGAGAAATACTTTTTATAAATTATTTATAAAATCGATATTCGTCATTAAAGAAAAAATAGATTCCATGTGAATACTTTATTCAAAGAAAGTGCACATACACACGAATTTGGTAACTCAAAACTCGATGTGTGATCCGCCTCTTTGGACGAGAGTCTGAAGACGTCGAGGGATAGCATCCACTGACTTAGACAAAAAATCCGGCGTCACCGAAGTAATGACCTGACGAATCCGGGCCTCCAGGTCGTCCAGTGTCTGCGGTTTTGTTCGATAGACCTCTTCTTTGGCCCAACCCCAAAGGAAGAAGTCACACGGCGTCAGATCAGGACTCCTAGCCGGCCATTCAAGTGGCCCTCGACGGCCTAGCCAGCGCCCAGGAAAGTGCTCACTGAGCCACTCACGGACAGTCAGGGCAAAGTGTGGAGGAGCACCATCTTGCATGAAGATAACATCATGAATGTTGTTCCAAGTGATGATAATCGGCCAGACGTCGTTCTGTAACATCGCGAGGTACCGCTCGGCATTCATGGTGTTGCGCAGAAGTACCGGACCCACAATCCGATCCGCATGACACACCGTCACACTTGGTCGTGCATGCAGCTTCTCAGTGGTAACTCGAGGATCCTCTCCCGCCCAATAGTGACAATTGTGGCGGTTGACGAGCCACCGACGTAGAACACGGCCTCGTCGCTCCAGATGATGTTGCGGAAAAGTCCGGGCCATTCCGCGTGCCAGGAGAGCATGGATTCCCCAAACTCCAGCCGAATGTCACAGTCTTCGGCAGAAAGCGATTGGCAGTAGTGTGGCTTCCACGCTCGCCATTCAAGCTCCTTCTTCAGCACAGTTCGCACTGTGTAGCGGGACAGTCCACTTTCTCGAGCTCCCTGGCGGGTTGACTTTCCTGGGCTCCTTAAAAACATCTCCTCGACCAATCTGCACAGATTCCGGCAAGCTGGATGTTGAGCAACGTCCGCTTCTGTGTGCATCTGCTACTGAGCCGGTCGTCATGAGCTTAGAATGACAGTTCTTGATTGTTCTGGCATCCACTTGAGCATGCGATCCATACACCGATCGCCACCATCTTTGTACGGCTATGACAGATTGCCACACTTCGTACCTAGCCGCTAATTGTGCACGCTCCGTCAACGTGTAGCGCTCAGCCATAACAAACGCACTGGTATGACAAAATCAATCCAATAGACTTTTGTTCTTAATAATTCGATTTGCAATCACTGACTGGGTTCAAGTTGCAACCGTCGAAAGGGTTGTAAATGAATCGTCATCACTAGTCATAAATGCACAGAACAGAAAATGATGTGGATGATTAATCGATTAACTAAATCTCAAAGTCATCTAGAAGAGAAAGTACAGCACATTTTCAAATGAAACTTTGGCGATAATAACTCCCTAACGTAGTACACATTCTCCAGGAAAGGTAGATAAAACTGACTAATAGCACCAAAAATAGAGGCATTTTCTATTAAGCATCTAATTTCCGCCTACCCTGTATATAATAATAAGGTAAAGAGAGACAAACTCAAAATGGGAAATGAATTTATGGAAAATGGGAAATGCAAATTTATGCCTAAAGAAAACTCAACAACTTTTTCCCAACCGGTTTCAGCTCTATGAGCCTTCTCAAGGGAATGATTTTATTTCCAAAATTCAATGGAAATAAGACAGATTTATAAGCAAGTACATCATGCAAAACTACACATCTGTTGACGGGATTCATTTCCCAGTTTATCTCTCTTTGCTACATACGAATATTTCGATAGGCCCGAAGAATGCTCAAGAGCTTAAGAATTCAAATTGGAAATATCAAAGATATGTCAAGAAGCATGAATGTTAAATTGGATATAGTACTTAATACCGAATACATAACTATAAAATTGCAGAATATGGAGCAAACAAAGAAGATTGATTAAGATATGAAAAGCATCAAATCAGAAATAAATGAAATTCCAGCTAGAGTTATTAAGAACGCAAGTCATACTGAAATCGATAGGACTAAAGCGTCAAAAAGAAGAAAATTTTATTATTATGAATCATATAGGAACAAATATAGGAACCGAAATATAAAACAATTGCTTACGCGAAACTACTCCGAAAATTCCAAGAAATTTTTTTAAGAATCCAATTACTCACAATTCAAGAATAGAAAATGACCTGCGAAAAGAGTTATGCATCAAGGAGTTTGAGCATGAAATAAAAAGACTGAAAATCACTTCTGAATTGAAATTTCAATACGTCGAAAAAGTTGATAATGACTTTTTAACTAAATTACGCAGTGTGCACGTAGGCGAGGAATTGAAAACTCAGATCCAAAAATGGAAACACTTAGTAAAACAAGAAGAAGAAGTAAGTGAAAACAACTTGGAGAAAAATTGTAGATTCTTTTCCTCGAATAAGCACTTAATTTCAATCGACAGCTCAACAAAAAATGCAATAACAACGCTAGAAACAAAATCCAAGATCAGAAAATCTGTAACTAACACAGACCTAAAAGATCCAGCAGCTCAGCAGCAGAGTGCAGGTGCATCTTCAGGCTTAATATGAGCTATAATTATTCTTGGCCTAATAACAAAAGCGAAAGAAATTGGAGAACTGAAAGTTATAGCAACGATGTAATTAGCCAACGAAATAACTTCACCAACATGAGAAAATATTAGAGGAAACAAGAAAATCATTATACGAGCAGGAAGTCGTGCAGAAATCATTATAAGAACTCTAGACATTCACAATGAATCTACATTTCAGCCTCCAATTTGGAGTGAAAAGGAGACAAACTTCATTTCTATGAATCCCGTCAACAGACTTTTAATTTTGCATGATGTACTTGCTTATAAATCTGTCTTATCTCCATTGAATTTTGAAAATAAAATCATCCCCTTGAGAAGGCTCATAGAGCTGAAGCCGGCTGGGAAAAAGTTGTTGAGTTTTCTTTGTGCATAATTTTTTGGTGTATATATATATATATATATATATATATATATATATATATATATATATATATATATATATATATATATATATATATATATATATAAAGGTGCTTTATCATGGGAGGTTCGCAACGCAATTAACACCCGCTTAAGTGTGAAGATAATGAGACCACACGACCGCGCTGTTAATTACAGCAGCGAAATCTCAATTAGGTGAAGAGAAATAATAATTGGCGGGATTTATTTTTGAGCTCCATTTGTTATGCATCTTCGTGTTTTTCACATTCATGACTATTAGCCATTTTTCCAATTTCCTTGCAACATAATCTGATCATCTGATCCCTTATTTTCTCAAGTTGTGATGCCTTTGTTTTTATATGAAATATAATACAAATTCATGTACAAAAATATGTTCATATGTATATATATTGCATTATATATTCATGTATATTATATATAAATATATTCTTATCTGAACTGTTACTCTAGTGTCATCTATGTAATTCGTAGTAAGAATTGCCCACGCACACTTGCGTACTGTTACAGATGTAGTATCTCTGACGATAGAAACATATATGTTGGTTCCACAAATAGAGTTTTCCAAGATAAATCAAAATTACACGGCGAAGTAAGCGACATGCTGATTCGAAAAAGGCCTTATCTCAGCATATTCTTTCGAAGCAAATTATCGTCAGCATGAGCATCAAAGATTTCTACATGCATGTACAGTATGTGGTTATGATTGACCTTTTGAACACGAAATCCCGTGATGCAATTCGCCCTATACTACACATAGACATCTAGCTAGAGTATAGAAAGACATTTCACGAAAATATCGCTGACCCAATTGACCCAATAGACCTGTCTGATGCGGTTCACAATTAAAACGTCGAAGGCGGGTAAAAAATCGCAGGTCAGAAGTTGAGATGCTAGGTAGCCCAAATTGATATAATTCCACTAACTTTTTAGCAGTTATGCGAGATGAGCCCTTTCCCAGCAAAATAAACAGGCTACCAATTTTTACGAAATTCCATGAACATATTTAGTGAAGAAAAATATCAACTATTGCAGACTTCATCAGAACATATACAGATCGTCATAAACGCAGATATTATTTGTTATTTTCGTTTATACACACTTTTCTTTGCTATTTTAAAAAGTGATTAAAAACTGTTAATAAATACAGGCCAGATTTCAAGATCCAAATTCCCGGGCTGTTTCATCGAATTTTCACGCTATTTTTATATTGACCAGGTATATTATTCCAATTACACCAGACAAAAATTATCTGGACACTTCTTCAAACTATTTTTATCATCAAATATGAGACATTTTCTGTTTGAATTTTGCCACCAAATTTATGTGCTAGATAATGAGCAATATTTGACTCTACCGCACTTATTTATCAAAATTTGTGAACTCTGAGCGGTGGTTCTTGCCTTTCCTCAATGACCTGCATCCAGTGAACTACTGATGGGATCTAAATGATTTCGCATCGATAGAAAAGTTAATTTCTTAAACTTTCCAACGATCAAAAATACTTCATTATCATCATCTGATTCATGAAATTCTACAAAGCTGTATTCAGCCGATTTAACAGACGGAAATATTCAAGCATGTTAAGTTGAAACAACGAATGAGAAGCAACAACCATGATAGAAACTATAATATTTTTAGAAAGTCTCTTATTTGCTGATGATTTCAAGATTTTCAAAATAATCAAGTCTCTATCTGATTGTATTGATTTACAAGGAGACCTGATGAATTTTCGGAACTGGTATATAAAATGGAAGCTTTCTCTAAACATCCAAAAATGTTGTTTCGTGAATTTTTCTTTAAAACGTAAATTTGACATTTCTTATGATTATCACTTTGATGGCAATGTTATTAAAAAAGTTGATGAAATCAAGGATCTCGGGGTTTATTTTACCAGCAATTTATGCTTCAACCGCCACATTTCCTTCATTGTTGCTAAGTCGTTTCGAATGCTTGGCTTTATTAAGCGTGTTACTCATTCTTTCAAAGATATTTGTGTTTTGAAAGTTTTGTATAATTCGTATGTTCGGTCCAACCTGGACTACTGCTCACAAGTATGGTCTCCAAATGCAAAATGTGCTGTGAATAAGATTGAGCGTATTCAAAAAGCTTTCGTCAAGTTCCTATGTTTTCACACTCGCATCATGTACAAAAGTGATAACTACGCTGTATTATGCCATCATTTCCCCTTAACTACGCTTTCAGACATTTTGCTATTTCACAAGATTGTCAATAGTGCAATCAGTTGCAATTATTTGACATCAGCTGTTTGTCTTAAAGTGCCTGGTCGTATTACCAGGAATACTGGAATTTTTACTTCAAAAAGAAAAAGTCGCTTACTCTTACGCAAACATGCTTTCTTCCCGAGGACATTTTTGAGTGTAAACAAATTCAAAGAAATTGACGTTTTCAGTGCATCTCTTTCTACAGTAAAAAGGTTTCTGATAAAACATTTCACATAATTTTCTCGGTTCTTTTTATAAAGTATCTTTTTTCTTATTGTCATGTATTTTAGGTAGTACATTTACAGTATATCTGGTTTTTAATGTCTCACCTTTATTCTGGTAATCTGTTGTATTTCATTAGTATTTGAAAAATGCTATGTATTTTACTACTATGTCTTTTATCAAGTATATTTGTTCAAACTGTAATATGTTTCAGGTACGTGTATATTTTCAGTATCTTGTTTTCTATTGTCTCATTTTGATTCTGGTACTGTTGTAATCTGTGATATCATTCGCATCTGATGACGGTAATTGGCATCCAGCTGTTGTCATCCTTTTGAATAAATACAAATAAATACAAAATACAAAATATCATAATGCACATGTTAATGCAATATCACGATGACACCAAGTTATCAAGAAACATCAAAAAGCAACAAGAGAGCCAGAAAAACTGCCACACTAGACGAGGACCGTGAAGGCCAGAGGAATTTCTTCTTATCACCTTTTTGTATCAGTTTGCGTAGAAACAAAGGACGCATGGTAATCGTCAGTTGTAAGGTTTGAGTCTGATGTTTCCAGCAATGTCAGGTATAATACTGCAGAATCAAGGTCTCGATATTTCTTGATCAAAAGGATAGCGATGAAAGTGCAGCGCAGCAATACTACCTCCGTATTGAAGACATTATCTTCATTCAGACATGTCAGTTCCCTTGTCTGGTTTAATTTGAATCAATGTGCCTTTGCATCCCTCGTCATCAAATTATTCAACTTGCTTCTTCTTCACATTGCATAATTAATTCCGTCAAATTCTTGTAATAAGTGTATATTAAAATAACATTCAAAGCGTGCTGATAGCAAATTTTAAAAATGTTTGCTAACTAATTGGGAATGCAGTTTTTAAAAATACAGTATCACGTCTCAAAAGGCAATTAGTCACTTCAGCTTTGCATGTCTGAAAGTTGAACTCTGAAAAATTGATTAAAAGCAAAAATTATGTGCAAAAAGTTACAAAATTACATGAATCGGTTGATGAAAATTAAACATTATGCGTATTTTGTGATCACGAAAAATAAATCCTTCTATCGTTAGAAAATCACTGAGATCTCGTAAATAGTTCACGGGCTACCAGGCACTGAATAAAGGCCTGATCATTTGTACTCACTTAATAAAGTTAACCGGCGAAATGCGTGATGAAATGTGTAGGCCTAATTAAGTTCATTCTTTTATTGCTCTGGTTATTTTCAAAACAATAGGCTCAATAATATAATGGCATGATTGAAAATTTGATGCAAATCTAAATTTATACATTTTACGCTTCTTAATTCGTGGCGATCGAAGCAGATGCATATGAGCTTCCTCTTTAAGTTCTCTGTTTTCTTCGAGATATAGTTTGATCAAACGTTTTCCAAAATGGAATTTCGTAATCTCCTCTTTCATTTAACAACAATTCTAGTTTATTTCCTTCTCCAAGCGTTCCTCTTCCACGCAAGTTGGATTTGCGATCAGCTAGTCACCCAAGAAGAATATAATCATCTGTGATGGGGACTGCCTCGATCTTGTTCCTATGAGAACGAATTAGAGGCGCCGTGGCCTCGATACCATTGATGATAGCCTCACTCAAAACTTGTCCGCTGAGACTTGACATCGCTTCCAATCATCGGTAAGGCCCTCCACCTCACTGCACTGCCTCCACACTGCATCGGATGACCAAGAGACTTCTTTCTTTTATACCTTTTTATATTTTCTAAAAGTTCTTAGAAATTTTTTATTGAATTTTAAACTGCTGAAACAGACAGTAACTATTTGAACAAGAAGCGACTATCGGAACTCCAGTTATTATGTGACGTTTACTATCACTGCTTGTTTGACACTTGAGAAATGTAAGAACCAATGAATCAGCGCGTTATCGTATTGCATCTGAGTTATAAGTAGTTTATCAAATACGAGTTGCAATCAGATCACCTAATGAAACACACAGCTGTGTATCCGAAACAAAGAAAAAAATGCAAAGATACAAAGCACATTCATCATCATACCTCTGAGTTAAGTGATTCGAATATGCTTGATGATTTTATACCAGGGATGCACTACATGCAGCTCGCGGGTCATATCCGGCCCATGAACTATCTTATTGTGGTCTGTGAGGATAACAACGAAGCTCCTCCTTAACATTTGCAGACGAAGGAATTAAGTATAGTTCAGGGAAAAATGTAAAATCCCATTTTACAGGCTCCCAAGTTTTATATTGACAGTCAATCAGCGGTGCCATCGAGCTATGCAGGTATAGATCAAGAAAACGGTTTTGGTGAGCTCGAACGTGTATTATGACGTACAAATTTTTAGCCGAAGCCTTAATCAAGTACAGATTTGCAAAAAAGATGTGACAGTGGCTGTTGAAGTCTCAAATAACGATACTACTTGGTCATGATCGTCTACTTCCAAGTCTCTGAGTGCGTTATTTACTAGACATAGAGAGCTGCCCACACTGAAATTCGTTGACTCAGTCGTAGCACTGTGTCAAACAGATTCGCTAATTTGCAGGATGAAGTTTGTTCATTTATAAGAAACATGATATTGAATTCCGAGAATTACGTGATGAGAAATGGCTGTCAGACTTGGCCTTTCTTGCAGATTTTTTCTGTAATATCAAAACATGTCAGTTGAAACTGCAATTGTTTGATTCATGCCTAATACCTTTAGATTTGACACATTTTCGGACATATAAATCTCTGTTACTATTGATGGACGTAATAATGCATGAGTCCGGTTTGCTCAACACATAAAGCGATTGCGACAGGAAATGGACAGGCGCTTCCAGATCAGAGATGACCTTGAATCTCAATTATTCACAGATCCTTTTTCAGCTGAAGTCGAAACTGTTCCATCTGATTTGCAGTTGGAGCTCACTGACATCAAGTCAGCAGATTCGGAAAGCCGAAGATCAAAATGAAAAAGTCATTCATTCCTATTGAGGAGAAAAAGAATCGAAATGTACAAAAATCAAAAACATTATCAAACTCAAAGGAAAATAGGAGGACTGTGAAGCCTGCATATGGCCTCCTATGTAATGGAAAGACTGATCTAGGCAAATTTGCACAAAACGACCTTTCCAAGGAAGCTCTCCTGACCAGCAATCATGTCATAACACATCCTAGAACAGTCTGAACCTGACTTAATTCGACCTCATGTCATGTCCTACCCAAATTGGCAAACTTTGTCTCAAACTGGTGAGGTACTGGTATTTTCGGTCCCTGTAGCATTATCTTTTATACATGCATTCACTGTTTGTCACCAACTAATCGTCAAAAAGCACTATGAACTCCTGCAAATTTGACAAGACGCCCATACTCCTGCATCTTGATTCTATTTTGGGTCGAGTTTCACAGGCATTGTGTGGCTACTTGATTTATTCGATTCGATATTCAAAGATAATATGGTAACTGCTGATTTGCAACTGAGCATATTGGTTATAATTTACGAAGGCAAAGGTGGCCTAATGGTGTATGGCTCATACAATGCAATAAAAATATCCTCGACCATGTAATTGTAAAAATTTTCGAGCGTGTGTTGGAATAGAGGATTCTTGATGTCGTTGATGAGATAAAGGAACTGGATTTCGGCCAGTGCTATCACTCAGACCAGGGCCAGGCCCCCCAGGGCAGCATCCGTGATCCGCTGAGCCTCCTTCTCCTTTTACTTCTGCAGTTTGTCCTGCTCTCCTCGTAGATTGTCAAGTTCCTGCTCTTTCATCTTCGCAGACTTTTGAATTTCGTCCATTGGTTTGGGCGCTTTTTCTCTCTCTTTGATCTTTCCTCCAATACTCACGAACTTTTTGAATGCTTTTTCCCTGAGGCCACCTCATAGAAAAGCATTGCTTCCATTTTCTTTCTACAAAGTTCGCTGCCTCCAGCTTCAAACGCTGACAGTATCCGGCAAGAGCACTTGAGCAAAGATTCAAAAGTCTCTAATTGATCGGTTGTCACTGTCCATCCTTTGCTGTGTAGGCATGACTGCGATACGATCAGTGACTTCACAGTAAGGAGTTTCAAGCTCAAGGGTTTCAGTAAGGAGTTTCCTTCGTTTTATGTAACGGTGTCATTGAGATGGTTGAATATTCTCTCAACTTCTGCATTTCCATGAGGAAGAACAAGCACAGACCGAATCAAACGAGACAGGAGAAAACCGTGTGAAGCACGCACCAGCAAGTGATATGCAAAGTTGGCAAACTTTCATAGAAAATGATTGATTTGATACAGCAATGATCACGAAAATCAGGCTCAGGTAAGCCTATAATGATCTATAATGTAGGTTACCAGAACTAAGGCTGATATACTTGCTACCCGGAGTCGCAGTCCTATCAAAATGATAGGCCTCCGCATCCCTGCTTTCAGGTCCTCGCAGATTTCACGTCCCTTCACAACGATGCGAGTAACGCGTCGCATTTCAGTTGCTCTAGGGACTGCAAAGACTTGTATCATTCGCATCCGGCCTAGATTTCTTTGCGATGTGCGAAGTAAGAGTTCCCGTACTACAGCGCATGGAGGATACCGACTTGTGTTTGTCCGAACTCGCGTGACTAATAATATGAGTGGATCCACTTTTTACAGAAAATTTCCTGGTTACACCAGCTGTTCCATGTACTGTACATTTCTGTCACACTCAGCAAATACCAAGAGGGACAAAGCAGGAGACTTTGAATGATGTATTCACTTTATGCAGATCAAA
This sequence comes from Prostheceraeus crozeri, assembly GCA_907163375.1. Lineage (NCBI taxonomy): Eukaryota > Metazoa > Platyhelminthes > Polycladida > Euryleptidae > Prostheceraeus > Prostheceraeus crozeri. The sequence continues at coordinate 52,235 of CAJQUW010001612.1, forward strand.
TTCGTGTAGTTCTACCAAGAATGCAGCCCCAAGAAAAGGAAATTTTGAGTTCAATATCCAATGAACGGCCCGAATTATTGTTCAATACAGGAACTTCAGGGGTGAGCCGCCATGTTTGTATCTCTGACACATTTTGTCACATCTTGATATTCGAGATTTGTCACATTTTGTCACATGCTCCTTGACATAAAAGTTACATTTTGATGAAAACCCATGGCCAAAATTTGGCATATGCCAGTGCGCAGAAGATTGGCAGTTCTCAATTTTGCATTTAAGGATGATTTTTTCAGTAGAGCATTTCACGCAATATTCATAATATATATATATCAAACGGAGTTGTAACGGGATAAAATCGTAAAATCGTTAATTTCTTAATTATTGCTCATTATCACTATTTGTATAGTTCCATATGGGTGGTCTACGTGGCACAGTAGCTAAGTGCTTGGCCTAGCGATCTTTCGGTCCAGAGTCGAGCCCGAAAGTGTCATTGGCAGTAGTGAGGAAGGGCATCCGGACTAAAAAAATTCAAGTCTCCAGATTTAAGTCTGACTTACGTCAGCACCGTCCTACCCTTCAATATGGGGGAGTAGCGACGTTAAACCATCACTTCATTCCCATGGAGAATTGCTATTGAAGGTGTACAACATTTTCCGCGAGATTTGGTGTAATAACGAAACAGAGCATGGGTAAGACCGGGACACATTTAACTTTATTCAAAGTGAAAAGATTGCACTCAAACCTTGTAGTCTTATTACAATTGATTCTTTTTATAGTCTCGAATTTATTTGTGATTCATTAGCTACTTATTACAAATATGATTGCATAATAAACAATGTGAATTCACAGACCATATCATTTCACACAAAAGAGGAAAACTTCGTTTTCATTTATTCACTGAAAACTTCGTTTTCAGTGAATAAATGCCACTCAGTTTTATAGCGATTACTGTTACTTTTGTTCTGTATTCATATCAGTGGCAAATATAAATACATGCGCGTGCATTATAGGAAGTATACATCCACAGTGACTCTTACGATCTGGACATGACAATCAAGAAACATATGGCCACATACAATGAATGTCACAATTGGGCTATCACATAGCACATCGAAGTCAACTTTAAAAAGTAGGCCAAATAACAGCACGACTTGCCTGGCAAGTACAAGTTGTTATTAGGAGCAAGAAAGGGGAATATCAATCTTGCATATCCCTAATACAAATTATCACTAAAGAATGCAGGAACATTAGAATAACGACCTTCTGGAAAAGGTGATCGTTATTTCATTTAAACGAAGTTAATGCTCCTCTGTGACTTTGTTCATAATTTGTCAGAATATTTTCCGTGAATTTGTCACATTTTGTCACACAGACAGCGAAAAACACACATTTTGTCACATTTTATTTTGAGATGAAAATTTGTCGCATATTGTCACGTTTTGTCACATCGGCCCACCCCTGGAACTTTTTTAGACAAAAATTCAACAAAACGGCCCAAATTCTTGCATTTCTAGGTAATGAAGCATAATTAAGGAAAATTGTTATCAAGACAATTTCACCAAAAACGTCCTGAATTTCAAGAAAAGGAAATTCGGGCCGAGGTCAGAAAATTCGGGTCGGAGTGGAAGCACTGAGTACGGCTTTATGCCTGATTAAGGAATCCATTTTTCATGTTTGACAGCTGCAAGAGCCTGCAAAAGAAGAAATATCTCTACATGACCTTCATTGATCTGGAAAAGACTTTCGACAGGGTTCCGTGGTCAATTGATTAAGGCTCTGAGATGCGCAGGAGTAAAAGAATGGTTGGTGGGCGTGAAGTAGATTTTTCTACTTCAGAGAAACGATGAACGAAGGTGGATATGCTGTTGCAAAGTGCAGGATCGCATCCGAAGGGGTTGGATTAAGTTCAGAGAACTCACACGCTGTCTGACCGAATTTACGAACGAATACCAAAGATCTACCATCTACCATGCGTCAGAAACATCATGCAGTAGGACGGCGAACCGTGGGCCATGATGAACGAGTCTAGTAGACAATATGAGATCTATTGCGAGTTAGATGTGTGGTGTCTCTCCTTAAGTTCATTGCGACGTCGTACAATAAGGGCGTCTGCGATGGTTCGTGCACGCTGCTATACGGATGACACCTACTGGACAAAGCGATCAATTAACACACCAGAGCGAGGTCCTCTCGCGAGCTCGGGCGACCGAAAAAATCATGGAGGAACAATGTTGACGAATATCTTCGATTACTCGGGAACTGGCAAGCGACCATAGAGAGAAATCTCGCACACAGTCGCGATAGTGGTGTCTCTGCTATTGGGAGAGGGTACAGGGGGCCGTCAGGTTTTCGGCGGGCCAATCGCCCGCTCCCAGCGGCGTATGAGCTCCACACACCTGTCGCGGGCAACCCACAGGTCCCATGGTGTCATCGATGTCTGTATGTGAGTGCAGGAGAAGAGGTGTTTTGTAGTGTGTGGTTGTGATTTGCATAGGTGGCGAAGAGGTGAAGAGTGGACAGAGGGGTTTATTTTGTTTAGAAACTCTTTTAAGAAGGGTGATTTGTTAATGCGGAGTTGAGCCAATGTTCTGCGTGTGCGTCTGTCGAGTGTTTGCCCTGATTTGTGAACTGTGGGGGGGAATTGCGTGAATGATTTTATTGTTTTGCCTGTGCGCTAGGTATGTGCCGATGTGTTGGGTGTGTGTTTGCCTTAGTAGTTGTTTTGTTACTGCGTTGGATGACTGTGTGGAAGGAGATGAGGCGCAATTCCTTGTGTTGAAAATTGTGGGTTTTTGTTGTCTGAGATGTGCTGGTTGTTGCGTGAGGAGAGGAAAATGGTATTCTTGCTTTGTTCAGAAGCTGTTTTGCGTGTAGTTTGAGGTGTTCAGCAATGGGGAGGACATGTGTTTTCTCGTGTAGGTGCTGTGTATTTGTGTCGCGTGTGCATCCTGTGGCGATCCTGAGCGCTTCGTTCTGTATTGCTTGTAGTCGCGATAGTCCGCTATACTATCGACCTCAGACGGCGCAGGACGTCGAAGGCCCGTCAAAGTTTGCCTGTCAATGAATTTTGTTTATATCACTTCGAGAACAAAATGGGAATTTGGACAGCATGAATTGTCTTCATGCAAACTGAAAAGTAAGTTGCTGTATTAACCTTGATGCAGGTGACAATTCTATGAGCTGAATCAATAAAAATCAATCAAAAATTATAATTCTCGTTGAATGATTCAGGGAATACAACTTGCTTCGGAATATGTCAACTTGTCGACATAAAGTGGCAACATATTTGTCGAAGGAAAGTGCTAAAACTGCTTATCGGGGGAGTGTACCTACCTGTCGACAACACCCCCTCAAAGATAGGCTTCCCCTGACTTTTCCACAAATCTCTCAGAATTTCCAGATATTGTAGGCAACTAATATTTCTTTATCAATGGGATTCAAGGGTCAAATGACATCAATTTCCACTAATTATAATGCATCGAGAAAATGCATGAGCCTCGTCAGACAGAACACTTACTTTCGCTCACTGACGCCATCCACATCGTGAGCATTAATGGGTGTGTTGGAATGGGCAGCAGGTTCATCTGGATTCAAGTCACCGTTTGCGGAACTAACAACCTACAAAGTGCAAGAGGCAGTTCAGCAAAATTTAAAAATGTTTACTAAAGAAGTCATGACAAAGATGATACCGAAAGCAAAATTACTGAGATAATATTTTGATAACATACGTGTCGTGTACTGACTAAACAAGTAACATCAAAGCAGAATTAGATTAAGAAATCGGATTACTATTCCTTCGAGTACAATTTTTGCGCTTTGTGTGCGAATGCGGTTATCCTTCTACACTTCCAGCAAGTAGCTAGTTAGTATGGCCTCGTCGCGAATTGTAGCTCTTATATATTTCCATAGATAGTGAATATATTCGTACTTCAGGGCCTCAAAGAGTGAAACTTAGAGTGGTCATAGAGCAGATTAAGGCTAAAGAAAAACCAATTATTTTTACGATTTTGAGGGTGCATTAAGCTTTCATTTTCTAATGACAGTATTCTGCAAGGCTGCTTGCAAAATTTTCTGATTGAAATTGCCAGTTTTCTAGCATGTTCTGTCAATTTATTCAAATAAAAATAATTTAATTACAATTGAATTAAATATTAAATTATTGCAAAATTAATTATTTTAATTGATATTTTATCCAATGAATTATTTTTAAATTGAAAATACCTGATTTCTGCCATATAACCGCTACATATGTCTGTGAAATATTTTTACGGGTTAAATATTTATACTTATACAATAATTGGAATCTATATAGTTAATGACACTGCTTTTTATTAACAGTTATATCCCATTTGGATGATTTCATTTAATCACTCTCTTTAACAACTGCATCACCGCTTTTATATATCGCATAAAAAAAGTAAATCTAAAATAGCTTGTTTACGTTAATTTATTTTACAAGCTTAACGATGAACCGGTTTGTTGGTGAATGGTTCGATTAGTTGATTAACTACGTTCTTTTGCAGAATCATATTATACCCTCAAATATTTAGCCTTACATGCGAAATTAAGAAGTACACATTCAGCAATGACAAAATAAATAGCATCATTTTGAGGATTTCATCGTGACATTTTCTGAAGCCTGGAGTTCAATATACCACTGATGTAATTTAAGTTCAATGAGAATTATTTATAGCTATATCTGATAGCTAATACGGCATACTGCACATAGTACAAGTAAAAATAAAAATCCAAAATCTTTGATAAAAATAAAAATACCAAATTAATTTAGAATCTAGACAAACAGTTCAATGCGACGGATTGGTTGATGAAGCAAAAATATTTCGAAGTATTTATAAAGGAAAACTTCGCTGAAATCAGGCAATAATTCGACCTGTTTCGAGCGGAAATCAGAAATTGAGATCCCACTCTTCCTCATGATCTTTTTTACAAATAAATGTCGCGATATAACACATTATTTGAGATGTTAAAAGCCGACATTTATTTGAGAGAGTGGAGGAACACAAACAACTTTCATCGTCTATAGGGAAACATAAGCAACAGCAGCACGGCGAAAAGAGCATCCGACTCGCAAATTGCAGAGTTTTGAATGTGTCCAAGCAGATACGATCTTTTAATTTATGAAATATTGCTCATTAAGCTTCGTTCACCGTCTCTCAACAGTCAAAGTGACTCAGTTAGACCAAAGTTACTTGATCAGTTTATCTATGTAGATATCTCTTATTTTTTGGCATACAGGTAAGTTATTTGAATATGTGATTTCGATTTCATTCCGCAAGACTTTAAGAAATAAGTTATTAAGTACTGTAGTCAAGTATCAATGTATTTTGAATTTTGTATAGTTCAGTAAATGCCTATGATCTAGTACAGTGCTGATGATGACCACTTCAGGTGGTCGAAATATTAATCATTTTATCATTGCATAATACGGTATTATATTGTTCTACTGTTAGCTACAGAAGTATTATCTAATGTGCAGGTTAGATAACATGAATGATAATATAAGAACATAACATTTTGAGGAAATAAAAGCAGTGAATTACAATTTCTATCTGAGAACTATCCACATTTAATACGTTATTTCTAGACTGTTCACACTCGATTTCGAAAGAATCATCTAAATAGAATGACTGATCTGAGAATGCTGATTAAAAAGTAGAAACGAAACAAGCACGACTACAAAGGCAAGACATAGTGACAAAACAACGTGATAGCTTTGATATTGCGGAGGTGTTTGATAAGAATGACACCTGTGAAAACCATTTGGATGACCTCGCATACATGTGCATTTCCATGAGTTTCCATTCATCCAATTCAAACGAATAATACTCTCCGAAGATTTTATCAATTATCGTCTCGTGAGAAGATGCATACAAAGTAATAATATGAGCACCTGGAGAGCTATTCATAAAGCTTTGATTTGTTGCTTTCAAAAAATAATGTTTTCCACTTTGATGGACTTGATGCAATTAACAGTGAAGATATTGATACGTACATGTATCTACTAAGGAAAATATGTCACTGTATGCATCTACAAATTCAACTCTTACGGTCTTGTACTGTCCTCTCAACTTGAAATCTTGACAACTGACAAATAGTTATTGACTTCATAATTCATGCCTCTAATCATCTTATTCAATTATTGTTAATGTCGAGTCAACTTTTTCGATAAGCTGATGTTTTTGACATTTTAGTTTCAACTGATGCACTCCCACTTCCCATGTTTCGACTTTCATATTTTTTACTGATGACGATTTTGCTTCGGTAGGACGACATTTGGAATCTCCATCACACATTTTCCTATCTTCGTGAACACCAAACCTGCATTACTTTTCTTATTAAATTACTACGACTCCATTGAATTCCGAGTTACCCTCTAAAACGATGCTTGTCTAGAACCTCTGGACCCTCACCGAAGTGGACTACTACTGTGTGAAATATAGACAACCGCCGACTGTGCTGCACCAAAGTAATGGGGCAAAATATCCTTGAAATGACATATTTCTTCAGCCTGACAATTTTCTTTGACTATTCTAAATAATATGTGTGCAGTAAAATCTATTTCAGGGCTCGAAGTTTGGCAAAAGGCTTAGGAGAATTAGTGGTAAGAAAAAGTAGCATTGAGGACCAGAAAGTGAACTTTTAAAAGGTCCTCGTTATTCGTCTTCACCAAGCATGTCGATTTCAACTGCATCATGTCTGTCTGTTGCTTGCATCTGCAAGATTATTTTTTTTGTACTTACAATCACAGCTACGGAGCCTTTCAAAAATAGTGAGTATCTGACTCCGGACACTTCGATTTCTTCCAAAATCTATAATTTTCATGACTACTAATTTTTGCTATCTAGTGCATTCTATTGCAAAGGCATGTTCATTAAGTGCACTTTTCTGATCTATATTTTTCAGGCTCCGTTAATGTTCTCTGCACCGAACAAGCTGATGTAAGGTCGACACGTTTAGCTGATATAATTCTGGTTGCAAAATTTACAAGAAAATTCATAGATGTTATATTTATTTTTACAATTAAATTTAGGGCCAATAGTACTGTAAATGTTGAAGGTGCGTTGATTTTTATCTGACCGACTGAAAGCGTCTGCCAGTTTCTTATCCGGTTTACTAGTAATATGCATGGTCATTTTATATTTGTTTTCTATTTTATTGATTTTTCTAAAAGTATTACCGACAAAATCAAGGGTCACGATTGAATATTTCATATTATTTTTTTCATATTTTCCTTTTTTACTGTTCAGTCTTGTGAAAGCCATTTTTCCTTAATCGTTCCTTCACGAGGTTGATTGATGCTTCATCATTTTCTGAGCATCTAGCTTCGACACACTGTAAACTATTTGTCAAAAAAATCATCTTTTATATAATTTGGCAACAAACTGGTTATCCCGGAATGACATGGTTAACTATATCAATAAGAGAAAGAGAAATGAAGACAATCAGTATCTGGCATTTCTTTATCTGTAGTACTGAAAACATCCAGGAGACTTTTCACTAAATTAATATTTCTTAGAAAGGGATCCATGATTATATCATCAATTTTCCTTTCATAAATAGTAGGCTTTATCTAATGTTCTATTTCAATCTTTTCCAAGGCAAGCTTTTCGATGCAACTCATGTAAATTATCGCTAACAGTTGGAAGAAGCGTCCCCATGGGACAGCCTTCAGTCTGCAAAGTCTTGTCACTATATATTATTTCACAGTTATAGGATACAAAATTTTTAATAGTCAATTAGGCATCTCACACTAAACCCACATAATTATCTATTTTATTCCAATTCTGAGCAGCGAAATCTTCAATAATACGAAGCCCGTCGTCTATCGGCATATTGGGGCAAAGATCTATGACGTCTTAAGATATGAAAATTATATTTGTTTTCTTCCTTTGATTTTGTCATTCATGTCTGGTTCACTAATAAGAGAATAATGATGTTACAAATTGACTTATTGGTTAAGTAGAATGTCTAGCCATCCAATCGACTTTTTCAGTCGGGATTCCTTAAGTAGAAGCTATCGGGCGCAAAGGAAAAAGTTCATTTTCTTTTCCTTTGTGAACTTTTACGTTAGTCTGAAATTTAGCTGGCTGGCTACCCGCAACGAGCAGCTTTTCATGATCGATGCTATTTATTTTGCTGCATTTTGACCTCACTAGATGATTATGATGATGATGAATCTCTTTATTCTTGTCTCACAATTAAACAATCCGGTGAGCACATTACACAGTCACGATTACAATATATAAAAGATTAGAAGAAAATACAATACAATGGCATCGGATCGACGGGAAATAAACGATACAGTAAAGACAGATTATTTACAAAATTTTATAAACGACATGCTAAAACGCTTAGTTCTTGAAAACGGACGACGAAAGGGAAGACAATTTCCAGTTGTGCGACCACTTGGTTTGACCAGAAACATCTCACGAAGGGGATGGTTCGCGTTTTGAACAATGTCATATAATAATTTTTCTCAAGTTCGATTACCAATCGTATCAAGTGAGTTGGAATGGGAAAATGGAATATCCATGATACGATGAAGGCGACGTTCCACACTTAACAATTTGTTCATAAGATACTTAGGTAAATTGCAAAAAGACGGATATGCATAAAGTAGAACAGATCGAATGAAAGCAACATAACATTGGAACAGCTGAGTTTTTGGGCAATGAGCTCTTCTTAGGTTATGGATGATGTAGAAACGCTTACATACTGTGTTCATAACATAATAAATAATAATAATAATCGTATATTTCAAACAAGCCTCAACACTGAAAATCGTGAGGCCTTCAATGTGCTTATTCCATTTTAAGTTGGTAGAAAACCAAATGCCAAGAAACTTCATAGATCCAACACTTCTAAGGAATGAAGCATCATCAACTGCAATGGGTTTAGTTGATAGACCATATCTTGTAATGACATCAAAAACATGACATTTATCAACATTGAGCGGAAGTTGTATGGAATTTGACCAGCTCACAATATTATTCCACTCAGTCTGCAATTAATCATCAAAAGAATTGCGACAAAAATCCAAAAATAGCAAGTCATCAGCATATTTGATCACACTTGTATTAGAGCAAACAGGATTGATTGAATCTACAGATATGGAAAACAACAAAGGTCCAAGTACACTTCCTTGGGGATACCACTAGGAATGGCAACCAGTCTGAAAACATATTTTTCCCACACCACACGATGATGTCGATCAGAAAGAAAGCTGATAATCCACTTTATTGTAGATGATGGAACATGAAATCTATTGCATGAATCTACTATGACTTGATGTCCGAGCTTGTCAAATGCCTTACAAAGATCAACTGATAATAGTCTAACAGCTCCTGAATCATTATCCAAGAATTGCAGAATTCTATGTTGAGCCAAAACAAGGGCCGATGTTGTGCCGGAACCACACCGCGGAATAAATGCGAATTGAGAAGGATGGCACACATCTTTTATGTAAGGTAACTAAAGTCGGCGTGACACAATGCGTTCAAATACTTTTGACAATGTAGGCAATAAAGGAATTGGGCGAAAGTCAGAAATGGAGGTCGCCGTAGCTGTTTTCGGAATCGGAAAGATATTGGCTTTCTTTAAACAATTGGGAACACTACCATCACGCAGACTCCAATTCATAAGATACGTTATGGTAGGCGTTAGGAACTCTGCATATCGCCTGAAAATCCATGCTGGAGCATTATCCGGTCCACCATTAGTGTCTTTAAGGTTGAGAAGGATTTCAAGTATCTCAAAAAAACTCGATATTGATAGGATTATCATTATCATCACATTCTGCATATTGTATAGGCTCAGATTCTTGATAATTAGAGGCGAAATATGCATTGAAATCATCCACAGAGAAGTTTTCAGATGTTGACGCTTTAGAATACCTGGCTGTGAGACGAAGAGATTTCCATAATTTCTTACTATCACCACTATAAGCGGCTTTCTCAATGAATATTTTCTTAAGATTGGCAATCTGTATCTTGACATCCTGCCGAAGACGAGTATATTTAGTCCACTTCCTTTGGGCAAATGCCCGGTCGCGGTCATCTATCAGAAGCCTTACAGAGTCATTCATCCATTCAGGATCAGAAGATCGTGCTCTTACCATGCGGATAGGAAAGCATGTGTCAAATAAATGCAATATCTGATTGAGGAAGGTTTCTGTTGCTTCATTTAGGGATGTGCATGAAATCAATGTCATCCAATCGGTGGAACACATCTTTTCAGCGAAACGTGCGACATTTGCTTTGGTAACTTTGCGAATTTTCCGTTTTTTCACTGTCACTTTGGGAACGGATGGACGCCACATAATTACACAATGATCGGAACTACCAATTGGAGTCAGACTTGAAGGTGAGTGGTCTGAAGCAAAGTTTACAAAAATTTGGTCTTCTCTCGTTGTAAATTTCACAATCGGTGTAAGAGCAGTCATAGAACTTATCACATCGTAATAATTTCGAAGGTCGTTGAAATCACCTAACAAACGATGTCTCACTCTTCGGCCAAATTTGATGTGAGTAAAATCAATAGGTTATTGATAGTTGAAATGGCATCATCATGGGCACTTAGATCATTCCAATGTGGATGATATACGATGATCAAAACCAAACACAATTCTTCAATATGCAGAACAAGAAATTCAGTGTGAGAATGGGATGCTGAGAGGACAGCATCACAGTGCACAATGCTGCACGAATAGATACTCCGAACGTAACACAAAAGTCATCCACCGCTCCTTCCATCATTTCTATCTTTGCGGAAAATAGAGTAGCTTTCAATATTTACGGAAGAATCTGGAATATTGCTTTCCAACCAGGACTCAGTAATAACACACAGATCTGGTTGATGGTGGGATATCAATAAGCACAATTCGTCGAATTTGTTATTCACTGACCGAACGTTTGTCATAAGAATGGAAGGATTTTGAGCACAACGACGAGCCCGACGTACATTACATAAATCATACGGAATGGGAATCAGACATCGACTATTCCAGCGAGCCGATTGTACGTTATCGACGACACCAGTACGACGAGAGATATGTTGAGATATGTCTCATGTAGATTTTGTGATATACAAGTCGCCTCCTGATTATTCGAGGTAAACAAACACATCTATTTTGCCGAAGACATAAGAGATCGTTGATTGAATAACGTATTATAGGTTCAGCCATTGTATCGTAAAGATGAGATTGACTCAGCAAACGATCAAGAGTGGAAATCAGACGATCGCAAGCAATCCGACCGGCCGTCAGCAGAGACACCGATCGAAAAGTTAGCTTGGTTTTTAATTGCTGAATTTTTCGAGATAGCTGGTAGTTTATACGCATTACTATCTTGCAAAATATTTTCAGTGCGTTTCCTTATACTTTCTTCATTGACGAAATTACACTAAATGCAACCACGGAAAGTGAATGTTGAGTGAGTATACAAAGAGTGCACATATGAGCCTGGAACTGAATGTCAAAAAGACCATGGTTTTCGGAACGAATGAGGCTACTGAAGTTGTGATAAGTTTCAACTTTCACGGTGCGCTATTGTATTATGACGGCAGAGACGATGGAGAAATAGGCGATGGGCCGGTCAACAGTGATGTTAATGATTTGAAAGTCTTGACAATAGATTTTCCCATTAAGAAATAGTTGTTTTAATCGTCGGAAGCAGGAGGCATTTGAGATGTGATGCTGTCACAGGGTGCTAGACATCCCTAAGGTTATCGTGAAAACTGATGCCCATGTCCCAGAGAAGGTTGGATAACAACAGAGTTTGTTTGTCAAGATGGACCGAGCCGAGTGGGCAACTCTTGTCAAGCATATCAACATGGGCCGCCTTGACATGACGGATTGTGACGATCGGATTATGCATACACGGCAGATACATCACATCTATTTTGCTTTTCCTAGTCGATCTTTAGTAGCTGAGAAATATATTTTGCAACCAGTCACATATTTTGCTTTGCATGTTTTGTATGATGATTCTGAAATCGTTCTCTGAAGCAGGAAACGAATCAAACAGGTGTTACCGAAAATATACTTTGAAAATTTGCCTTAGCTTATTTGACCATTTATTCACTCACCACTCCTCATGCACCGGTTCGGTGTATTGAGCTAACACGTAACACCACTGCTGTCTGTCGGTAGCCAGGCGAGCCGCTTCGTCCAAAGAAATGCCAAAGAGCTCCAGGTCTTTGGTGACTACATCTAGCCACCGGGTGCGTGCACCTCTTGGTCGTCTCCACTCACCTGCAACAGGATCGAACCCCAAAATCAGCCGCGTGGGATGCGTCTGAGGTAGGCGTAGGACGTGTCCGAACCAGCGCACTCGTCTCTATGCAGCGAATGAGGAAGCTAAGGGCTGCCTTGTTCTTTCACGATGTTCGCTATTTGAGACCATAGATAATATAGGAAATAGATGGCCATTGTCTGGATTCACGCGTTACCACTTTCACTGCAGCAGAATGGCTCAGTCGTAGGGAAGATAAATAATCAATAAGGGTAGCACGATTGACGGATGACGAATGCTTTACATACAGTGAATAGCAAATATGCTCGGTCACTAGATAAAAGGCACTTTGCCGTTGTCAGTTTCTTGACTGCCATCGCTCTATTCACATGAACAGTAATGAGCTCCGAAGTTGACGTTGATCTTGACATGGACTTGTCTTCAACTTCTGATTCAGCTCCGCCACCATCAGTGAATAGGACTACAAGTACAAGATACCGAAAAACGTGTGCTGCATATGGATGCAAAAACATCCAAAATAAAGAATCACCTTATTCTTTTCACCGATTTCCCAAGGATATCGAAATGCGGAAAAATGGATTGCTGCTGTACGTCGAGAAAATTTCATACCTTCTAATAACTCTCTTCTGTGCAGTGAGCATTTCACTGAAAGTTGTTTCATTGACGCATCAGTATCTTTTTCGTCGAATATTCGCCGCCGACTTCATGGAAATGCTGTACCATCAAAATTCAATTTCCCAGAACATCTGCAAACTCCACCGCCAAAATTGCGAAAGACAGAAAACTCAAGAAAAGCAAGTGAGCTCTTTCATGTAACATATCCAGATACACAAAGTCCTGAAATTTTAAGTATACCTGAGAAGACAGAGAACTTCACAAATCATAGGCCTACTACAACCAGTTCTTCAGTAGATCATTCATCCTGTCAGTCTGAAATCGCCATGCTTCGACGGAAATATCGTAATTTGAATAGACGCTTTTTAAAAATTCGTAGGTCGACAAATGACATGAAGGAACAGCTGAAAAACGCGATCTACTACATAACAGGTAGTGTTGTAAGGACACTGTTGAAAATCATAACTTGTCATCGTTGCAGTGGATCATTGAGAACAGATGAATTTCGAAATCCATCATCGTTGATAAATGCGAAAAATGTGAAACGAAGAGATGGCTCTGGTGGTTTGATTTTCCCCAGCAAAGATGTCATGCATATTACAGTAGAAACTGAGAGGCATATCATAAAACTTCGCCATATGCACAACACGAAGAGAGCTTTAGTTGTGAGTAAAATAATGGATGGTCTTCCACGATCAGTGTTATCAGTCATTGATACTCACGCCACTGAATGCAGTCAAGGCATCGAAAGTCATAAACTTCATCTTATAAGATCTGTTGTTTCTGTTTATTTCGATCTCCGGATGAAGAAAATCGCAAAAGACTCTCATATGAAAGGTCAAAGACAGCGTTTGTTTCGTTCTCTTACAGTAAAAAATCTCTGAGAATAATATGTCAAACTTCTTGTGCGATTCTATTAACAATAAATTTCCTTTGACACGAGTTAATTGTTTTGATATTTCAATACCTAAAAATACATGTAGGTTATGGAAAAAATGCATGTTAAGTGATGCTGGTTTGTACACAAATTAAGCTTATTCATTATTCTATCAGTTGGGCCTACCCTGTTATAATTCATCAGTGGACGGTTCGTGTTGAAAATATTACGACTATATTGTAGACTATATTACGAGTATCAATAATTATTCAAAGACATAGAATTTGATAATATCCACTGTGAATATTTGTCTAGAACCACCATAACCATATTTACGCTTAATGATTGATCCGAAATCAGAACGGGAATACAGTATCAAAACCTGCGGTGCGCAACACTTATCGATTATTCTATCTTCCCTAAACGAGTGCTGTTTTCTCAATGCAGATTTGGTAACACCTCGCAGCGTTGTAATTGTTGATGAATGGCCATCTATTCTATCTCTTATCTATGTTTGAGACATGCTGTCACCACTGGATGCCCTCTATTCTTCTAAGTGATTTGCTATCGAAACCGTCCAGTCGAGCTGTTCAATTCTTGTTTAGTGCCCAAGTCTCTGATCCAAATAAAAGGACTGAAAGCACGGCTGAATTGTAAATTCTTAGCTTCGTGTTGCGGGATATTGAGCGCTGGCTCCACAAAGGCCGTTCGAGTGATGCCATCACCGCTGCGGTCAGGCCTCTTCTTCTATTGATTTCAGGTAGGAGGTCGCCATTATTTGACAGCTATTTTGCAAACACACATCATTGGTTGATATGAAATACAAATTCCTCATAATAAGCCACTTAAACTTCGTATGATAATTTGCAACCAATCGCAACAGTTGTTCTTGTTAAGTTTGATTTTTCAATAGCTTAACAAATTGCATAAGCAGCCTACCTACCACGCTAAGGATTCGATGAAGTATTTCCCACAGGGTAATCACCTGCCGACTCAATCATGCTAGCAATTTACTATCTATTTGTCAGCTATACTAGGTTACGAATCCGCATTTAAGAGACAGATAACTTGCCTAGTCTTTTAGTAACATATGCCCTATAACACAAAGCAAAATCAAAATTTAAGCATCGTAACCGAGCGAACGTGTTGCATCGCAAAATTAACGAGAAAATCTGGAGTCGGAGCCGTAGACTTTCATAAATTGCACGGTTCGCAGCACTGCTTACAACATCGCAACATTCTATTATAAGTTCTATATAAGTTTCCGTCACTGTGAAGCAGTGTTCCTCAACCTTTACTTATCGCGGACTAAGGGCTCACCCCAAGTGAACTACGTAGGCTACGACTGATATAAATAAATGCGTAGAATCGTCTATTTAATCGCGCTGAAATGCAATTTAGCATTTTGTCTCAAATTCAGTTTCTATAGATGGTGTCTTCGAGTCCTGTATAAAGAATGATGGCGAGTCAGATGTTACTAGCAATTACGAAACATCTAGAAAAGCAAAACAATAATGTTATTTATGTAGTCTGTACAATACAGTAGCACTTCAACTGAGCGAGCCCACTGGAATAGCGCATTCTCTAGGTAATCGTGAAAAATCGACAAGACCTAGTGCGTCACCCTAGTGGTGGATAGCTGAATCGTACGCTCCTAATTTGCATTAAAGTAGCAAGTATAGCTGTGTCAGCGTTGCCTGATGTGAAGAGACGTGATCTGTAGATGCCTTCTATGCTAATCTTTTTACTTTTACTTCCGCGTTTTGAGTCCGTTTGTTGCAAAGTCATTGGGTCAGACTGCTTCAGCTGCTAAGTTTAGCAGACGGCAATCAGATGCCACCGTTCCGTCCCAGGTCTTCTTTGGACGCCCCTTTGGTTTTTTCCCCGTCACTTTCAGCTTCCAAACTCTCTGTACCCAATCTTCCTTCTGTCGGTACATATGTCCAAGGCATCTTAAACAATTTCTGAGAATGATGTTGCTTATAGGCTCTCAGTCTAAGCGCGCTCTCAATTCCGCGTTTGAGTAACGTTCCCTGAGTGACACACCGAACATTCGGTTCATTCGGGTCACACAGGATTTGAAAATCTTTCCTTTCATGCTCAATGTGGGCAATCTTGATGTTCTCCAACATGCGCGTATTCTCCGGCGACAACAGCCTCACATCCTCTTCCAGCGTCAAGCATGTCACCCAGGTAACAGAAGCTTTCCACGGCTTCATACTCGTCACCATCTATAGCAACGCTGTGTAACACATCTGTTGTGGGGTGTCGAACTGTTCCCCGGCACTTTTTGCACACAAAAGAAGCTTGTACTGCTTGAAGACAACCTTTCACACCACTGCACTTGCGATGCACCCAACAATGACACGACGTACACAGAAGAGAGTTTGAACCAACGCCTTTAGAGCAAACTCCACAAGGATAGCTGCCTAAAGTAACAACTTTACCAGATCTGGTAGACCAGACCATGAACTTTGACTTATCAGAGTTGACTTTCATGCCCCTAGCTCCGAAACCTTCCTTCCACTTCTTGATCTTGGACATTATCTCCTCCTTCGATTCAGCGATCAAAACGAGACATTCCATTATCACAATTCATGATCCATTAGAAAATTTGGAGCTGAGTTTTATACCGGATGCCCTTCCTGACGCAACCTCTTTTGGCGGGAGAAAAAACCCGATCACATTGAAGAAATAGCTCTTCCGCTCTGAGACAGCGTCATCGCATTAATAAACGAAATCAAAGACAGTGGAAGACGTCTTTGAACCAAATCCGCCATTGATTAAGCGTTTTATAACAAAAGCGATCTTTATTTCACATTAACTTCGCGGAATAAACTGAAATGTCCAGCGGACTAATGTTAGACAGTTAAAACATGGATTTTTGAACACTGGTGTATAACATTAATACGCCCATTATGACAGCTGCCCACACAACTACTTAGTGCATTCTTCAGCCTGCATGTAAAAAAGCTTTTTTCTTACATCAAATTACAAATATCAAAATCGTGTATGCTATCAGCTATTTCCATGAAGTCAAACAATGGGCCGTATGCATAAAAAGGAGAATTTCTTATCAAGAAAAACTTATGAGATAAGTCAAAATTGACTCAGGTGCAAGATAATCTTGAAAATGCATGCATAAAGATTTTCTTAACTTATGAGATTTTCTTATTCCCACGATCCTCATACTGTGCATTTCGATTGATTGTTGCTTCACGCAGCTGCGTGAAATGTTGAGAAGCTTATTGGTTAAATGCACAATGAATGAGAATTTCTTTTTCTCGCGACGTAGGAGCGCACTTCATAGATATTTTTTGTGAAGTGAAGAGTGAATCAGCATTGCTTGACTACAAATGACAATTAGCTTTCTCGTCGGAATCATTCTTCATCCTGTCTGCCTATTGACTGACGAGTGACAATTGCAGCTGTGTCCCGTGAAAATGGAAGAGCTTCTAGAAAATGAAACCGAGATTCTCGTATCTCTCCTCGAGAATCACTCTGTTCTGCTGGAGAAGAGCAGCACTCCCATTCAAAAGTCCCACAAGGCTGCTGCCATGGCAGAACTATGTGCCTCCTTGTCGCAATCGTTGGGTCAAGACCAATGTAGACAATTTCACTTCCTCGGATTCTAGGATCATCAGATATCATCTTTCTAAATTTCAAAATTCATCAAATTACAATTCCTAAGTTGTGAATCCTCTGGTGCGGCCTGCGAATAGGTAAAAATTCAGAATTATACAGAAGTCCTCTAGATAACAAGACCTTTTCTGTAAATTTGATGCATTTTCGTCTGTCATATCTATATACACTACAGTAGCCTATTGTATTTCAGTGGAATTCTCAAATTAGATGCTGGCACGCCACACAAAAATGAAAACCCTGTTCATTAGACTAGAGATTGGCTATAAAAGCAGATGCTTTAGGTGACTATCAATTCATCATGCAGGTAGTAAAACTGTCGAATTCTTGAAAATGTTTGGTATCTCACATGTAGGCCTACGAATACGAAAACGACATAAGTTGATGAGCTGAAAGAAAATCAGGATGACAAAGCCACAAGATGATTTTTACATATTTTATCAAACTGTCGACAGCTGCACTAGACTGTTGGCCAATTCATCACGTCGAACTTGTCCGGTGCGTCTCAAGTCGTTGTCATTAAAATCACCATTGTTATTGAAAAGCAAGACCATATCCTCATCGATATTTTCAAACTCCTCAAAGTTATCATCATCTCCGAGATATTTCGCAATATTATGAAGCACAGCGCATGCCACAACACATGACGGAGCACGCCCTAATTTCAGGCGAATACCGTATCTGAGAATCGGAAAACGTCGCTTCCACTGTCCAAAAAGTCTGTTCAATGACAATGCGATTTTCTTTGTGGGCTTTATTGAAAATCACATGTGCATTTGTTGTCGGATTCGAGTACGGAACCATGAGGAAAGGTGCTATACCATATCCTTCATCTCCCAGAATCATTGAACTTCCAGAAGATTCTTCATGCAAGCGTCTGTAAAAAAGAAATTATTCTAATCAACCCTGCTAACTTTTCGATTTCATGTGGGCTGAGCAGCAGATTGGGTCTACTTAAAGTTGCCCAATCCGGAAGCACGACTAGAAATTTTAATGACAGCGAAAATGTTCGATCTTCTTTAGAATTAATGACGCAATAACGCCGATTACAGCCGATTGTGGGAGAATGGATCAAAACATCAGAAAAGGCGATTGCATAGTCCTTGAACAATGCCCTTTTATCTCTGTGATTGGCATAAGGCCTCACTTAATTCTATAATTACTATATATAATTAATATATAAATTATATAATTGATTGCAACCGGATGACTGAGTAAGCATGACTGACATCGGTACTTACCTAAAAAGTTGAGAATTTTTGAAGATCCTGTTGTCATGAACCGATCCTGGCCAGCTGACATCAATGCTTGTGAACACCCATTTTTCATTGCATGTAGCTTGAACATTTAAAAATGGATATCCTTTTCTGTTGACATACTCGTCTCCGAATGATCCACTGGGCTTGTCGATTTTCACATGGCTACAATCAATGGCCCCTATGCAAGAGGGAAACCCCATTTTTGCAAACCAATTTTCTTTCGCTGTTTGCTTTTCATTAGCAGTTGTTGGAAAACGTATCCAACTATCTGCCATTGCGGCAATCAGTGGAACTGTTTCATTTATCGTTCTGGATACAGTGCACTGATGAAAACCAGTCTGTTCAGCGATGTGACTCTGGAATCCAGGATTTGCAAGATATCTTAGAGTGATTTCTACCTTCTGTGTGGATGAAACCGCTCCACCTCTTGTTTCAGACGAAGGAAATAGATGTGACGCCAACCACTGAACGTTTTCCCGATCAAAGCGATGCAATGCTTTATACTGAGCATCTGAGGCCACACACCTGCGCTCATTGTAAGTGCGCCTCTTGCGGACAACGTTCAAACTCAACATGACGAAAGGAGAATGCTAGCGGTTGTAAACTATGCTGCAAAGCGATGTGCCGTCAACTTTCCATAACAACATCGATTTATGTACATCGTCGGTAACGTAAGCAATAAAATAGCAGCTCACAAAGTTATAAGATTTTCTCATAAGAAAATCTCAGAATCTGTTTTTGTGCATATCATCATCTAAATCTCAGAGTCACTTGAGAAATTCTTCTGATAAGAATTTCTCATCCTGAGCGCCAAGTTTTAAGCATACTTTTGCGAGAAAATCTCAGAATAATTCAAGAAAAAGAATTTCTCATTTTTATGCATACGACCCAATGTCGTGTAGCTGTTATTTTACAGCATACATGTATTTTTAAGTACATGTACGCATGCTGGTATTAGTATTTCAACTAGCAGTAGTAATTATGTCAGCATTCTTTAGTTTTAGTGGTGCAAATTCAAGGTCTTGACCGTCATTTCCTGTCATTTCAATAGATGATATAAGCTGACATACTAATTAAGCTTAGGGCATGAAACATTAAGCAGTCAAGTGTTGCAGATCATGTTCACCAAGAAAACCATGCCTAATAAAGCACATGACCATAGTGATTCAAATATAAAGTGTTGATGCGTTAACACTTTTGATGCCAAAAGGCAAAGAGTAACGGGGCGGAAAGGCCTTTTTTAAATGCATATTTGCACGAATTTCGTGATCCCACCAGATACTGGTGAAATTCCCAGAAACTTTCGAGCCCTGATCCATTTATTCAGAAAACCATCTTCCTGAATTTTTTTCTGAGTATTGCATTTTAAGTGTGCAATGATAAAATAATAATAATAATAATATCTTTATTGCTTCACATGGTTACAGTCGGTGAACGCATTACAAAAGTACAAGATCATAGATTACAATATTTTATAAATGAACAACGAAAGCGTTCAGTTTTTTCGAATGGTGGACGCAAAGTGAACTGAGAACGAATTAGTCGACAATGATGTGGTTGGAACATAACAGACAAGGAGTGAGAAGGCGACCCCTCAATTGATGAAATCATTGATAAAATCGTGGCAGATTTCCACATCACTATGAAGAACTACATCTTGAATTCGAATCGTCTAACTGATTTCCATCAAAATTACAAGACATTATGCATGTACTAAAATTTGAAAAATCGTCACCTTTACCAATAAAAAATTCACCATATATGCTTCATTCATAACAGGAAAAATTTGAAAACCAACTTTATCACCGATTGACATCAATCAATAGATAAATCTAAATCAGTCATTCTATGATAAAAAGCGGAAAATGACCATCACCTTACTAAGGAAATGACCAAACAAAGCAAATAATCAACAGAAGGACATCATTGACTGTTCATTCTGTTGATCAGACCAGAAGGCTGATGATGAAAAAGTCTCCTTGCTTTTCGGCGTGATAATTGTAATTATAAGTAAAAGAAAATAAGGTCCCCCGACGCGTTTCCCGCGAATTCTCGCTTTGTTTAGGGAACGAATCGAGATCCGTCCCCCCTAGACAAAGCCGAGAATTCGCGAAACGCGTCGGGTCCCTTTTTTTTTTTTTTACTACTTATTATTTACGCGCCGAAAAACAAGGAGACTTTTTCATCATTCATGATCTGATCTATCTGACAAACAGGAACCAACATAAACAACTCCTGTTAACGGCTATCCTCGACATCATTGACGATGGCTGCATTGCAGGTACATTTTGTAGACAGGTACATTTTCTTGTGATATTAATTACAGAAACATTACAGTAATTTATCCATAATTTTCTTTCAGCAGCATCGATATGTACAAACGATGCCGATATGGTTTAACAGAAGAAAGGTTCACAGAAAACGTAAAAAAAGATGTATCAAATTATGAACGTTTGAAACTCACGGTTTTCAACTCAGTCAAGTACTACTCCATCACAAGACCGTCAACATGCGCTCTTATCGAAGATTAGAATTGTGTTGTGCCTAGCATGCCACACTACTAGGGACGAGGATTACCTCGCCCTTTACATCAGTGAACATCTACTTGCGCACCTGACTCAAACTAATGGTTTTATGTCAGCTCAATCTTAAGGCCCGTTCAGACAGAGAGCGGTTTACGGTTTTGCCCCCTCCTTCATTGAAGAGAAACACCGTAGGTCATTCAGACAGAACACGGTTTTAGCGACGGCGAATGCCTCTCGTCAACTTCAAAAGAGGTGTGTCTACTGCAGTGGGAGATTGAATATCACAGCAAGTTTTCCTCAGAAACATATCAGATCTAGTGAAAAGTTATATATTCATAATGACAATGTTACGAGCATTCCGAAAATTTAGAATTTATCAAAATTGCTGGATAAATACACTATTTCAATGAAAATGGATCGACTGCAGTTTCACTGTCTCGATTATCCAATGAAATCATCTCAATTGTCATGTTAATTAAATCATTCCATTGACACTGATAATAAGAAACTATAATTTATGAAATTGAGAAATCCTCACGCTCATCAGATTCATTTTATTACTGCGATTTATTTGCATTGTAGAGAACTTTTATGGAGAATGCGATGGCATTATTCATTTTGCAATCAGAGGCAAAATTTTTTTCTAAAATGAAAAAAAACTGCTGTTGAAATGGGTTCAGACCCATTTGAGAGCTCGGCAACCGAGATGTGTGTGAACGCCATCTGCGCTTTTGTGCTGAGTTTAATGATAGAAATCGAGAAGCCACTTAGCCAGGCAGAAAATAGCCGTAAAACCGTGCTCTGTTTGAAAGGGACTTTAAAAATACCGCCTACTCGTGCAAAACTGCATCATGGATAAGAGAAAAGTTCTGTATCAGAAAGATTGATGCTTCCTTAAATAGTGATATTTAATTTATTCTGTTTTCCTTTTTTCAATTCA
The DNA here is from genome assembly GCA_907163375.1 of Prostheceraeus crozeri. Classification (NCBI taxonomy): domain Eukaryota; kingdom Metazoa; phylum Platyhelminthes; order Polycladida; family Euryleptidae; genus Prostheceraeus; species Prostheceraeus crozeri. Next base: position 74,362 of record CAJQUW010001612.1, read on the forward strand.
GAGGATATATACTCGCAGAGTAATGAAAATATTCAAAAATCGTAAGTTACAACATAATAGCTAATTTAAGATAATAGCATAATATGCCATCAAATTATGTTTAAATATCTAGTTATTCCCATATATTTTACATAGTGAGGGATTTCGTTCCTTAATAAAAGTGGCTGCGCTAATCTACAACTCCTTCATATCGTAGAATTTGGCTAACAAGAACGTAGATTCAATGATGTTGCTTGGGTTTTCTGTGGTGTGTCAAGTGAGTGCTGTTTGATGGAGCCACTAAACTCCTATTGATTGGACACAGCTGTCAATTGATTCGTTGTTAAACATTGTTTCAAATGTTCTCGGGACATGAATATTGGTGAAAGACACGATTAGTTGATATTGATTGATCCAATCTTGTATTTTTGGCTGTTGACAATTTCATGTCTTGTAATGAATTCTCAATTTTATTTTGCTGTCTTCTAATGCTAGGCTTGACATTGTCATTTACTATCTTGGCAAGTCTTTTTCCCTCAACAATGCAGCTTGATGTCAACTGTCCATGGTAATTGAAGATCACATATATATTTTTGTCTACTTTTGACAGAAATCTAGCAAGATGAATTTTGATATCTTCATCAACAACAAAATATACTTTGCTGCTCTTATTTCGTTGTCGAAGGATGCCCAATCTGAGCGCAAAGCTAAAGCACGATGATTATAGCTCTTTGATGACATAAATCTTGTATTGAAGGAATTGAAATCAATGACATCGTCACATTCGACAAAAGCATCCATAAATGATTATATTAATACATTGATCCTCTGCACAGGTTAAGTCCAGAATTGAATTTTCTTCGAACTATGAAGTTAAGGTCATCCTGTGATTGCACTATAAGAAAGAATCATCGACGCATCGAAAATGGAATTTTGGCTTCAGCTCACTCATAAGATTGGAGAGAGCTTGATTTTCTGTACAAGACGTGTATATTGCACGAGCTTGCATAAAAAGCATGTAAAGAATTGTTTAGGGCAGGTATCTCTCTGCCATACTTGCCCTAAAATTCTTGGCATAATTTTGTATCCCTGATACCCTGTGAATTTTAAATCTTATTCTGCATTCTCATTAATTCATTACCTGAAGATTACATTGATAACAGCTGAAATTTATCGTCATTAAAAAATATAGCTCATTCCATCACTTAAATTTGGCTCTTTCCAAAGAAATCAAAAGACAAGGTAAATAAAATTTTGTATTTGAGACCTTTCGATAGATTTGGACCTTTTCCAAATTGTCCAAAGCGTGCAATGCACACGCGTAAATAAAAATTTAAATACCTTGGCTTGCTCAATATGCCACATTCGTGATTAACCACATGGAAGCTTAAATGGAGAACATTTTTTACGAGGCTGTTATGCAGCTTGTAATTCGATTTAAGAAGACGAATTGTTCAATTACGAACGCATTTTGACTTATCATTAAAAAATCCAATTTTTCATTGTTTACTAGCATCAGTATATTCACAATATTGCATCAGAAATGCGATATTGAAAATGGTCTATTAATGACTCATTCCATTCATAATTTATTGTTCAAATACGAGTTATATAATTTTGAATCTGAACCATGCATTTATTTCACTTCCCTCAGATAAAGGTGAAAGAGATGACGAAACATCGCTTTTTCATCAGATTGCTATGCCATTTGAAAAAAACACGTCACCTTTATCTTCCATTGCGTAGCGTCAACAAAACAAGGAACAAAATCAAATCCCGGGTTTAGGATTGACATCTGTTGTGTTATGCAAAACTTGGATTTTCTTTAATCAAGTCAATTAACATTGGCAAAATCAATATCGTTCCCCCATCGAACGACTTCAGTGGTCCTGGCGGCCTTTGTCCTAAAATTTACAATGGCAAGGGCTCGCATCAAGAATAATGACATAAGTTTCCAACATTTATTAGTTCTAGCATGTTCTATAATAGTATCAGCGAAGCTCGTAAATTATCATAAAGAATCGAAAACGAGCAAGGTTTCCCCTGTAATTAGCATGTTTTTGCACCCACGCAATTAATACTTTGGTCTGGCAAGTGCAACTGCCTTGGATTGGCGACGACCATGAGTGCGCGCTTAGACAATTCCTCATTCTACTAGACAAGCTTGCTTCTCACACTACTTTCACACTGATTAAAATACTCACTGCACTGTACTATTTAAAATGTGTACTTCAACAGGATAGGGAATGAAAAACTGGGTAAGTAGAAATAACTGATAGGATTTTTTGTTTTTCCATTTTCCCCAAAGCTGGAAGCCGGCTCGGGTCTAGAAATTTAGGTTGACACTCGGGCCGAGATATACATGTTTGAAATTCTAAAATTTGCATCAAGTAAAATTATGCGAATCCATGCTTGAGATGGTTTCTAAGCATTATTAATGAGCAATAATAAAACATAAAAGTTAGCAAATTAAGAAGCACGTGGTCACAATAACTCATGTCTCTAAGAGCGCTTGGTTCGCTTAGCCGTTCATCTTTGGAAATGTGCAAGAAATGCATCAGCAGTCGCGGTTTACATCCAAGGCTCCCGAGAAGTGTATTTCCATCCTAAACTTCCATCATTTGAAACCATCGATGAATTCTCATGAAATCTCAAATCATGAACATCAATGAGTTGTCATGATGTCGCAAATCATGAACATCATTAAATTCTGATGAGATTCAAAAGTGGCCCATCTCCATCTTCAATCAAATAACAAACCCAAAACCTCACTTATTTCTCGGAAAATATTTGGCAATTTCATGAAGCTTCACTATTGAATAATACGTAGAATAGACATGATGAATTGAAACAATCCGGTCATATACGAGTATATGAGTAAAATATGCTGATAATATAAGAAAAATGATTTCCCTAAAATTCAGTGAGTCGTTGGAAAAATATGGATTAAAAGGGACCATAAGGTAAATGTAATAGTGACAGAAAAAGTTCAAGTGTATAACCTACACATGCAAGCACGTGATGTGACACAACTGAAGAAATAGCAGGAAACAGAAAATCCGTTAAAAAAACTTCGCTATAGCTTTTATCTTGTTGACTGGTGAGATAACAACTGGGTGAAGCTTAGTGTCTAGAAGCAAATTCTACACATCCCTTCGTATATCTTTGAGAGTAGAATAATGATCACACTTATTGACGCTTTGAAGATTAGATATTCAAGGGTTGTGACAAGAAGAATCATGGAGCTTACACAATTTACATGCAAATATTCCTTGATGTCTAGATGAATTTGAAATTACATTAAGAATTTCTTCCATGAAAATCATATTGAATCGTTCGACTCATATAAGTTGTATTCCGTGTTGACTTAATATTTCCGAAATTCATATGGATCACAACAAAAATATCAAACAAAATTAAAGAAAGAGATTTTACTGTCTAAATCAATGCCTTTGAAATATACGTACATTCGAGGATTGAAAATTGTGAATGAACTGTATGCTAAACAGCGATACAAATTAAAAGGAATACATGGTGACCGCGCAACAGTAAGTTTGAAATTCACTGACACTTTTTAATGACATTTAGGGCCCAGGATAAAGCGTATTAAGATATATTAAGGCCACTATATAGTCTACAGAGATGAGAACGCGGAATCACAAAAAATCCGGAGGATCTCTTATCGGGGAAGGGGGGGATGGCATGCGTTACTTTTGTTTTCTGGGGTCCATCTTCAGTTTTGATATGATTACAAGTAATCCAAGAGTCAATTTTAAATAGCTATGAATCTTTATGCGCCTACACGCTATAGACCCTATGCTGCGACTAAAAATACATTGGATTATGAATGCACCAAAGCCACAGATAGTAATAAATTAGAGCTCAACCATATTGAGGCAAAGCGCCGCAGGCGAAACTTCCAGCCTTTTGGGAGTATAAATAGTAGAATTTTTATGATTTATAAAGGCGAAACCCCCAGCCCTTGGGAGTATAAGTAGCAGAATTTTCATGTTTTGAAAGCGTCGCAGACGAAGCTTCCACCCCACAGAATTAGATTGTTTTAATCTTTCAGTTTACTAGAAGTGAAAACTAATTCAAAACGATGGCACATGCGAGAACTTAATAAGTGGACAACCAGGAATTCCTAATACCTTACAGAGATAGGGGAAAAGTCGTGCGTCGCCTGCGCATTGCTGTAAATTCTGTCGAAGTGGTTCGATTGCCACGATTCCTTCAGATTCGAAGAATTCAGATCATTGCGCACAAGTTTTCTCCATAATGTTGGTCCTTCCGATCATTATTAACGAAAATAGCAGGAGCACGCAAATAAGTTCACTTGATGATTTCACCATCCTCTTCTCAGTATTCCTCACTGCATAGTGCATACACTGAATGATAGCCACACAGCGATGTATGTTTTGGTGTGTGCGAAGTGATATCACAGCACGCACGCCACTCACTCACTGGCTGGTGTCTAGAGCCGACTGACATTGTTTGCCATTCGAGAAGGAGCAAGTTGTGTAATTCTGTGATGTGCCATTTCGATGTTAAATACAGATACGTTGCTTACATTCTAGAAACCGAAGCGCGCAGATGAACCTAAGCTAGATGAGCTAGATGCTCCAGGCATCTGAGAGTATAAATAGTAGAATTTTGTTTTTTAAAGCGGCAAAAGGTGAAACCTCCGGTCATTTAGAAGTGTAACTTGTAGAATTCAAGCTGCTAAAAGCGCTGCACTCGAAACCTGATTTAAAAACGTTTACTCGGCAATTATATCAAGAAGGAGTTACAACTTTTCTGAGCTTTCTGCTATTCCAAAATGTCATGATTTAAGGGAGGGTTTTGTGAATCTTTTCTGTGAAATTTCTTGGCGTGTATAATAAGTTTCACAATGTACTAGTTACAATATATCCGCACACAGTAGAAAAAAATGGAATTGTCTACTTCACAATGTTTACTTCACTTGGTTTGCTTCTTGAATACACATGCCTGCACTATACAATTGTACATGTGGCTTTTGTCAAATTAATCACCATTGCTGCCAATGATGCATTAAAATAAAGAAGACGATCACCAATATAATAATAATAAATCGTATATTTATAAAGCGCTCTCCCCGAGATGGCTCAGAGCGCAATAAGAGAATGCATGACACGAAAAGTTAGACAAAAATTATCAACAAATTATGAAAGTTCATTAAGCAAATATGATTTGAGACAACACTTGAAGTGACGAAAAGTTATAGAGGATCGAATGTTGTATGGTAATTTATTCCACCAAAGTGATCCTTGTGTTGAGAATGTTCTGCCACAAATATAAAGAATATTTCTTGAATATAATAAAATAAAATATGCTCATAATAAATCATCGGCATGCAGAATTTATACAAATAACCTCTGATCGCCCTGTAATTTTAAGTAAACCCAAACCGGACATGATTCTCCTAGAATGTATACATAAAGCGATCGTTACGAACTTTTTGCAACTTTAATTAGTACGTCGTCAGATTTCTCATCATGTCTAAAGCATCGGCTAACCAATCCTGTTATTCTGAAACTGCCGCTCCAATTTAAAAAACTTGATTTATATGCAGATTAGTCATGTAGCAGGTATACAACATAAATAATGCATAGCCTAGTCAAAGAAGGTCCAACATCTTCAAAGAAAGCCCATGAATCATCAAAGAGGGGCCCCTGGGTCGCCAGAGGGGCCCATGAGTGGCTAGAAGGGACTTATGGATAAAATCAATTGTAATGCCTTGTGATCAGAAGGGTCTTATGCAACGCATCATGAAGATGTTTCATCTCAAGACGGAACCATGCGTTACTTCATGAAGATGCTATTACATCTTAACCCCTACCCCATAACCCTTCTTATTTTTATTGTATTTTCTGGCGAATCTCAGAAATGACCCAGATAGCTGGCAAAAAATCCGAAATTCCGAATTAATCTGAAAGATGCTCTTCCCTAAATGCATAAATTCACATAAATTCATAAAATGTAAATCAATTGGGAAATTTTGTATCTAAGTCAAGTTAAGCTAAATTTCATAATTTCGTTGTACGATTAACTTCATCGATGTAGAGTCCTACCTGATGTCAGAATAGCACCAACACAACACCAAGACCAACCTATTTCAGAGCTCATGTTACACTATACCCGGTCCTTAACATCGACGTTCAACTTAGCATTGAGCTTCATCCATGTCCTAAAATATTCCATAGGCCCTATAGGCCTACATGCATCAATTATTAAAAATATCGAAAATACTGGATGCGAAAATACATTCCGACGCTGCATCACAATAACGGTTCAATGGATTAGCTAGATTCTATAAAAAATGTATTATCTGTAATCAGCCAATTAAGAAATTCACTCAAAATACTGAAATAAAGAACTCAGAAGAAAATTACAAGATTCTTTTTGAAAAAATCTAGATTTTGAAATTCTACTGACTAACACAAAAAATGTACTGACATTTACTGACCGCGGTCACCATGGAATATGGAGAGCTTGTTAACCTGTTGATTGAACCTATGCACCTAAATATGAAAAGAAATCTTAGTTCGATTAATTTCTCCATTCGCATCGATTTTTTTTAAACGCGTATATAAAGGTTTTTTATTAGAAAAGGCTAGACCCTTTTTGAAGCATCAGTTCTAACTGCTTCTTATCCATAAGTACATCATCTGTGCATTTAATCATTGAAGTTTTGCAACTCTTGAATAAAGACTATACAGGGCATTCAAACGGACAATTTCCCCGATCGGTCGATCACTAACATACTTCCTCGATCTAAGCATCCGATTATTCGGCTTGTTATATTAACATTTCTGTCAAATAATTATATATAGCAATCATTAAATGGATAAAACGAATATTAAGATATGTATAGGAAAAGATTTTAACCTTTTCATTCCTGAAGACAAGTTTACTCGTCTTTTGTATCAGTTTCTGTGGTTCTGAATTTGATTATCAATTTGTCTTACTGGGTACTGCGGACGAGCCAACTCGTCCAGTACAATTAATATGTCTATTCTTGCTGGTGTGTTGCTAGCAGCACGGATGGACGAGATAGCTCGTTTTTTTACCACCACAGCAGGCATAATTTGAAATTCACGTTCACAGAAAGCAAATTTTGATTCATAGATATCTGGGTATGCAATTGACTATAAGATCATTTCGTCAGCTTTCACACAAATTTTGAATTTTTGAAATCGGTGAATGCAAAGTGATATAACACGCTTGTGTTCAATACGGCAGCGAAATTCAGTTGAGTGATGGCAGCAAGTAGCATCCAAAATTTCAGCTATCTTGATTACTTGAACAACTCTGATATAGAAGATAACGACAGTGATAATTCCTGTGATAGTGAAGAAGAAACTGGTGACATCGAGGAAGAATCTGAAGAGACTATAAGCGAGAATGGATGGCATTTGGTCACGAGGGAAACAGACATCCCACCAGAATTCAAGCAATTCTACGGAATAATAATAGTAATAATAATAAGCGCATATTTTCTGGAAGGCCTCAATATTGATCATCGTGAGGCAATAACATCATGAATGAAAGTCAAATTTATTACAAAGTTATAGAAAAGAAAACTTAACAAAAGTAATGAAAATAAACATGGAAACACGATGGGATAATGTCACTGGCTAAATCCACAGTTGAACAGGCGAATCTTCACCGGAAAAAATGAGTTTCTCCTCATAACGGAGATACAATACGGAGCTATCAATTTTCCTGAATAAGGTAGCCGTTTCGGAATTAGCTGCTGAAGTGGATGGCTGCGGTCATTCAAAATTGAACAAAACAATCGATAGCCAATTGTGATGCGACGGTAGTCAAGCGGAATGAAATTTGGGCACACGCAGCTGCTGGATCCGAAAATAATTTTGTGGCATCTTCGTTGTATTTGCCTTAGGATGTTGCCTTGTGTAGCGCTCAATTGAACAAATAGCGGAGCAGAAAATTCTAGGAGACTTCGTATGTAACTATTGTAAATAATCACTAACTCCGGAACCGAAAGGAAAGGCTTCAATTGCCTCAACGCATACATTCTGCACGCTGCTCTCTTAGCTACATGAGCGACATGAGCATTCCACCTGTATAACTGCTCAAAATGAACACCGAGGATTCTTAAAGTATCGACAGCAGGCACGGTAGGTATTGCAGGTACAGAATAATCGAAAGAGTTGACGCGGCTACTAATAATGAACATTTGTTTGCATTTCTCTTGTTTGATAACCATACTATTTTCAGCTGTCCAATCTTTTACTTTTGAGAATGCCGAAATCACAGGACTGTTTGAAGAGTGTCTATCAACTCCGCCAGCGATGATGATATCATCTGCATATTTCAGCAGTAAAGCATTAGAGAAATCAGTTTGATTCAGATCGGCAATGAAGTAGCCAAATATAAGAGGCCCAATGCTGGATCCCTGTGGAATCTCAGGGTCTACTTCTGTTGAATCACTTGATGGACATACAGAGCTGGACTATGGCAACATTTGTCTTACTGATGGCTTGATGCACATGTTGGCATATTTTACTAATGTGCAATCTCACCAGTGTTCGGACAGTTTTCGTGAAGTGACTTTACCTGAGATGAGGAAGTTTCTCGCCCTAAACTTGCTGATGGGAATAGTGAAGAATCCAAGAATAAGAGACTATTGGTCAACAAATCCTCTACTCGAAATGCCAATATTTACAAGTGAGAACTCTCTAAGTCGTGACCGCTACTTTGAAATTTTACGGTTTATTCGCTTTGGTGATTATTCTTAAGAATTTGATTTGCTCAATGATCCATTGGCCAAAATGCGACCCTTTGTTGATGAAGTGCAACATATTTGCAAAAGTTCGTATTTGCCTTACCAGGATATATCCATTGACGAAACTTTGCTGCTCTTTAAGGGCAAGCTGGTATTCCGACAGTATCTTCCATCCAAGCGCTCTCGCTATGGAATAAAGACGTTTGCTTTGTGTGATAGCAAAAATGAATACTTTTGGAATTTCATAACGTACGTTACTGCTTCAAAAATGGACTTTTGTATTCCGCACACAATTACTGATCCCTTGAGCATGACGGAAAAACTAGTTGTGCACTTGAGCAGTCCTTTGTTTGGATTGAATTATCATCTCACTACTGACAACTATTTTACAAGTCTTCGTGCTGCTCAAATTCTTTACCGGAATGGAATGAGTTTCTCTGGAACATGGCGAAGCAATCGTGGTGTGCCATCTACGTTAAAAAACAAGACGCAATCTGCCAACTCAAGTATGTTCATGCGAAAGAATGAAGTTCTCGCTGTGAAATGGACAGAGAAGAAAAGCAGTGCGAAGAAAGATATTTTCTTAATTGATACAAAGGGATGTGCCTCAACGGAGAGAGTCTTGCGACGAAAGAAAGGTGGAGCAGCGGAAGAGGTATTCAAGCCGACAACAGTTCTTCGCTATAACAAGAACATGGGCGGCGTTGATCGTAGTGACAGTACTTGTGAGAGGTATGATCCAACTCGAAAGTCCCTGAACTGGATGGTGAAATATGGAATACATCTAATTCACCGGCTCTTGATAAACTCACATGTCATTTACACAGAATCTGGAGGTGAATTAACCCTGCTTGACTTCACATTGAAGTATGTGGAACAAACTCTGAAATCCACTGGTAGTGGAAGACGATCCCTTGCAAAGCGGGTAAGAACAAGTGGACACCAACCTGTCGTGTTTCCGCCAACAGCAAAGAAGAACAAACCCACAAGAAAATGTCGCCTTTGTTCTAAAAGCAATCATCGAAAGGAAAGCCGCTACATGTGCCCTGATTGCCCCAGTTCTCCGGCGCTTTGTGTTACTTGTTTCAGTGAATTCCATCGATGATTTTCTTCTTCTTGACTATCCTATTACTACAGTGAATTATTCATGTTTGCGAATAATGTGCTTTATGAAGAGAGGATTTGTTTGATCTATACAGTAGTTCGAGTAAATTGAATGCATGATCTTGTAGCCAGTTGGCCCATGTGAATTTTTGTGATTTATTGCATTTTATAAATGAAAAATCATGAAAAATGTCAAGATTTTTCCCTCTTCCGTACTGGCGATTTAGCTAATACTTCTGATATCTATGATAGACAATAGATATACTTAGCATATACATAGTACTTCGAACAGATGACAGAAAGACGAGTTGTCTCGTCTATCGTACGAGGGGAAGTGCCAAGAAAAGTGTAGCAGTAATGAAAAGGTTAAGCACACAACCAATACAAGAACATTTTCTCATTCTCTGAGCTACTTGTGAAAGTAATCTTCATGAAGATCATAGCTACAGCCCAAAACAGTCAAAGCTCTTCCTGATGTTGAGAAAAACTGAGATCAGGTTAGAATTTTCAGTGATGAAGATTAAATAATTGAAGGTCATGATGAATCCTTTTAGGCTACAACCCCAATCAGCAATGATAACAATTGTCGATTTTGAACTTTATGTTTGCAATATGAATACTATCAGGAGCCTATATGCAAAATGCTTAATTCTGAAAATTAAGATACTGAATTCAATTCTTCGTATAGCCTAAGTGGTCTATTTTCTATGCTCTTAAGTTACAAAGCTCTCTTTGAACTTCTAGTCAAGAATATTATCACTGTCATAAACAATGAATTCAGCCAGGGTATATTATTTATTTGTGGTCTAATGCAAACCTCTTTGTCAGGCCTTGAGAATGCAGTACGTCGTACTGTGAAAGTACTCAAGCAAATACAGATATTGAACTGACCATCAAAGGTTTCCACGTAACATAACATATAATGTTATATAATGCACACACATTCAAGATTTCCTATCACATGTCCTCTGTACAAAGTTATTATTGATACAACGGACAAATTATTATGGTCTCTTAAGTGTACCTCATTACGGGATTATAATACACGTATATAGGTCTTGCAGTCGGATCATCAGTATCGGAAAGAGAAAATCGGCAACATGATACATCATAACACTGCAATTTAATGTACCACACGTAACGACAACTCAAATGATTTACACCGGTGACAACGTAGAAAAGGAAGAGACGGAACAATTGATTTACTACCTCGCACAATGGACTACAGAGGTAAAATTTAGTAACTAAGATTTCGTGATATGGCAGACGCTGCTCAACTGTAAATATCGTGCTCCATCACAAATCCTCGATCGTTGAAGGAAATGAACTAGCTATCAACCCAACTGTAGATATTAATTCTTGCGCTCCCCTCTTTGAGTTAAATGAATTTGTTAAGCTGAAATTTATTCAATCGAAAATGTGGATATTTTCTTGAAAGCTTGTTTATGATGAAGGACTTTCTGATTGACATATCGCAACTTGAGTAAGCTGTTTTCTCTGTTGATCACGTATTGCAAGTGGGCAGGTGTCCATATTCAGGCTAAAAGTTCTGCAGTTATTTATGAAAATTTAAGTTCTAACGATTGATCAGGGCTAAAATATCTTTCGATTACCATTTGCCCCCGATAAAGCACCGCTTGATCGATTATCCGCTCAGGGTATCCGTTCGAATGCCTTGGTATAATGTCATCTTACAAGCAAAGCATATATCCTTGTCTATCACCAAGTTTTCATTCAACAGAGATTACCTGTCAAGAAATCTCGACATAAGCATTAGAATGGATAACAAAAGTAAGGAAACATGAGTGATAAAAAATAATGTCAGTCGAAATGACCCTAGACAGCACACAAGCAAGATATTAAGCGAATTAAAGATTTGCGTCACATAAAGTCGATGAATCGACAGAGCCACAAGAGGTTCAAAAATACTATGTTTTTAGAAAGGTTTCTGCTGATTAATTTCAAACGAAATATTCTATACGAGACTGACTTGCCATTCATTTTTTTCATGAAGTCAAACAAGTAGAAACGCGATCATTCTTCTTGATAAATGTCTTGAATACAACACAGTGCGTTTTGTTAGACATATTATGCCACAAATATGTACGGCAGTACATGCAATTTTGCGAAGCATATGTCAAGGCCAATGTAATGTTGCTGATTTATTTTGCCTTTGATAGATGAACAGTTAATTCTATATATTCTGATATAGTTTTCTGACCGCAATTACTAAAAGCCCAGCACATTGAGGGTTCGCAGATCCGTTTGTCATTACTATGTATTTTCTATCTATCTGTTTCTGACACTTTCATTTACAAACAAAGTTAAATATGAAATTATTATTTCAAACTTTATTTCAGCTGATGTTGCAGAATTCAATTTAAACTCATTCTGCATTAAAACCTCATTTCTGAAAAATTCACATCGGGCCTGTTGTCGATTCGAAGACGATAATCTGGTTGTTAAATCAAAATGCGATGACGGAGAAATTAAGTAAACTGAGCACTCATGCTTAGCTTAACACCATATAAGGAAATTAAAACAAACAACTTTCAATCATCACCGAATCAAACGTTAGCAAAAATATAAATGAGTAAAAAATAATGATTTCCAGGAATCGGATGAAACCGAATCAACATCATTCCCACGGTTATTTAGAAATCAGTTTAGAAGCACACACTGTTAACCTAGTAGTATTTTATGTGAAATCAGTACAAAATCAACAAAGTAAGCTTTGAGGATGGTGGCCGTGCGTCAACGATGTCGTTCGCAATAGCAAAATGAGTATAAGACGGAATATTGGATACAATGACGGTTTTTCATTAGCTACATTGAGTCATCACCTGATGAGGACGCGCTCGAAGTCGTTCGACGGATATGCGTCGTAATTGACCAGACTAAAACAAGAAGGTGCGAGATATTGAACTTACCGATCACTTGTAGTGTCAACAATTTATAACCGCTACGAATTATTTCATTTATGTAAGAACGAGTATCAAAATGAGTTCGATAAATAATACATACACTACATTCTTCATGTGCATTGTGTCAATTTTATGAACATGAATAACACAATGTTGAAGCATTTCATAGACAACAATAGAAAGCATAATATACAAGGACAACTTTGCCTTATCAAGATACTACGTTCATTTCTAATCAACTACCACAAGCGCCTCTCAAAGCACCGGAGATTGGACATCTTGTACATGATGACGTAAGTGCTGTAATTGTTTTTGTATCAGTGGTGCATACTCCTAGTATACCTTCAATACATCAATTCTATTTTCAGTGATGCACTATCATGATAATACTGACTCAAAGGATAAAGCAACATGAATGAGCAAAGCAGTCATTCCAACTCAAAAGGAGACAAATATGACACAAATTCGTCTGACATAATAGCTTGTCAACTCGGTGGCTTGATAAAATGCGAACATATTTCCAAATTTTAGAGATATTATTTACATTCGTTAACCATGTTAATCATATGAAAAGCCTAATTGAATTTACATGAATAATCATATGCACCTCTCACCACATTTCAAGACAGAACTGCACTCTATCTACATTTTGACGCATATTTGAGAAGTGTTTCATTACCTGAACGTGATTTTGTTGGCAAGAACAAGGATTTGGATATCATTGTTATTATTACTTCATTATATTTAAATATGAACATGATTCTATTACGCACCAAAATCAGCAATCTTCTAATATTCGTAAATATTTTCGTCAAAAATGGCCGCCTCAGTCACTGCGCATAAATGGAAAGAATGGCATGGATAGATTCAGGGTGAAATATAAAACAGCGTATAAAATTTCAAGAATATACGAAATTTCTATAAGACTGATGATATTTTGTTAATACTTCTAATAGCATGACTAACCTTTTCACTGAACAGCCGTCCATGCATTATCGTCCGTATACTTTCATAGTCCTTTCTTGCTTTTCATTTACTGTTATCTCCGATGTAGAAAAGGTTGGTACTTCATTAAAGAACATCTAACAGCGATTCAACCCTTAAAAGGAGAATATTTGCAAACAGGAAGAGTGTTTTGTGTTTGCAAGGACAGATGCAGTAGCTTGTGACAACCATGATTTACGTATACCTAGTATTGAATGTAATATCACAAAATCGTGTTTAGGTAGTTGAAAAAGAAATAGTTAATTAGCCATAAATAAATAAATTATTACCGCAAAGAAAACCTCTTAATGTATACAGAAGTATGTAGTGGGAGAGTCATCAAGAAATACAGGACAATGGGGGGAAGAACATCTCACCCAAATTGATAGAGAAGATATCAGTCGAATAATGTGTAAACAATGCGGAGAGCGAGATAGTAATGAAGTAGTCATTCAGAATTTTCGCATGGATGCAGCAGAACAATAAAAGAATGCCACGCAAAGAAATATTTCCAAAGTGAAAAATTTCCAAGAGAAGGTACAATCGGAAATATCAATGAATGGACGATGAAAGTATGCGGAAGACAATGCAACATCGAAAGGTTGTTGTGTGAAATGTTTAGTGGTGCTATTTAAGAAATATCATCAAACTCAAAGATTTCGCATATTCGTGAAATTTTAAACTCTGATTTATATTTCATCCTGAATATCTCCATGTCTTTTTATCCATTTACACGTAGTGGCTGAGACGAAAATATTTTCAAATGTAAAAAGATCGCTATTTTTGGTGCGTCAAAGAATGTTTTACTTAAAAATAAAATAATAATGATAAAAAAAAATACTTGAACGATGATTAACAATTTGTTAGATAGAAGCGACGTTTTGAAATATATACGCTTGTACATGCATAACAACCAAAAAATACTTGATATTTTACGTCATATAGTAGCTAAAATATCAACGAATATTTTATAACAGTATAACGCAGAAAAGTGAATTTCATTATTTTGGCTGTTGAAGCATTATATTCAAGGCTGTCATTCAACTATTACATTGGCTACTCGACTTCAATTACAAACTCCGTCTAGTCGCATTTCAAACCGATTTCTTAGTTAGATCGGTAGATTTTAAACAGCGTAATCCCGCTGTTAGCTAGATCTGATACTTTGATTGGAAACAGACCTATCATCTTATCATCTGAATGGGCAGATTGTTAAATATAATTTTTTTTGATATATGATAGAAATAATTTTGAACAGAATGACTTAATCGCCAATTCATTCCACATGAGGAAAGGAGAACCGTTGTTTGTCCTTCTAGTAAGTATTTCGATTTCTAGACTTAGGATATCATGATTTTCTCTAAAATCATATTTTGCACATTCTGAAAAATTAACTAGTCGATAGCGTGCTTTTTATTAATTTTACTACCTTGACACACTTTGCTACGTTGAAATGATGTGAGGAATAACGACAACTTACTGGATTTGACCTTGATGTCACGATTACAATTATACAATAGTTTAATAGTGGGAAGATGCTATCTTATTCATTTATTTTCAATTATCTACAACAACACCATTTCATTGCTTCAACCGATAACTGTCTGCGACTTTCGCATATCTATGGTTAAGCATTGCATGAATGGAGCACTGGCCTGTTCTACAATACCGCTCCTGGAAAGTGAGCTACTGGACTGTTTTTCGTAGACGCCATTGAATTTTGCGGTGACGAGCGCACATTTCTTTACCTCGAGTCAACGTGAATCACCGAGTGTTTACTGGACGCCAGTTACTGGCCTAGTGTAAAGTGAGGCTTAAGCGTCGATGCGATGACAGACGTGTTCACTTCATTATTTCTTTTCGAACCGAAATTTACCTGTTGCGTCGTAAATTCCCAGAACAATCATTGACAGGTCATGCAAGGCTTAGCTCAGACAGTTTATAGAGTTATTCAAAAGTTCAAATTAAAACCATGCATGTGGTGTGTATTGCGCCAAATCATACCATGATTTCTTATTGAAAATATACCCATTACTTTTGCGGTATCCTTGAGCTGCTCATTTCACACACGTGGCATTTTTCACACGTGGCAATCATGCTTTGAAAACACCACTGATATTTTAGGCTTGACCAATTTTTAGGCCCTACTTTAGGTTTAGCCTATTCAAACGCAAAAGATCGGCGTCACGATAGCGAAACCGTTCAAACATTTGATACATCATAGAGTTGAGCCGTAGCTGCCACCCACTCCAGCTTTTACAAGATGGCATGGTTGGTTGGATTCACCAGCTTATTGTTCCAAAAATGTATCACACCTTGCTTCTTTCCTCAATGAGGAGACTGAACAAGCTGGAACTGTATACTTAAGTGTCCTTGCTGACACTGTCAGCAGAGAAAGGAGATTCATTCATATCTCAATTGAATTGCAGTTCATCAGTGACTTCGATCATCGCCTCAGCCCGAGTCAATATGTGCACATTGCCTTTAATCGAGTCTCCGTGTGAACATTTATTGTTTCCTGTTTCAGTATATATTGCAATAGAACAAAGGTCATTAGATCAGTAATTTCTTAGCACAGCGTTTATTGGTTGTATCTCTGAGTGGCAAATCGACGATCAGCTAACATTTCGTTGTAGAAATTTTTGCTTTACTGTTAACTACGTTTAGAGCCAGAATCTTCAGATACATAAATTTTCGAGCACCAAGTTTTGTTTTGATTTGAATTATTTTGAAATGAAAAACACAATCGAAACATTTTTGTCTCAGGATCGACTAACAGTGAACGTGTATATTTCATCCAAGTTTTGTAAGGACAAAGTGTGCTATGAAGGCCTTAACAACATAATCTTGAGCAATGTTGGTTTGTAACTGTAATGTGAATCAGTAGATCAATATCACTATGAAGTGTAAGTAGATCTATTTCATTATTCAGACATCAAGAAGCTCACTCATAGCAAAACTTACTAGATGTAATTGATATGCTGAAAAGCTAGGTGGCCGGAAAAGGAAAACTCTTAATGATGACAGGCAAAATTTGTACTTTATGGCAGCAGAAAATCTGTGTCTAATGCTCACTATCCAGAATGTAGAAGCGGTACTTCAAGAACTGAGACTTAGATCCACTGCCGAGGCCTGCTGGTCGCCAATGATGCAGCAGATAGGGAGATGGCACTAATCCAAATACTCAAACCTTATACGAGATTTTCTCCTCATAGCTGTTCAACACAACCGCAAGATTGTTAAGAGAACTAGGACTTCAATTCCCTAAGTCTCTAAGTCCCCTTTTATAGACTGATTTCCAAGCTCTAATTGCAGTGTTGTTTTCATTTTAGTTGCATCCTACAACCTCTCATAACTTAAGCTATTTTACATCAGAATACAGTTTGTCACCGTATAGCATTCTGCCGTAATTTCTCTCATTATAGTACATTAACGGGAAAATAATGTCAATCTGTGCGACCTGTAGCTGCTGATGAATTAAGCCAAGTTTTTGCATAAAACGCTTTTAGGTCAACAGGAAGAAGGGGAAAACCGTGCTGACCATTTTCATACTTCATTTCTTTTACCATTTTGAATGTAACATGCTAATCAGGGCACAAGTGAAATACCTTCTGTATGGTTTGGAGGTCATCCGAATGACCTTCAACTTCTAAATCAGATGCAATGTCGAGTCCTACGATTGTTAGTCACGGTGGTGTCGACAACCTCTCCCCCAAGTGTCTATGACTTCAACCACTCTGCAAGAGCAGGAATACTTACCCCTTACTCCTACTTTACCGAGCAACGACCGCTTTCCTCCAACCACTGCTTGACATCATTCCAAGCCTCGCGGAACCACAAAGATTAACGTGCGATGGAGACCTAACTGTCCATCACTCAAGCAGCCTTCGCTTTCTCGCCAGAATATTCCATCGGAAGAAATCATTGTCTCCGGCACCTTTAAATCGTGGACAACTGTTTCAGAGGACAAAGTCAATAACACAGTGTCATGATCTCCTCTTTCTCTTGTAAATTGTGTTTTCATTTTTCTATTGTTCTTTCCACTCAAAATGCAATGGCCCGGTTGCACCCGGTCGTATTGCGAACGCTAGTTTCCCCATTGTAAAACAAAGCAAGTGAATTAAGCAGAGTGAAGGTAATTATATACAGGGTGTTTCGTATGTCTCTGTCTCTGGCATCTCTTGTCTAGTCTCCGTTTGTAGAATGTTACACCTATTTATATGAAAGGTAAAAAAACTTTCAAATATGATTTTTAAGAAGACTTTTCTTTTGAAATGATTAAGAAAACAATATTGCGCTGTTTATTACCTGCGGTTCTTTTTTTCTGAAGACTTTTCTTTTGAAATGATTAAGAAAACAATATTGCGCTGTTTATTACCTGCGGTTCTTTTTTTTCAAAATGAAATGTATGTATCATAATAGCGCATGAAGCACTCATGCGCACTCGTCGGGATGGCGCACCTCATTTGCTGCAATTATGCAGGCCTGCTTCAACAAACCAGAGAAAGAAATCTAAGTCAGGCCAGGTCAAGAAATCGATATTCGTGACGACGAAAGCGACGTTCAATTGTGATTGATTGCACGATTGCGGTGAATAGCGCTAACCCACATTTCATCTTCGAAACTTTTCATTTCCATGTGTTTTCATTATCGGACGAATAATAATGGTCGCCCAGATCTCCGGACCTGACTATTTGCAACTTCTGGTTGTGGTCTTACGTCAAAGAAAATGTTTACCGAAACAGACCAACGTCACTACAGGAAATGAGACTTTCAATTGAGAACACACTAAAAAACATTCCAAATGACATGATCGAAAAGTGTTATCCTGAATTCGTGCGGCGCTGTGAGGTGTGCATCCAAGAAGAAGGACGTCATATTGAACACCAAGTGTAATACGTGTATTCATTTATTTTTTCAATGCTTGTCCAAATCAATAGAATTTTTCATTCATTAAAATCTTTTACAGTTTTAAAAATGGGCAAAGGATTTGGTGTAATACGTGTACTAATTCTTTAATCATTTGAAAAAAAGAGAGACTTCAGAAAAAATCACCATTTAAAAATATTTTTCCTTTCACATGAATAGTTGCAACTTTCTGCAAACGGAGACAAGGCAGAAGCAACAAGAAACAGAGACAGAGACATATGAGACACCCTGCAAAATAGTACATGCATTCCACTGCCTTGAATGACCAGTGAAAGAATGTCCACTTTCAAGTAAATGTGTATGTATCTAGTCCTTCATTAGTAATATATTTTTTAGTAATCGTAACTTCGCATGGTAGTCGTTTTATTGATGCATACTATCTGCACCGGGCCCCCGTATTACAGGTAGAATGATATCGGTAAACCGGTTCCAACTATGTGCACGATCCAATTTAAGATGAATAAAATTTGAATCACTGATAAGGAAATAGTACTCAATCATATTGACTTATTTCATGACTCTAAATAAATAGCATTCAATTATTGGAATCTTAATTCCTTTGATGCCACAGTGCATGCAACGAGCAATCGGTTATTTCTACTTTATCACGTTCCGAGAAATATTTATGTCTGACAATACTATTTGCAAAAGCGAGTGTACCGTTACAGTTTCAGTAACATTGACTATCTAACTTCAGCGTCTATGTTCAGACTTCATATTTTCGAAAGGTGATTATTAATGCACGAATGGATGTATTCAATTAAAATATCAAAACTGCGACGAATTATTATCATAACAGCCGGCTGACTCATACAAGTCATGTAGGCTATGCGCTGACAGTAGAGTTAACTGAAATACGGAAACTGTAAAAACAGATAAAAATCATCTCCAGCAACTATCCTGTCATGTTTCATTGCACAACTTTTCCTATACTAAGTCTTCATAATTCGTTACTCAACTCAACAATTATCAAAACCACCGAGTTGTTAGCATCTGTTATTCCCATTGCAAATACAAGCACTTGCTAAATGAAGAGGTAGGTGATAGAAGACGGATGTACAGACCTGTACAGATCCACCCAACCGATCGGCGGAGATAGGAATGAGCGAATGGGCCGTCGTGCGACTTTGCTCAC
Organism: Prostheceraeus crozeri; assembly: GCA_907163375.1. Lineage (NCBI taxonomy): Eukaryota > Metazoa > Platyhelminthes > Polycladida > Euryleptidae > Prostheceraeus > Prostheceraeus crozeri. Next base: position 94,190 of record CAJQUW010001612.1, read on the forward strand.
CACCCGTCACACCTGCCCACCCACTCCTTGGTGTGAGCTAAAACGACAGTCACGTCCACATATTCATTTTTGTTAAAATTCAACATAAGATAAATTTGGGCTCACAACCATAATTTCATTCCTATCAAAGTTCTCTTTCACATTGAAAAAATTGCTTATTGAAGTCACGATTGAACAGACAGACATAAACATGCATATTGAAAAATATGATAAGGAGAACTGAACTAAATTATGTAATTAAAATTTTTCGCGATGATAATAGGACTGTTGCGGTGAGTCATACCAACGTAAGTGATATTCTAGGACGGTGGTCTCGCGCAATTTTTTTTCCAAGCAGACTTTATCTTTCATTATACCACGCTTCTAATTTACGGCTTTTTATGACATTTCAGATCCCTTAGAGGATGCATTCTAGCTATATTTCCAAATTCAATTTCAAGAAAAAATATTTTACAGTCGCACAAAGTCTGATACGTAATGAGCAACAACAAAACAGCATAACAGTGAACAATCGAATATGTCAATTGAAATAAGCGAATACTAAATTCTAAATTTTTGCATCCTTGATACGCATATCTAATCAAATGACGGTCCTGATCGCGCAATTCAAAATTCACAGCAGTTCAGATTTCAAAAATTGCTATTGAAAGGATAATCCTTCGTCTCAGCACATCATTCAGTTCACTATGCTTCGACAAGTTTCATGATGAATTTTCTTTTTCTTTGTCACTCTCTACACAACTACGGCTGAACAAGTTAAAAACAACTTTCAACACTTACTCATAGATATATTAAAAATGTTGAATTACTAGGTACGCTGCATATTCATACAGCAGGGGTGGGCCACCATATTTGAATCTGTGACACATTTTGTCACATCTTGATTATCGAGATTTGTCACATTTCGTCACATACTGATGAAAACACGGCCAAATGTGACACATGCCGGTGCCCAGAAAATTGGCAGTTATCAGACCGGCGCTGTGGCCTTGTGGTAGCGTGATCGCTCTGCGTCCGGAAAACCTTGGTTCAAACCTGGGTCGGGTCAAACCCAAGACTTTTATATAGGCACACTCAGTATTCTTGCCAAACAATCGGCACAAAAAGAATGAGAGTGGGATAAATAACAAATCGGCCACATGGAAGAAAGGGTTCATTGGAGCAATCAAAACATTCATTTGGAGCAAGAAAGGGTAAAATATCGATCTTGCATATCCCTAATACAAATTATCATTAAAGAATAAAGGAACATTAGAATAATGACTTCCTGGAAAACATGACTTCGTTATTTCATTCAAAAGAAGTTAATACTCATCTGTGACTTTGCTCATATTTTGTCAAAATATTTTCCCGTGAATTTGTCACATTTTGTCACACTAACAACAGGTAACACACATTATGTCAAGTTATATTTTGAAATGAAATATTGTCACATACTGTCACGCTTTGTCACATCGGCCCACCCCTGATACAGGATTTTTACAACCACTTTCACTACAATTGGATATGAAAATTTCTTTGAAAAATTCAATCATATTTCAATGCTTTTGATGTTGATGTCATTCAAACATGGACAATAATGGACATAGGGGTGTGTCAAAAAGGTGAAATTTCTCAGATTTTTTCACCCATTCTCATGCGTGCGCCACTTGGTAAGAAAACATCCTATGCACTCGGATGATGTTTAGGGGTCGCGCAAAGCGGTCAAAAGGGGGTTAGTTGGTCACTTTGAGCAAAAAGTAGCCTATGACGTCATCATGTAACCTCAAATTACCTTTGTGATATCATGAACTGGTAGATTATAACTTCTTGTATTTGCTATTGCTGTAATTGTTTAGTTTCGCCGCAAAATGACATAAAGCTCGAAAATAGCCTTATTTTGTCCAGTCACGTGATCAGCGAAGGATAGATAAGCTAGTGGATCACAAATTGCGATACTGACAAACAGGAAAGTGAGCATGAATCAGCCATCGATTCATGCGATACAGGTCATGAAGTCACCTGATGACGCCATAGCCCAGTTCAAGATAATTTTTAACGACAAACAATAAATTAGACCGTGTTCGACAATAGATGAGTTGACAAAACTAGATATGCCTATAATGATCAGCTATCTAACTAATTTGTAACAGGCTCAGCAGGTTGCTGAAGCCTTGGTTTGAAGCGATGGAAGAATAGGACATGACAGAAAGTTGTAGGCATGTCTTCCGCATTCTACACAGCTGTTTCGAGCACAGGACACATTGATGGTCCCTGGCTTTTTTGTGATACTGAAGTTTCAGTTGACACGAAGCTGGCAATGATGATAGTGCTTTAGAATAGTCGAGGAGGAACAATATTCCAAGATATTGTGAAATGATTGCCATGCTCTATGTTGAAAACACTTGATATCGTCAAACCAGGCTGAGCTTTGTCAAAAGTTAAAACTGGTCATGAGATTACTAACTGAGAACCCATATACTTAAACCCTTCGCGAAGACTAATCAGTAGACCAATTGAACTGTTTACCTACGTCCATACTTGTATTGTACATGTGCACATGTTTGTCATTATATTTTTCAGCATGACTAACTCTAAATCAGAACATCATTATGGTAATTCATGTAAAGTAGGAAATTACAATTTAAATCCATTTCAAATAAGGCTATGAGAGGAAGCAGGATAGGGGCACTTTCTCAACGGACATTAAAATAGGTCATCAGGTTACCTCAGACGACCTTTCAGATCACATTAATATATAGCTCACTCAAACTATCCTATTTGTTGACAGGGCTTTCTTTAAAATGTTTAGTTTTGCTGCATTGCAATTTGTGATCCACTAGCTCATCCTTCTTGATCACGTGACCCAGCCAAATGGGGCTATTTTCAAACATAAAATGCAATTTTCCGGATAACTAAGCAATTTAGGGTCATATATCACATTACTAGCAAATAGTAAAGGTTATAATCTACCAGTTTATAAGGTCAATGTCATTTGAGATCACAATGTCGACTATTTTGTTCCCTCAGTGACTAATTAGCCCTTTTGATCACTTTGCGCGACCCCTGAACATCATCCGATTGCAGCCAAATTTGACGCAGGATGTTTTCATGCAAAGTGGCGCACGCATGAGAGTGGGTGACAAAATATAAGAAATTTCACCTTTTTAATGAACCCTAGTGGGCATGATATGAAATTTGTGAGATCTTCACCTTGTTAATGAAACAAAAACAGAGTAATTATTCTTCCACAGCTCTTCGTTCACAGAAAGAAATTTATTAAGTATTTACAACATTAAGAATTTCAAAATTTATACTTCTAAGTGAATCATGGCAATAGCAAACATATATACAAATTATGGACGATTATATATGCATAGAATGACTGCATATCATTAAATTTCTTGAATGGATTATGGAATATGCACGTATATAGAAACTATGATATTGAAATAACATAGGAAATGGTGGATCTCATAGATTCATCTGAAATAGATCGCATTTGTACATTGTTATGTGAACAAAATAATCGAAACAGAGGACACATGAAACTGTCCCACCATTATTTCAAAATAATATAGGAGGGATCATAAATACTGTTACCACAAATAGAACCTAAGTAGTACTGTGGTCGAAACTCGATTTTCATACTAAACACGAGTTTCGTCAACTGTTCAGTAGAAATCGAATTTGATTGTTGACTATTCGCCTATTCCAGCTTCTGAATTCGATAGGAACACTGAAACTGCACGGACGTTCGTTTATCGCTAAGTTGGTGGACAATGAAAGAGAAAATCATTGGGTCTTGTATTTGCAGTCATGATATTCACGTTGACTTCAATTGCAACAAACTCTTTGTCACCATCAAGAGAAACTTGTTTTTTATCAGTTTTCAATGCCGCCACCATCAGTTACAGAGGCAACTGGTGTTTCAGCTAATTTTCCAGCTCGTCGATAGATGAATAGAGTTTACCATTCGTCCATTCGAGTTTTTGAAAACTCGACTTGATTGACCCATTGAAACGGTATGCAGATTATCCACACCGCATTGTGACTTACTTACTTTCTTACTACTTGTCTCTCCTTCCCCTGGTTTGAGGGTTGGACATGAGGTTGTGTCGGTTGTCTTTAGGTAGGATACGCCTTCCCCATTCCGACAGTCTTGTGTTAATCAAGGGTGAATCCCATAGAAATCAAACTTTCCGTTTTTGTATATGTTAGCATCATGCGAATTTTCCGAAACATTAGGCGACGGAAATTACTTTACTCGAGAGCACTGAATCCTATGAAATGCGGGTTAGCATTTATAAACTGCGATCAGATAGCTTAAATAATCCTTATGTGGATTGATGGAGATGTTGTACGCAGATGACCTGGTCCTTACAGGCGGTGTAACAGATAATACATATTGCTTATTCTGAATTCGTTTGATTTTTAAGGCATCAATTTTCTTCATGCTGATTATTTGTAAATATTTTTCATTACCTCTCCTTCTGTCAGCTGCGGATAGTCCGTGGGCGGCTCAGTTAATATCATAACATTTCCGCTGTCCGCTTGAGTGCTTGGTCATTGGCGTGTTGGCAGCCGTCCACTTGTTTATGGATATCGTTTTATCGTTTGTTCGGCGCCGCTGAGTTAGCGCCCTGCTGAGATGTATGTTTCCGACTGCGGAGGAGTTTGGAGTGGGCGAGTCGCTAAAGATCTAGTGCGTGTCGGTCTGTTTGAGCTATCTTGCATTGGCGTGATTGACTCTGGTTGCGTGAGCGTGTGTGTGATTAGCGGTCCAATAATGTTGCCCGAACTTTGGGACCTCTCTTAATATTGAGACTTCCTATGTACGAGGTTCATCCCCATCGGAATTTCCAAGCTCAGAGGACCGAGTGATTTTTCTTGTCCGAGCAGTTGTCTCAAGTAAACGTACATGACCAGCCTAGTTTTTTTTTGACAAAGAGTTAAGTTAGGGGTATCCAAAAACGAACCACAGAGAACGCTCTGTAACAGGCGGGAGCAAGGAAGAAATGTTCAAGAAATGGAAGGAGGACGTGGAAAGCAAAGGTTTGAAAGTGAATATCCAAAAGATGAAGATGTTGATCAATGGCAGTGAAAAATCTCCTCTTCAATCAAGAAGGTTTCCTTGTGGATACATGCGGTCGCGGCGTAGGTGCTAACTCCATTCTCTGCCAAAGCTGTGATAAGTGGTGTCATAAACGCTGCAGTGGCCTGAATTCTCTCACAGGCGTCACAAACTTCCAGTGTTCGACGTGTGTAAACAACGCAAGGAGTACCGACGAAGATGAAAGATGTGTGATAGACGGTGTGGAGATCGACGTAGTGAAAGAGTTTTGTTATCTCGGGGATGTGCTGAGCTGCAAAGGAGGATCAGAGCGAGCGAGAATTGCGTCCGCATGGCGCAAATGGAAAGATCTGGCAAGTCTCCTCAGGAACCGACACGTATCACTGAAATGCCGCGGACACGTGTATAGCGCATGCATCAGACCCGTGCTGCTCTATGGTGACGAACCATGGGCCGTCACACAACACCTGGCCCAACAACTGCGTTCGTTTGACAGACGGATGCTGCGGTACATGACCGGTGTCTCACTCTCCGATCGAGTTGATAGCGCTGAAGTAGAAGGCAGGTGCGGCCTCAAACAGCTGGAGGTCGTAATCAGAGAACGCAGGTTGAGGTGGTTCGGGCACGTGAAACGGAGGACAGAGGAGGAGCCGATTCATCGCGTGCTCAACGTGGCTGTCGAAGGTCCCAGGCCACGTGGCAGACCAAGAAGATCATGGCTGCAGACCATCCAGGAAGACATGAAGGAGCTGAGGCTGACAGTGGAAGACACACAGGACCGCGCCCGCTGGAGGAGTCTCATCACGTCCAACCCTCACCAAGGAGGAAAAGCAGACGTTAAAAGGAGAAAGTAAAGTAAGTAAGTATGTGGATCCTTGCGTTACAATAGAATGTACTGTCACACTCCATTCGGTTTTCATTTGCTTATTGATTGATCATTATTTGCTTACTCTTCATCGACCTACTATGAGAGGATGCCAGCATCCGGCATTCCGGATAACAGTACATAGCAGTACTGGTTTTTGTGAACAGTCCATTGCCCAATTAATTTACATGCAACATCTGTACTTGCTACTCAGTGATACGGTTTTGATTACCTTTGATCATTTATTAGTCAATTTTGTTTATTGCTCGTTTGAGAAATATATTACATTCCTCTAATTTGCCGGGAACGTCCATGAAATCAACCACTACAGATGTCCTCTAAAAACAAATGCAGGAATCAATTTCAGAATAAAACTTAACATTTTGGTGGCAGTTTTCTGGTTCATTATGGCTCTAATAGTAGCCTAATAGTGTTCTAGGTCATAGCGCTTCCTGTAAACTCAAAAATGTTTCCAGTACTGTCTTATAATTTCTCTTGTTGTAAGTCTTCGATATTCATCACACACTTTTCAGGTACAAAACTTGAATCGATGGTGTATCACCCAACAACTTTCCTCGTCCTTTTCGACAATCTCCATGTAGAGTGGTCAAGACTCTAATTAGACCCAGTATTTCATTGTGTTTTGGTTTAATCAACTTCCGTCATTTATATAATGCCATAATTTTTAAATTGGAAAAAAGGCAAAAAATGCATCTAAAACTAATGGCTCCCATAGCTGAATTGAAAACTGTGAAAGGAAATGACGGGGTGATCAGGTTAATTCAGGTTCATGTACATCGAAGTAATTAATTGCTTACATAGATATAGATAAGGACATTCATTTATACGCATCAAGTATTAATGAAGTTACAGAGAAAAAGGCTTGCGAATAATGCACTTGGGAATGAAAATAGAAATAACGTAAAAATAGGTAGGCCCTATAGGTTAAACGATATATAAACATTTATGATTTTACGATTAAATGTTCGAAGAATAGGCTTATACCGTTATGCATGTTAGTACTGTCAACCAGTGTTGCGATTCTTGGCGTAGGATAAAAAAACGCGCAAGGTCGAAAAACACGCGCACATGTATTTCCTTACAAATAAGCCAAAATGGCAACTATGATCGCTAATATTTGATTAAACGAATTTTTACAAAGCTTAAATTTGCAGATCAGATAGTAAGAGCTTTGGTATTTTTCAGGACAAGTCAAATACACACGTGCCTTAAGTGGTAGATGCATACGAGCAGTGGGCCTATAGGCTATCCATTGAGTGAGATGTTAATGAACCTAAATGATCTTTGATAGGCTATACATGTGGCTTATCTAGAAACTGCATGTAATTTGAAATTTTGATATCTTGATTTTGATATTTTAGAATTTCCTTTGACACTTTCTCTTTTATACTTCGCTGCATGACATATACTATGCTTTGATTTCCTAATACGGTATGGCCATCATCGCTAATTCGAACAACAAAAAGGTTTGGAGGCGAGCGTTTCCTGTAAAATGACGAAATACCCCTACAAGAAATGAAAAAATAGAATTTCTGGTATTCGGGAAATACAAACACTCGTGTTCCATCAAGAAACATTGAACTAAGTGTGTGTTTCGAGAGGTAAGGGGTGGGGGAGACAATTCTCCAACTAAACCGGTTATTTATTAGGCCCCTAAATGAAAGAAAAGACAAGCTCAGAGAAGCTGAGAAGTGAGAATTCAACAATGAAAATTTTTTTTCATTTAGAAATAGCAACCAAAGTTTTCTATTATCAAAAATTAAAAATAGAAGTCGAAAACTTAAAAAACGCGCAAAATGGATAAAAATGAAAAAAAACACGCTTACACGCGCAAATTGTCAAAAAAACGCGCGCGCGTGTAAACACGCGCGAATCGCAACACTGCTGTCAACAAAAATGCTCTACAAGAATTCTTCATTGAAAGCGTGAGAAGTTTTTATGCGAAAAAATTCCCAGAGATTTCATTAATTTCAATTATTGCCATTAGTGGGCCAATATATCCATAAAAACTTCAGTTCTACATGTTTATATACGGCACATCTGTAAACAACAACAGGATCACAAAGTGTACTTTAAATTGCAATAGAAATCTCTAAATGCCAAAGTTTTGTTTTGATTAGTTTGTCACAACAGCTACATCAAGAGGCCAATTACAGCCGTCGACAAAAATAATCGTAGAGAGACAAAGAAAAGGCATAAAAAACAGGCGTTAAAATTCAAGTCATTCAACACAGTAGAAACCGCTTTAAGAGGGAAGTGTTATTCACACAAAGATTGCAGTCACCAAATCGCAATGATAACATAGATACTAAAATCAATCAATAAAAGAATATAGTGCTATGATTCCTAAGAGATCTAAGTTTCAGTTTCATAACATTATAAGGCTGATATTTTTCAATATAACATGCTTTCAACTTTGATGAATCTCAGCAACACAACATAGAAAAGATTTAATTAATGTGGGAAAGAGTCAATAAATGCATGGTGGTCACATATATTCGATTTTTTGCACATAGCAATTAATGTCAGCCAACATTCGTTGATTATCTTCAGCCAAATTATCACTAGAAAATATTTATTCGTTGCCTGAAGATAGACATCGGATGTTTGTTGAAATTAATTGCCTTGTGTACAAAGATCGAATCTATGTGACCATCCATACATTTACTGGCTCATTCCAGCATTAGTTAAACCATGAATGGACTTATTACAAAGTAGAAACGTTTTCAGGGTAAGCGACATACACATATTTCGTTATTTAGGTTGGAATATGACTGTTACAGATATGTTGTCAACTATTAAAAAAAAGTGTCATTGGGTCTCTACAGTGTGAAAGCAAGTACACTGATCACATTGATATCAGTAAACAATTCTAGAGAAAAGACTAATATCGGGCCATTATTCGGAAAACATTTTTCATCAAAGTGGGCGAGACTTAATTCTGTAAGCAAAATTTAAGCTATCTACTGTTTCGAGAATCTATTTATACAACATGAAAACAGATTTTAGAAACTCTGTGACAGGACCAACCATGATGAAATTTATCTAATATCACGTTAAGATCATCTGCCATCAACTCATCTATCTTTGCTCTTTCTAAGAGACACACTGTTAGTTTGGGCCTTTCGATGACATCAACTATCAATAACCGGTATCTTGGTATCCATCATGAGTTCACTGAAGTTCCTTTCTCTCAACCTTTTGAAAATTTGACCGACTGGTGGTGGTAGGGAGACTCATACAGATCCCTTCATTGTGGCTAACGGGCATCTGAATCACCAGCTCCTAAACTTCACGCACAACAAAGCTACCTGCAAGTTGTCAACGCTGATCTGATGTGCGGCACTGATCTCAGTGGTTGCAGCTATGTGGGCTGTCGAAATACGTCTTGCGAAAACCCTCTATAATAACTGAATTTCAGCATACCTGATGCATTTACTGTAAATCTGAGTAAAAACATAAACTAATTGCTTAAACCCTACATATCCAAAGAAGCTGAGTTGAAAGAATTCTACATGGTCTACTCATTTCATAAAAACGATTTTCCCAAAATTCATCGCCATCTAGCGAATCTGTCGAAGGACTACATGTTCTCATGACTTCATCAGCAATTCTGTTAATTTGCTGTTTCATTACACCATCAATCACAAATGACCGATAGACTTTTAGGTTCGACTTCGCTGAAGACTTAAAAGACCGCTAGAAGAGGCCAAAGAAATGCGAGTCAAAGTCGGCAAGTCCAAGGTGCTTATCAATCGAGGTCTCATGTCCCGCATACGGACGAGAAAAAGTTCCCATGTGTAGTGTGCAGGGATTGGACGAAACGCGATCAAGTGTTCAGACTGTAAGCTGTGGGTTCACAAGAGTTGTACGAATTTGGCCGTTTTACGTGAGGAATTTCAGGTGCCAGCGATGTGCGAGAGAGATTCCTGTGTCTCAAGCAACGGTCAGTGAGATAAATATAGGCGAAGACTCCATTGAAGTGGTCGATGACTCGCTACCTGGGTGATAGACTAGGTAATTCTGGAGGTTGTTCTGACGCCTTAACAGTTCGTGTAAGAAGCACCTGGAGGATCTTCCATGACCTGCTGCCTGGCCTTATCAACAAGGGGTCGACCGTACAGAAACAGTGTTAGACAGTGAGTTGTTAGTGACAAACCAATCTTAGTGGGTGAGTGATACCGTTAGAGGTTTGTTAGCCTGAGTTTCTGTGCGGTCACTCCAGAATAACAGAATATCTCGCTGAAGCGCAGAGTCAGGTATACAATGCCTCTATCAGAAGTGTCGTGCTGCATGCGTCGGAGACGTGGCCCACAAAAGCTGATGACCTTACTCGCCTGGTAAGAAACGAGATCTCTGTGTTCCATAAAACCATGTGAACGCCGCTCCATGCGCGAACTGAGAGGCATGCCCCACCTACACAACCTGAAATCAGGTACGTTGCAAGATTTTCAAAAGGGGCAGTGGTGGACCTATGGAAAATATAGGCTTAGGTGCCGATGCCAGACGGCAGGGGCTTGCCCCCTCCCCCATTATACACATGCTCCGCTGTCCATAGACCCTGTAAAGTTGCAGGTGATTTGTGCACAACCATTCCTCAAAAGAATTGTGGCGAGTCGATCCATCCAATGTTGGGACGAAGGTGGTAGTCATCCCTGCCCGAACTTTGATAATTTGACGAAGCTGACTGCGCTTCTCACAAATGAAGAGGATGCCATACTCACTCCAGAACTGACAATCGGAGAGTAGAATTATGACACCATTTTGTGAGAGCTGACACTAGAGAAAAATCATAGGACTATCAGCCATGCGTCAATTTTTGCAGTTTAAGAAAATCTTGTAATCTCTTTTTCTTTGATACTTAAGCAAAGGAGGGAGCGCCGCCTGGAATCAGTCCTGCGCCAAAGTCGCTTCTGCTAGGTTGGTCACATGCAACAGATGCCGGACTGGAAGTGTCGAAAGAGATCTTAAGTAGTGAAGTACCTGGACCAAACATCAGAGGTGACCAGAGGAGGAGATGGTGGAACGATGAAGCTTTGAAGCTTTTACGTCACTACTCCCCATACTTGGGGCTTGGACCGTGCTGACATAGTCAAACTTATGGAGCGTTGTAGTACTTTTAGTCCGGATGCCCTTCCTGCCGACTTCCAATGACACCTTCGGGGCTCGAGCTCTGGACCGAAAGATCTCTAGGCCAAGCACTTAACCACTGTGCCACGGAGACCACTGCATGATGTTAAGAAAAATCTGAAGCTCCTGCATCTAGACCCTCAAAATTGAATCAATACCGACAAGAATGGAGAAGGCGTCTCCATCCCGACAACAACCAACACTACCTCAGTGTCCAACCCTCAAACCTGGGGAAGAAGAGACAGTAAACCATGAGTAAGATAAGAATAAGCGAAAACTGCCTCCTTAATTTTGAAAACATTCCTGTTGATAAGAACACCCAGGCAAGCCTTCTACATCTAGCTAGAAAAATTGCTGGCAGTGTAGTCTCTGTAATGCTTACCCGAAGGCACCTTTCCACTTGTATTCGCAAACAGATCAATTAGTGATTATTTATCCGCTCGAGTTTAGTGCTATGGATCATAAGAACACAGATCAATCAAGCACAGCCCAAAATTCTAAAAGTGATGGTTCAGTAAAAAAAACCGTTTTCTCTCCTGAGTTAATGTATGCCAGCATTAGAGAAAATTATACACCAGCCGACGTTTCGGGTCCAGACCCTTTCTCGAGGCGAGGCAGCAATAAAATGATCGTGTCTGAACTGGTTCGCTAGATACACAGTATAGCTCCAGTTGCGTCATGACATCTACACATTTTAGGATGGCACTTATTGATTAATTGCGATTTCGATTTTGATCATGGCTTTTACGATAGCAAAAGGCATGAACACTGCTGCAATAATGGTAGTGCTTTGTAGAATTCTGTAACCATTTTGCTTTCAACAGAGGAATAAAGATGACCAAAAGTTTCCAAAAAGATTAAGTCCAAAATTCACCGAAAGGCTTACTGAATCGATCCGAGTAAGCAAATCCTCATTTCAAATTACTAGTTTCATTGAAAAAATATAAGAATGAATAAGGAGATTTCACACTTAACCGTTGTACATCTTCAGTCACTTATTGATCGTTGACTGTAGTATCGCTGTTTACTAACATACTCCTTGATGAGACTATCGCAATCACTGAAAATGACTTTTTCCAGCTACAAACGGGAATGAACGCATCTAAATCCGCCTTCACGACACTTAGTCGGATGTCAACAAAAAACACCATTTGTTCCTTTTTTAAAGGAAAACAGTGTCGCGATGGGCAGTCCTCTCGGCCCTCTGTTAGCCAATCTTTCGACAAGTGGCAAGCTCCCATACCTCTATTGCCGATAAATGGATCATGCGATTGCCTTCTTCTCTAGTGAAACTGAGGCCAACAGCTTCCTTGAGTACCTCAATGATGCTCATCCCGCTCTAGAAGTCAAGACCCACCTACCAGTGTGGACCCAACCTATGCAATCTCTCCTTCTCACAATAATAGACCGAGGATACCGTCTACCCTCAAACTGGGCATTATTCACCGAGTTAGACAGAGACATTTTCGCTCGACCGTTATTTCTCACAGCACTATCTCGGAAAAATTTGTGATACTGAACTCAAGCAGCTCCCCTCATCAGATTCAGATCATGTGCATCGTCTGATCTTACCTTTTAAGAATCAGAAATCTAGTGATTATGTCCGTCGACAAATAAAGTTTCTCAGCTTGCAGATTGGAATAAACATTGTAACTGTTTTAATCAATCGCTGTGTTTAAGATATTAGCTGTCGGTCTGTTGATAAGCAAAAGATTGTAACATGTCTGATGTTGTCTATATCTGATTGATTCGAGCGTGCTGAAGAGTATAAGCATTCGGCCATCGGTTTACATCGCTAAAATAAACATGGTGATAATGGTGTTGACAACCAATGTCCTCACAAAACACATCGTGATTCATTTTCAATTGAGCTGCTAAGTACTTATATTGTGAAAATGCGACCGACCCTGGGGGAAAGGGGGGGTTGAAAGATTTGGACACATGCGGACAAGAAAGGGAGAGGCAGTCGAAAAATGCAATCACTTTGTGAACGTCCTTTACGGATGGCCCCTAAACAAGATGCCCATGACTTTACGTCTTGGGAAAACTCTGAAATCCCATCGACCATAAAGTAATAAGCCAAAAAAACATACCTTTTGAAATGAAAATCTTCGACGAAGTTATCATCAGCGAATATTTAGTTGAACGTGATGCTAAACGGCTTCTATTCGTTCATTATTAAAAATTCATGTCAATAATTTTACAAAGAAAATGCCTAATTTTTTATTGCATGAACTAGATGCAGACATATTAAAGAATCTGTTTTGTCAATGCGAGAGGTTTTGTCAAAATCAATTTCATAATAAATATCAAGTTGTAAAAATTCCAAGGAATCTCCTGCTGTTTCCTTCGAAATTCAGGATTTTCAACTTTTTTTCTTCAAATTTTAGGTCAGGAGTGTGCAACCTTTTACATTTTTCGGCCGCACTTAATGTGTGTGCAAACAACTAGGTCAATAGCCAATCCTTTAAATATTTCATCGCCCAAATTAGCTTTCCCTGGTGAATGACGCAGTAAAAATCGCATAAAGGCCTACTTCGCAAAGAATGAGTTAGCAAGTTAACCCACATACGACCGAAGGTCATTTATGACCCGAAAAGATTTTAAGATTAAGGTGTTATTAGCACTTGAAAAGTTGAAAGCATGCTTTTGTAAGGGCAACCGAGGGAGAAAACACTTTACTAAGCTACTGTAACAATTCATAAAGGAATCACGAGCCATACGAAATTCATTCATTCATTCATCACAGGGCCGTTCTATTCTGGGCATTCGCTCGTTTATAGGCCTACGCATTTCTTGAACCTCGTATATAAGCCTGCCTATCTTGTGTTATTATTGAAGTTATAAAGCATCTTATCATTACTAGTCATACAGTTCTTTCGAAACCCAAATCGTGAGCTTTAAATTTAATGATAAATTTGGAATAAAAACACGCCTGAAATTTTAACATATTTTTACTCATGAAAATACACAAAATCCAAATAGGTAGAAATACAATATCTCGTAAAGAAATTACAATATCTTTCGATTCAATCCGTTGTTTCACACAGGCACACAACACAACCGCTGCAGAAACTGATCTAGCAGGCATCCTTATTCAGGTCATGGTCTTGAAGCTAAAGTGCGCGAACAATTAGAGCAAATTACAATTGCCCCTTTTGTTTCTTTTAGCTGATGAATGCAACTTCCCTACAATATTCTATTCATGAGTTATCGAACTGCTTGAACGCCTTCATCGCGCCTGCGGGCGCGCATTTTTCCGAGCAGCAAGGTCATAAAGGTGTTCGACAGCTACAAGGTGACTAGTATGCTAATATAGTGACGATTGTTTTTCGATTGCCTTGAACTCCAGAAATATTTGCAATATGCATCTACAATATTTTTTTCATTTACTTCTCGTTGTCACGGTCGCACTATGCCTCTGCCGGTTGCGCACCCCTGTTTTAGGTTCTTCCATATTTTCGATTCAATCAAGAAATAACAGGTTTCAACTTTTCCCAAGTCGCTGACACCCTGGGTACTGAATGCTATACATCACTCCGAACTCAACGGCTTTCCCAAAACGTTTTTAGCAAGCCACCTACCCGAATTACACGTAAATCCACATGCCATCTGCAAACCACCGTTTTTGAAGATAGTACTAAAATACTTGATAGTAGTAGATATTTTTTATCTGATTATTCTGATCATGTGCGTTGAATATGAATGTTGTACATCTTTAGCCATTACTTTGTGGCCGAGGGCTGTTTGAGCATCGTTCGCTGGACAGTTCACCATCAATTTGCTTCTGCAAATTATTCAGCGCACCCTGACCATGCATGGCAGTAAACTCGCGAAAAACTTATCTTACAATACCGCAAAAGATCGCATTTTCTGTCCTTTCATTACATGGAAAAAATGTCGACAGCATACTTCAACGATTGGACATAGCTATCATCTTGTTCCCGAGATTTCAGAAAAAGTGGTCCTGACTCTCGCACTAAGACCTTTGAAGACGGTGCATGATTGAATAACGCTTTGTCGACTATCATATAGCGACATCCTACTACATGTTATTATCTGTTCTACTTTGTATGCTCCTGTAAGTGCATTATGGCAACAATAAACAACTGTTTGAAACCATTTGTATCTACTTGAAAAGCAAAATATCGATATAACGTAACATTGTCATTTTACAGGCAAGGTAGTGACAAAGAAATTAAAAAACAACTGATGTGCATGTATAACATCCATATCTCAACACTATATTTTTGATTAAATAGAGTGCAAGCGATTTAAACTCTTCCATTAACTTAATTCAAAATATGTATTAATTAAAACCTACAAAATTTCAAGAATATGACATGAAATGTTAGCATGCGTCAATATGTATTTTAAATTGATCATTAAGATCAGGTTAAAAACAAGCATACCTTGTGTCCTGCGGCGCCGTGTCTCGTCCGTTGTTCATCTCGACCTCCTGTTTCCCCATGATGACCTCCTTGATGACTCATTGGGGTTGGCTGTAAACAAGTTTGGAAACATTTATTTAGAAAAATTAATTCTTGTACCAATGATACTGATCTTTTTACTTGATACTGAAAATGCAGTATTTGGATTTGCAAAACGTTCGAGAAGCGATTTAGAACAAGTACATTAAAGAAAGCTTTTTGATATGGAAGTGAACATGCTCCTTCATTAAAATGTATGTATGGATTGATTTTTTTCTTCATGTTAAGTTTCTCAATGTTTGCAATGTTTTTGTTTTAAAGCTGCGTATGAATAAACCTGTTCGACAAAATCAATCATGACATTGCGGTTTTCATACGGGGCTTTGATGTGATAAATTCATTTGCAGGTCAACAATTTCCTTTCAAGCTTTATGAAAGTCATGCAAATTTGGTCTATCATGCACTCATATAAATTAATTATCGGGATGGCGAAGCAGACGAAGGTTGCCAGGAGACCTGTAGACTCCACATTGTGAGATGATGTGCTCGATTCTGGATGCACAGGAGGCGGATTGTCATAAGCCCGCTTGTGGCCGCGAGAGCGGTGTTGGATCGGAGTTGCCCCAGTCGGACCCATTACCTGCGAGGGAGGTCGGCTCCGGATGGTAACGAATGATTTAAAGCTGGGTAGGCACACTTTATGAAAAGGGGACCGTCGTTAACTTGACATTCCACACATTCATATTATCAAAATCGTCACGGAGGAGGCGGAACGCGTCATGACAGAAAAGCCGCTGTGATTTAAGCCGCTGAGTTAGTGCGGCAGTGACACGATGGAGGAGGCGATGTTAGTTGGCCTTGGCTCTCGCTGAATTGCGGGTGGATGAATACCCGCGAGGAAGATGATCCTCCTGTGATGAGATCGTCATTGTCTCGCTGAACATTTGATGCGATGAGTGAGAGTGAGCGCTACGACACCACGATGGAGTTGTGTACTCGGCCTACAATAGTGTAAGAGCGCCTGTTGGCAACGTCTAAGGACATACTTCGCAGCAGCTGCTTATCAACGATCGCAGTAACTTCAAATTTCTCGAACTTGTCTTCTTTTGTGTCTCCTGAAGGTTGAGTTCATAGGTTGGTGTGTGATCAAGGGTCACACCCAGGAAAGCCAGGTGGTCAGTGTTCGGCTCCTTTTGCAGTTAGTTTTAGCTGATATTTGCTATGTCTGTTATTCAGATGAAAATCAGTCGTAAATGCTTTTTCAGTGCAGATTTTCAGACACTTAGTAGTTAAGTAGTCGTGCAGCAGTTTCAGCTTCTGGTTCGCAATGGATAAGAAATTCCGGAGCGCAAGTCAGGAATCTAGGATTTGCCGCTTTTTTAACTGCACTGAGCCTTTTTTTATTTCAGTCTCGGTGAAAGGTCCAGATAAGGAGTTGTCGTCCGGGTCTGCATTTCTCTTCGGGTCTTGAATCTCGTAATTGACACTCCTCCCCGGAAGACACCTCATTAGTGACAACACAAAGCAAAATTTTGTTTCTCGATTACGGAGATGAAATAGTATGAGAAAAACAATAATTTGTGGTTAGTCTCTCCCCAATACTTTTTTCCAATATGCGAGTGTTTTGAATAAAAAAAGGCAGATGTTATGCGCCAGACGTTTCGCGTACCAGCCGCTTTCTCAATGGCAAAAATCTATTAAAATTTTACACATCGAGTATATATAAGAATTGCTAAAAACTTGATGCCAGTTCGTGACGACGATTTAGAGCCGGCTTCATTTGTGCAATTAATTGTGATTCGCTGATGCTGGTTTTGACAGGGCAATCTAAAATTCGCAGTATGCTGGCGTCAAAGTCTTCAATATTGTTCGCGGCACATTTCAAGCAGTGATCAGCCAAGGCACTTGCTGTGTCTCCATTCACGATGGTTCTGCGATGTTCATTAAATCTCAACCGAAATGGGCGTGAAGATTTACCTATGTAACTAGAAGAACAAAAATGACAAATAAACTGATAAACTACAAAACGAACATTGCAATTAATATAATTAGGTAGCTTACTACAAAGAACACAATTATCATGCTTTTTGCGGCTGGTACGCGAAACGTCTGGCGCATAACATATGCCTTTTTTTTCAAAACACTCGCATATTGGAAAAAAGTATTGGGGAGAGACTAACCACAAATTATTGTTTTCTCATATTATGAACCTCCCGACGAAATCCATCAACTAAGATGAAATAGTATTAATTTAGTTCTTTTCAATGGAGTGAATAAAAGGTACGAATGAAACGCAGTCTGACAGTCGCCTGCCAAGTATTTATTAAGAATCACACCATATATTAAAGAAAATCAGAGTAATTACCAGTCTTACTTTCTAAAGTCATAACAATGTCAATATGTCAAAAAGTTAGAATCCAAACTACATATTTACATGCTTTCACAAGTGACCTGGCAATTGATAAATTCATCGAATTCTTGAGAAAACTTGCAATGAAAGCGCCAGCGTGAAGCGCGTCAATGTCGGATGCGACATTAAGTGGTCGCACAATGCAATCCTCCTTCCACGTGCCTGTGTTAAAGCAGTGCCTTCCTGTGTAATTCACGCTCTCAACAAATAGTCCGGTGACCTTGTGGTTAGAAGGTATGCCTGCACGTCCTCTAGCTCCAACGTCGTTGGTTCGATCCTGCATTTCGAGGCCCAACAGGCCCAAACATGTCTCGAGGTGATTACATCTGTCAAGACTTGATAATCTACATAATTTACCAACATTTTCTTAGCACTGCAATAATCAGATCAAATAGACAAAAAAGAACGAATAGACAGAAAAGACTTCGACCAAATTGTTAAAGCCGTTGTTTTTTTGGCCATAAGCCTAATACATAAAGCGAAATTAATTATCTAGATCTGAGTTATCATGCAATTGTTGCATCAATCAATTTGTTAAGTATAAAAAAAGAAAAAGCAGTCGAATCAAATTTAATAACGTGTGTGTGCATTTCCTTGAGTTTTGATACACTATGCAATGCGATACAACATCGGATTGCTAAGTTTTCAATGAATTCAACTTCAAGGAGTTGAGTTGAGCTGAGAAGTTGAGTCTTTCAGAAAGATTATGCTGGGATACAGGCGGAAGTTGGTATCGCCGCCATCACACTCCGATTAA
Organism: Prostheceraeus crozeri; assembly: GCA_907163375.1. Classification (NCBI taxonomy): domain Eukaryota; kingdom Metazoa; phylum Platyhelminthes; order Polycladida; family Euryleptidae; genus Prostheceraeus; species Prostheceraeus crozeri. The sequence continues at coordinate 112,856 of CAJQUW010001612.1, forward strand.
GTTCATTAAAAAAATGTCAGTTGGCTCAGTTCTTTTCCGTTCACTTTGCTAGACGGCATAGTTATAGTAATGTGCTCACTGCTCACCGAATTTTCAGCAGATAAGGCGCTTGTGCTTGTCGACCGCGTTTAGTATCCCATTAAAAAAATCAATAATCAACACTATCAATTACTTTTGCTTAGGGGCTTATTATTCTGTCATTCATCACTCTGTCATTTTCAAAACAATTTGTTGTACTTGTTATATAACTATTGCAGGGTTGCCAGCGACAATAAAGAAGAAAAGGTCGCACGGTGTCACCGTCTATCTTTAAGGACGCTCTTGAATTGGTGCCGAATACAATTTCTATATTTGTGCAAATGTTCATTCAATTAATTTGTGCGAAGCAATTTTAACCGCACTCCCGCGAGGAAAGACCCTGTGGAATTTCTGGAATCCACGCAAGATTCTCATCAGTCTCTTTGAGATCACAAGGTGGCAAAGATGGCAATACCACGATTACAAAACAGTATGGTCATAAGACTCATGATTATAAGTGTGTATTGTGACTGTCCCCCACAGGCAGTTATTGCATAATTATATTAACCATATGTAACTTCGGTGGATTCTGACCGCGTCTCTATATTTTTATACTTTTTGTATACTTTTATATATGTCCTTTACTTTTTGTATAAAGCTTCCTTTACAGACATTTTTCATGCTCCTAAAACTAGCATAACAATAAATTTTACTAGTCAAAGACAACCTGAAAATGGACAAATGAAAGTGTGTATTTTCACATTAGATTATGAAATTCTAGATACTTTCCATTTCTTCCTTTTCCTACATCAGTCCGCCTGAATTTCCCATATTAAATTCAAAAATACTAAGCTCATCCAGTTGATAAGTAAATGCAAATGTACATGCACTTATATGAAACGAAGACAAGCAAATGTACATGTAAGTGATATTATGAAATTCAATAGTCTTAATTCGTCAATGATTCAACTTCTCAATGGCAAATGATAACAGTTTTCAGCGTCTTGTACTGATGATAAAATTGTTACATGCAAGAAATGTCTCGAATCTATAGCTGTAGTGAGACAAAAGCAAAAGGAAGATTCACAGAAATAACAAAAGTGGGCCGAATTCTCTTTTGTGCACTGCACACAAATGCAGGAAAGTAAAGTAAAACAAGTAGATCAAAAGGAAAAATAGAGAAAAGTTAATTAAGTAAGTAGGCCGGAGATGGTAGGTCGGAAAATTAATTTTTTCTTGACGGTTTCGCATGGAATGACCCACATGCGGACCATCCCTGCATAAACGCGATGTGCGATCAACAATGACCGGGGAATCTAGTTTCTTTGTTCGACAAGATGTCTATAAAAAAGCGTTCATTGTATCAACAACTCATACGCAGAATTCTATGGTCCATTCTGTTAATGGATTCATTTGCTCGAAAAAATTGATCATCAGATATCAGTGTATTAATTGTCTATGGCATGGATCATCTATGGCATGAATCATGGAAATCCCAAAGTTGAGATCTACAGGGTGTTTCAGAAATGCTGGGCACAACTTGATGAATCATAATTCCCATTTATGCAGCCATTCGAACGAGGTCCATTTGAATCTATAGAAGTAGGAGTCACACTATGTCTATGCAAAAGTGAGGGACTCCGCCTCCATTAGAATTCGCTGCTAATTTGCTCAGACAATCAGCAAATATGACTGTTCATAGTTTTGCATTTTATACCGCTGTTTTAGTTGATTTTGAGCTATGGTTATGTTAGATAGGCTATTCATTCCATAATCAATTTCAATACTTGAATTGAATACTTGACCTCAAATCACAGTGAGTTTACAAGCATACTCAATTTCTATGATTTCAAATGTTAATACATTGTTTTCCGCATAAATTCAAACTGATATTCGTTCACTGATATATCGATTTCTTCATTTTGCACTGTTAGTAAGTAAGAGTTTTAAAATACTCGCGTTATGGCTGAAGATGACAGACTTGAGCAGAAGATTAAGGCTGTACGTTTATATTCTCTTTCTCAAAATGCTATTGAGGTTGAAAGACAACTTTTACGTCAATATGGAGAGAATGCAATCGATCGTAGAACGATTGGACGCATCAATAAACAGTTTGATAAAACTGGTAGTGTTCAACCGAAAAAGCCTACCGGTAGACCACGGTCTATCACGACTGATGAAAACAAGGCAGTGTTGGTTGAGCTGCTTGTTGACAATGGTGCCGAGCCTATGTCAAGCCGGGAATTGTCAAATGCCTGTCATCTAAGCCATTCGTCCACTTACAGACTTCTCAAGGAACTGAAGTGCAAGCCGTATATTCCACGCTTGATAAATGAATTGTCCGAAAACGACTTTGATCGCAGAGTTGAAACTTGCGACATCTTACTGGGTATGATGGATAGAGATCCCGAGTTCACGAATAACATCTTATGGTCTGATGAAGCACAATTCAAACTTTCTGGAACAGTCAATCGACACAACTGTGTAATCTGGTCGACACAAAACCCTCAGTGCACTGTTGAAAGTAATGGTCAGGCCCCAGGCGTAATGGTATGGTGTGGCATTCGTTCGAGTGGAATAGTTGGTCCTGCATTCATCGATGGAAATCTCAACGGTGAGAAATATCTTGACTTGCTTCGTGAACATGTCTTCTCCATCAATGATGACAATATGTGGTTCATGCAGGATGGTTGTCCGGCACATTACGCCACATCAGTCAGGAGACACTTGGACCAGCACTTTAAAGAAAGATGGATTGGTCGTCGAGGTCATGTGGAGTGGGCCCCACGTTCTCCGGACCTTACACCTTGTGATTTTTTTATGGGGCTTCCTCAAAGATAGAGTTTTTGCACGTCGACCTAGGAGTCTTCCAGACTTAAGGAGCTTCATCATCGAAGAAGTTCACAACATAACTCCAGAACTGAGTCATAAAGTTTGCCAGTCCGTTTCTTCCCGATTTCGAGCGTGCATTGCCAAGGAAGGCCAATAGTTTGAACATGATCGATAACTTGTACTTTGACTATGCTCTCATTGTTTTCTTGTTAAATGTCTATTATTTGCTTATACAAGTATACCTTTATCAAAGTAAAAAGGCTTTTTCATTTCCCGATTTAGTGGTTAAAATGATAGTAGCCCTAATTATATAAGTTTACTAAGATCTGCAGGTGTACATGAATACATCGGCTATATAACATGTTTACATCAATATGAAGTTTTGCGACTGTCAGGGCATTTTTACGATGGTAAATATAGATAAAGATCATGATATAAAAATTTTTATGCAAAGTGCCCAGGATTTCTGAAACACCCTGTATCTATGCGCATAGATCTACAGCATGCATGTGCCCAGGCGAAATGGCACTCTGCAATCTTGATAATCATGTATGATCAATATAGATAGTCAAATCAAAATTTGAATGGGATGTTTTACATTTCACAATTTTCATAATTTGCGATATTCATTAGTTTGCTTCCGTAGTATGATAAGATTAGAGTTTCAATAAACAAAAGCGTCAAAAGATAAACCTCTGCTCATTTGTGATGACTTTGCCTACATCATCGACAGAAAGAGGAATGATAAAACCTATTGGAAATGTACTGAAGTTAATTCAAATAAATGCAAAGTATACGAGTAGCGTGTCGAATAAATCAACGTGTCGAGCAAACAAAACGACCATCCCCGACCCGACCTGTAACACAAGAGAGGTCGGTATCTCATTCCTTTCTAGCGTGAAACATTCATTGTATGTTAGTAAGAAAAGACTTCATCCAATCAATCTAATATCAGTATTTTGTCTACGACAATCAGTGAACGATCCAGTTCTAGCCTCTACACTAAAAAATAACACAACACATCAATCATTCCAAATCGTCTGTGTACCGCCATCAAAGACAGTGTAACACCAAACGAAGAACATTGTCACACATTCAGACACTGCCACCTTTTCTATGTCAAGTTTTGAACTCAAAAGGAGCAAGTGAGGAGACTCAGAATTTCGTATTTCTTTTATATTTCTATGACTGATAATTCCCTTTTAAATTTTATATTTCCTTATCTTCTTTGTTTTTGTCTTCCTTTTGACCCTGACGCAGACTGTGAAGCCGAAACATTAGAGATTATAATAATTATGAATTGTAGATCCTAAAATCTATATCAATTTTCATAATTATTGAGCTCAAAGTTCTAATTGCTGAGTATATTTTTGCATACTGTCGCCTTATTTTCTCTGTATCAGAAATTTTACATTTTTAATGAAAGTTTCTTCTTCTATCAGACTTTTAAAAATAATATTTTGATTTAAATTTGAAAAGCTGTTTAAACTTCAATTTGCAAGGAAATCTCAGCGCAATCTGGGTGATCACGATTCTCATAACTGATGTATAAGATCGTGCTTCCAATTACAGATAGTGTCGAATGAATTTTAATTACCGTATTAACTGACTAGTGACAAATTACATAAAACAGTTGAACATCAAGGCAGTTGATAATTATGTGCATAATTTTCATTATCATCCATTTCCTTCCTTCTTAGTACACTGGGACAGCGGATAATAATGGATTGGTTTAACTTCATTTTAATCTGAAACTTGTATGCCAATTATTATGAAAGATACATCTAGTTCTGTCACCATCGTTTGACGAAGCATAATGTGTGGTATATTGTAGGGTTGCGATATTTTAAATATGGATAAAAAAACAATGTTTTTAATAAGTTTTTTATGATGGTTTTGCTCATGATGTTGTGTAATTTTGCGCTTACAAACATGTTTTTTTAAAAGTAGTAATAAAACGGCGAACACTCGACCGGCGCCCCCCCTCTGGAACGACAGAGTGTCGTGGTCGGCCGCCGTGGTGCTTCGAGTCTGACTCCCCCCCCCCCTCTGGAACGACAGAGTGTCGTGGTGGACTTGGGCGACCGCCAGGATTTGTCTTGAGGCTATAGTGTGTGATGTTTTTCGTGCAATCTGCTGAATGTTGGGTTGTAAAATGGGTTGTTTCGAGTGGAAGGAGTGCTCGGATGTGAAAACGGAGGCCAGATTCGGATTCAGCGTGAAATTCGCTGACGTCCCCCCCTCGGGAGAGCTAGCTTCGATCTTGGCTTCCAGTGGACGGATTTAGTCGTGCCATAGCTCGTTTGAAAGCTAAGAGTGAGAAAAATTCAGTGAAAGAATCGGCTTGTTCATATCTGTCTTCGTTTAGATGTGAGACGCCATTTAAGATTTTGGGACATTGGCGAAAAACGACAGAGTTAGAATTTGGGACGTTTTGGGCTGTAGCTTCAAAACGAAGCATCGGATTGGAAAACGGATTTCAGATTTGGAATCAGCGTGAAATTCTCGATCTGTATGGTGAGTTTCAAGTCAATCGGAGAGAAAAAATTTTCAACATTTTTCGAAAAACGACAGAGTTAGAATTTTGGACGTTTTGGTCTGTAGCGCCCAAACGAAGCATCGGATTGGAAAACGGATTTCAGATTTGGAATCAGCGTCAAATTCTCTATCTGTATGGTGAGTTTCAAGTCAATCGGAGAGAAAAAATTTTTCATCACAAAATTTTTTCGAAAAAACGAGTTAGAATTTTTGCGATGGCTGCCTACTGTAGAGCCAAAACGAAGCATCGGATGGAAAACGGAGGCCAGATTTGGATTCAGCGTCAAATTCTACAATGAAATGGTATATTTCCAGCTCAATCGGACCTCCAGAATCGATGATAGAAGCGTTTTAAGTTTTTGGATGATGGATATTACGTCATCAGCTGATCGTCACAAACTATATAAGCTGGGAACCGACAGTGAGTTGTCATTCAGACAAGAGATTGCCAAAGGTAGGTCGTCTCTCTGAGCTCCGATGATAGCATCGGACATTCCAAATTCCGGGTTTCTATAAGAATCCGACTTAGAAAATTTCATTGCTGATATCAGCTAAGCCGTCAGACTTAGAGGTTCGCCAGGAGATGGCCTTCGTCTCCAGACCATAAAAGACTCCAAAACTTTAAAGGCTTGTAACTTTGCTTCTACAAGTCCGTTTGACTTGATTCAAAAAAGGTTCGGTCGCTATTGACCTGCCCTAAGTGATAGACTACTTATAAAATTTCATAAGTAGTGCTAAAAAGTTGAAAAATTTAAATTCGCTATTTTTGGCGATTTTCGGGGTTTTCAAACCTTCTGATTTCAATAAAGACCTTTATAAAGTTGTCAGAGGCGAGCTTCGGCTCGAGACTTGCTTCCTGATGTAAATAACTCTACCGGTTTTCATGTCAAAATCGGGGTCCGAATACCAACACAGTGATATGACGCACGCTCTGTCCGCGGGAGGTTGGATTTGAGGGCCGAGGCCTTGGAGTCGGGATAAGATCCCCTCTGAGTAATGCCTGCAACGGATTCATCAGCCTAGCTTGTCTATCCTCAAGTATTGAATGACATATTAGTTGTATTTTTAAAATGATTGTCAATATTACTTGTCAGTAATTCTATTTTATCTTTCCTTCTACAGAATATGGGAGGCAACTCAAAATTTCCATTTAAAAAGTGCTCTTGTGGTGAAGTGAAGAGAGGTGGTGAGTTTAAACGCCACTTGAATAAGTATAAGAACACGCCTCACATTCATGTTGAGAAAGGTGTTGTTTCCGGCTGTACACATTGCCAAAAGTTTTTAAGAGGCAAGCAGCACGAACAATTTTATGAGAGGCATCAGAACTGTCCAGTTGTGAAGTTCCCAAATTATACAGCTTCGGACATAGGCAAAATCATAGCCCCCTATTTTGAATTGGTCGATTTGGATCAAGAACTACAGAATGCAATTGCAGATATCATAGATCCTCCTGTTCCGACTACAGGAAATGATCTAAGCAGTGATTCAGACACCTCAGACGAGTCCGACTCTGAGGAGGTTGTAGTGTCCGTTAAAGGAATAGCGAAGCCAATCAGCCAATCTTCCCCGAAAAAATTGAAGGGGATTAAAGCCCAAACTTTATCCAGGAATAAGGACGATCAGGCTGCCAAAGTTAGCCAGGAGTTTGCGCTCAATAAATTGAAAGATGAGCTGAGTCGCTTTAGAAACGAATGCGAGACTTTGAGAGGTGAAAATTTTAACCTGAAGGCTCAAGTCGGGGAAATCAATAACCTCAAAACGCAGGTCATAAATTTGGAGGCTTTTCGGGATAGGGCACTGCAAAGTGAAAAGCGAGTTGAAGAGCAGGCAGCAAATATTAAAAATTTAAAATCACAAGAAGGGGTGCTTAAGCTCAAGATTGAGCAACTAAAAATGAAAATGGTTGAGAATGAGCAGCACAAGGAGAGAAGAACAACACTCCACCTACCAATTATCAACAGCAGGATTGTTGATGACATTCTGCTGCAAAGTGAGGATGTCGACAGCACGTTCGAATGCTACGAGGGAGCAATGGCGGAGATGCGCTGTCTCCATGTCTCCATCAAGCATGATGGCGAAATAAAGGAATTGCGCCACCGGAAGCGAAAACTGCCGGCCAAGTACTTGCCTCACCCACCACCATCGAAGGGGTCACGAACCGGCTAAATTTCTCTTATGGTAAGTTAATATCATCTCTATCAATTGAATATAATTTTATCTATTTTCTTTCTATTTTCAGATGCGACGTGAACGAACCAACGGCTCTCTTAAGGGCCACCATGAGGCAAGACATGATAGAACCTCCACGCGGTTTGCCCTGGGCAGTCTTCGGACTGGCGAATACTATCATTAAGTTGAATCTGCTATCAGTCAACTTGAACGTTGCAAATGAAGTTCGGTGTAATACTTCCTTTCGACGGGCGTTCCTGTAAAGGGCGGCGGTGAAACCCGTAGCTATGTATACCGCAAGGGACATTCGGCAATGGTCAATCTTGTTAAACCTCTCTGCGTCATGTTTGCAAGTGATTGCCTCTGTCTCAACGTAGTATGCATTCGCGCCAGGGCGACATTTAGCCAACTGTCGAAGGTTGCCTAAAACTTTCCATTGCATACGTTATGAGAACCATGAGTTCTACCTGTCACTATCAATGAGACGAATTGATGAATGGAATGAAATGGGAGGACACTCACGCGCCACACGCAACATAACACACTTCTCTCTTCCGTAGTCTAACAAGCTCTTTACACATGGATCGCAGTCGATTGCTATCCCTGTATCAGAAGTGTAAGCTATCTTAATTTTATCTAACACTATTTCATCTACCATCATCGCCCATATGAAATGTTATAAGATTTACAAGTTAGACTAAGCGTGCTACTATTTCCAAATGAAAAAGTATACATGGTTAAATCATCCACTTCAGCCCCATCCAAGTAAGTCAGTATGAAAGCAAAGATAATATGAAATAAAAATTTATTATGGCATGTATTTCAAAAGGTCTTCATCGTCAATATCGTCCCAGAGTCTGGCTTCACATAGATAACAAAAACAGTTCAGTTGCTTTAATCGTTCTTCCACTGCAAGCCTCACTTTGTCGATATACTCCCACTCCATAGTTCGTGGCTGGGAGTTAGGGGTATACCACTCCCACAATTGGTGGAGGAATTTGGTGCTGGTGATCTCCATCACATCGTCAGTATCGTACTGCAGATACTTCCACCTCACACCTGTTAAGTCGGGACACTCCTTCTCACATACACTCTCCTCTTCGTCATCCGCTGCTAATGACAACTTTCTGATATTGTCCAGTCGGTACACCTTCTCTACCTTTCCCTTCGTTGGAGCGTTTGGTGCAACGAGCGCCTTTGGTGATGTGCATGGAGAGGAGAATTTTGTGTTTGGTGTTGTCGGAGGGCTTGTCATGTTGACTGTGAATAATAACTTTGAAATGTTTTCTAATTCTTAAGTATCAACAAGCAACCAATCAGAATGAACAGCCAATGAATGATGAATATGAAAGTATATATGTAAAGTGACATTCGTGTCATTTCACTCTGTCTTTGAGACGTATAAGTGAAGTCTTCTCTGGCGAATTCTATATTTGAGGCGTACAAGTGAACTGCTCTCTCGTGAATTCCAAATTTGAGTGAAGTCTCTATCTTGTTGAAGTATCAACCTTAAACATAACTTCGTTCAAATGGTAAGTTGAAAATTTCTTCACTCATCTCCCTCAAACGTGTGGCTAATAGCATCTTCCTCAATTTCAGGCATCAACTTCATCACCAACGCCCTCCCTTCTCGAGGAAAGTTTAGAGTTGTTGAGTCAAGGTAGGTTGTAACAATACACTGAGACTTTAACAGAGATGATAGAATGATTTCTCTTTCAGGTGATACCAGTCCCATCTCGAGCGAGTCCATGTCAACATTGTCGCGGGAATGCAACGATCGGGAATGTGCTGACTGTGGACACATCTTCACGAGGAAGCGCAATCTCATCCAACACATCAAGCGAGGTGTTTGTAGACCTAAGTCAGCATCAATCTCCGAAGGTGGGGATGATTCTGTTAACGATGTCTCCTTTTCTTGCGATTTATGCATTCAGTTTTTTGAGTAACGTTTTGAACTATCTTCACATAGACTTCGACATACAGTGAAGATAGTTATACTAACAGCACCTCCTCTATCCGACTCTCTGAAGTGTCGATAAATAATTTAGTGAGGAACTACCAGATGGAATCCTCAGAAACCATTACTGACTTTGAAGAATGGTTTCATCAAAATTCATCTTTGATTGGTGTGCTCTTCAACAATTTAGTCAATTTTAGAATGAAGGCGCTCATCTATCTCAAAATAAAATATGTAAAAATCGACCACCATACTGGTCAAATAGTAGAGAAGTTGGAGTTTCACATACCCTCCTCTCCTGCAACCGAAGTTGTAGACTGCGAGTCTTGGATAAATTTTCATATCCAAGGGTTAAAATTAAACATAGATAAATTTAACGAGCGTGATAGTGGACTCGTTTTTGATGGTATTGAGACCGCCATGATTAAAATCACTTTATTAGAGAACTACTCTGGACGAGGCTCCTTTAAACTTCCGAAAAATTTAAGAAATAAAGCAGCAGTCATTTCTGTAGATTGCGAATCGCAATGTTTTAAGTATGCCGTCCTCTCCATTCTCCACTATAATGATGTACAGTATAGCCGATACCGTAAGAGTAAGTATCAACAGTGGGAGAATGAATTAAAGTTTGATGACTGCAATAGTGAAGATATGAAAATTAAAGATATAGAAAAATTTGAAAAATTGAACAACATCAAAATAGTTCTCCATGTTTGGGAAAAGGGATTGAAGGGTGTCCGCTACAACTCGCGTTCGAGTTGTTATGACCACGTTGTCAACCTTTTATTAGTAAGACAGGATGATAGTGAGGAATGGCACTACTGCGGTATTCCCAAAATTTCTCGCTTATGCCACCACTTAAGAAATTCTAGCTCATCAGAGATTTATTACTGTGACAGATGCATTCGCAACTTTAGGAGTAAAAATAGATTTGAAACTCATTACGAATGGTGTAGGCGAGGTAAACTACAAATGGAACGCATGCCCAAAGATAAGGAGTTTTCATATAGAGAGAATGGCGATGAACTAAGTCCTCTTCGTGTCATCTATGCTGACATCGAATGCTATATCGATGATAACACCCATCGAGCAGCAGTCATTTCCTACTATGAAGTATGGTATGACCATTTCCAAAATAGAAAAAATAAAATGCACGTCTGGCAAGGTGAGGATTGTATTTACCAATTCCTACAATTCCTCGAACAGGCTGTAAAATTTCAACAAAAGTATGATAGTGAACTCGATCGCAGATCATTGCATATGACAGCAGATGATCAAGCAAAATTTGATAGTTGAAACGTTTGCCCCAAATGTAGTAAAACATTTGATGATGATAAGATTAAGAAAGTGCGCGACCATGATCACATCACTGGTAAACTTAGAAACGCACTATGTTCAAAATGCAATTTTTCACTTAGGATGAAACGGCATACATTACCCGTCATTTTCCATAATTTCAAGGGCTACGACAGCCATGTGATAATAAAAGGAGGTTTAGGTCAAATGAAAGAGTGGAAGATTGATGTAATAGCACAAACGAGAGAGAAGTTTATGGCCATGACAGCAAAAGTGCCTGTTGATAAAACTAAAGAAAATAAGACGGTCTATTTTGATATAAAATTTTTAGATTCCTACCAATTTATGACTGCATCACTGGCCTCTCGTACAAAATCTAATGTCTCTTCCACTAACATAAAATCTGAAGAAACAATATCCAAATCTAACCGATGAAATCATCACACGGAAAAGAGTCTTTCCATATGCATATTTTGATACGATTAGTAAACTCGGCGAGACTTCTCTTCCGCCAATAGATAAATTTAAAAATGATTTGAGCGGCGCAGAATGTAAGACCGAAGATTATGATCATGCACAAGATGCATGGATAAAATTTGACTGCCATACATTTGGCGAATATATGATTGCCTACCTTAAGTTAGATGTATTTTTGCTGGCTGATGTATTTCAGGAGTTTCGACGAGTGGCATTAGAAGAAGATAAGTTAGATCCCGTCCACTTTGTCAGTCTACCAGCCATGTCATTTAAGTCTGCTTTTAAAATGACTGGTGAGACCATTCATCTCTTACAAGATCCAGAGATGTATAATTTATTTGAGCGAGGAATTCGCGGTGGTCTCACATTTGTAAATAAACATAGGTTAAAATCAAAATTAGTAGGCGATGATCAGACTCATCTTAAGTATTATGACCAAAATAATTTATATGGTAGTTCACTATCCAAACCACTCCCTCACTCTGAGTTTAGATGATAGTGAAATACAGCATCTCTCCAACCCTTCTAACATACTAGCAATTCCAGATGACGGTGATTGGGGATATTATTTTGAAATAGATCTAATCTATCCAAATAATATTAAACATAAAACCGTGGATTTTCCACTCGCACCCGAATCAGGTGAAGTGACCAAAGATATGTTTTCCGACTTTATGAAACAATTTCATAAAGATTTAGAATCATGCGGTCAACCCGACTATAAGCCTTGCCGCAAACTTTTACTCACCCAGTATGATAAGGAAAACTATCTAGTTCACTTTAGCATCTTAAAATTTTATTTAGAAATGGGTATGATTTTAAAGAGTTCACCGCTTTATTAAATTTAGACAGAAAGCCTTCCTCAAACCATATATTGATAGCAACAGCCAGAAACGTGCACTAGCCCAAAATAATTTTGAAAAAGATTTTTATACGTATAAGAATAATAGTCTATTTGGTAAGACGATGGAGGATGTTAGAAAACGTGTAAACTATAAACTAGTCAATGATGTTACAAAATTTAAGAAATCGGTCTCATCACCTCTATTCATCGATAGAGACATTATCGATGAGGACCTTATAGGTGTTAAAATGATAAAATCTGAAGTTGAGTTGTGCAAGCCCATCTATATTGGCCAAGCTGTACTAGATTACTCTAAGCTTGAAATGTACCAACTCTTTTATAAAATACTAAAACCATGTCCTCTCGTAAAAGAGGTTCGTTTGTTGGGTGGTGATACAGATAGTTTCTTCTTAGGTATTACCACTCAAAAAGATTTAAATTTCAATGAAGTAGGAAAATCTTTAGAAAGATATTTTGATACATCAAATTATCCTACTGATCACCCACTCTACTCCATCAAAAATAAGGCAAAACTTGACATCTTTAAGGATGAGACAGCAGGGAAGGAAATAGATGAAATGATTATCCTCCGTCCAAAAATGTACAGTATGAAGTATGAAATTGAGGGATAGCGACGATAGTATTAAGCGTGCTAAAGGCATATCAAGATCATTGGTCTCTAACATGAAACATAAAAATTTCAGGAAAGCCTATGGGAATAAAAATATAACGTTTGTCAATATGACAATCTTAAAATCTAAGTCGCATGAGATCAAAACTCACACTTTTAGGAAACGGGCGCTTTCAGCATGGGAGGATAAGAGGTGCTGGTTAGAACATAACATATCTCTTCTACATGGACATCCTGACACAAACATACCACCACCCAAAAGAATTAAACTCACACTACCACATTCAGGAGACGTCTTAGCATAATCATCCTTAACTTAGTATTTTCATGTTGATTTCTGTAGATAAACATTGCTGTTTTATGTATCGCATTAGATCGTTTCTTCCTTGTGAATATATGCCTACAGTCAGCCCATTCCCCTATATCTGTGAAAAGACTTTTTCATACACATTTTTATTTCAATAAACATATCACAATGACTTCACTTTGTTTTCCGAAACACTAAAGTTACGAGGGATTTAGTATCTTTCACGTGGATGCACTCTTGTAAACCATTGGTAATTTTGATAGCAATAGAGGGTATAGTTTGTTTGACGACGGGATGATAGAAAATAGATTCAAACATCTTCTCGACTATTCCATATGAAGCGTCTTTATCATGAATGAAATCAAGTAAAATGTATTCTTTTTTCTCACCAACCGAAATAGGTAGAATCAAATCACTTTGAATGTAAAGGTGCTGTTCATGTTTATCAAGTGTCATTGGTGTTTCTATACCAATCGTATGCGCAGCAATAAACACAGTTTGTAGCATTGAAAAACCAGAGTTTTTTCAAATTTTTACTCAATTGACATTGAATGTCATCACCCAGTTTCAGAACAACGCGTTGATTTTCAATTGAAAACGAAATGTGGTGTGTCTTTACATCATATTTACTTTTCATCACATGCTTCAACTTCTGTTGTATATAAGGATTTACTACATGAATGAAGCTTTCAACTGTATGATATAGACGCGGCATTATATTGATAGCAACTTTAGATTCTTCATAAGACTGGTAAATTTTCTTGATGCGATCGCCATAGATGTCCACCCACCATTCATCATTAACTGAATCAGCTTTAGTGTGATATTCATGAGAAGCATACACCTCACCGCTTCCAATAATAGGTGTATAATGTCTTACAAAATGACGCAAGGTTGGAGAGAAATAAACTGTAAGTTTGTCATTATATTTCTGAATGACCAACTTATTTTTGTCCGCCATAATTTTCTCTCCATACTTCTTACCCACAGTCTCATTCCATCGTTTTACTAACTCAATAAGTGATAAAGGTTGAACACCACGCTTTTTCAAAATGATGCGTTCTTCACATTCTACAACATCTTCATCAAATATTTTAAATTTATAATGAAATTTATTGATTCGATTTGAATAAACTTTCCTAACATTTGCAGTAGCAATTGACGTTAGATGTAGTCCATGGCCAAAACCGAGATGCGGATAGAATTCATTATCCAACCTCAGTGTAAGACCTTTAGTAATAGAATGAAAGCGAAGGAACTGTCTCCCACTCCAATGATAGATAGTAAACTCATAAACTTTCTGATCCTTATTCTTCATGATGGAAGTATTACCACTATTGAATGCCTTAATAATTTTCTCATTCCCAAATGGACCATAAGAATCTGATTTTATCTGAATCCATTCATAGTTCCACTTTCCATCTGATGTTAAATTGTATGGGAACTGAAATGTATTATTCATCGTTATTCCATCATGGATGCGAGGAGTCAATATCATTTCTTCCACATCATTCACATTCTGAATATTGCTATCATAGCAAATACTAGAAAGGCCAACCTCCCATTCACCTTCTAAATGTAGTGGGCGATTTAATTCTACTCGATAGTCTGATGGTTTATTTTTGGGAAATTTATTCATAGAAGCATTACTGGGCAAGTAGATTAGAAACGAGTCCTTATTTTCACTTTCCATATTATTCACATTGGAGAAAAATATGAATGCGTTTGCAGTAACTCTTCATTCGGAAATGGAGTGTGATACTTGTCTCAGCGTCTTTATGAAAAGGAATCAACGCACCAGCATCGTCATATATGGCAATATCAATCTGTGGTATAGTTTGATTTCAAGTCTGTATAATGCACTTTCTTAAAAGTATGCTCAGATAAAATACTGCAGCTTTTTGGTTGGTATGGTATCATTGCTAAAAGCGGAGCTTCAGCATCTCCCACACGCACATCTTCACCAATATTGGAATATAACTGAAAATAGTTAATACGACGCGATAATGATAGATGCGCGCTAGCTTTTGTCACAGTACCACTTTTGAACGTATTTTGATCAAAGCCCAAAATGTCCTTTAGGGTATTGTCCATGATCAGCTCAATATTTTTCCCGCTAACACGAAGAGATGGCACACCTTCTTTTTCAGAAAACGAAATATGTTCACCTTGAATCACTTCATTCAAATAATCTATTGCCATCTTAACTGAAGTGATCATGCGAGGTGTCAACACTCTTGTTCTATGTGAGATTCCACTCAAAGGCTCTACACACTTTCTGTATAAAGATACCGTCCATTCTGTATCAAATTGATTTCACCCTTCACATGGCAAATGTTGCATATCAAACTTTCCATGAACGGCCGCAGAGCGATGTCGCAAGAACTGATGAAAATCTTCTGAACAAACTTATAATAGATCATCATCATCATCTAATTTACTAATGACGATTTGATCCGTTGATTTCGTATAAGTCAATGTTGCCACTTGATTACCATCAACTCGAAGGAGAAAATTAAATTTCTTCACTAATGTTTCAGGAGTCATGTTTATCTTTCTTGACTTAATCACAATCTTCTTCAGCAATGTCTTTTCATTTTTCGGAATAAGATCCACATAAAAAGCTTTCTCTTTGTAAATAAAATCTTTACAACCACTTGGGTGGTAATTAACGTTATAATTATCATAGCTTGTTAAGGCGCTAGCGAGGTAACCTAAATCATTTCTTAAACTTGGACTTAAACCAACAATCCAATCTTTCTCAACTACATGATGTACATAATTATGATCATCATTGTGCGGAGTAAATTGGATGATGTGTCTACCCTCTTTATTCAGGAAATCATATATAAACTTTTTACATGATAAGAGATCTTTCTTTGGCCACTGTGGAATGTATACTCGGCAGCCCTTTTCACATTGGTAAGCAGCTGTACGCCTCATATTAATAGTCATCACCTCATGATCAAAAGTATAGACACAGTTGCTATAAACAAGTTGAGTGACACCCACTTCCCACTTTCCATTTAGCTGTTGTGTATGATCAATGGGAGTAGAAAAGAGTGCGGCTCGATTATTATCAAATCTCTTTGTAGCCGCATTGCTAAGCAAAATATGATAAAACGACATTTTTATATTGCTGATCTGCGGCTTTGCATAACATCATGAAGACTTGGATTTTGGACTCTCTACAATATATCAGAGTTGATCGTGATGGAAACGTACACTTCAAAAATTCTCATGGTCATACATCAAGAGGTATTACATTAACATGTCGACAATTTGTCAACCTCAATGATATCATGAGGGATTTGGAATATTTTGAAACATTAAGATTCATCTCCTTGGGTGATCAAGTTTGGCTTCAACATTACAGAAATGAAATTCAAATCTGCCATTCTCATTCCGCAAACTGTTTCTCATTTCGCAAATACAATTGGGAGAAGTATAGAAGATACATACATCGCTCCATCATGACATTTATTCGTCGTGAGTTCATCGCCCTACTATGCAAATCTTAATCAGACATGACTACCACGCACCATGAGTTGGAAATTAGATTCCCTACAACGTATTGAAACGGATCATGATCGAAACGTCTATTTCAAAGATTCAACTAGAAATGTGAGAAGAGAGTTTGCTTTATCTTATCGTCATTTTCAATCTCTACATCATATCATGAAGGATCTGAAATACTTCTATATGAAAAGACATTCACGTATTGGAAATCGCATCTGGTTGCGCGTCAACAATCGGCGAATTCAACTCTATCATTCCCAACTTCATACTAACTTCACATTTCATCAAGGTAGTTGGGAAAAGTATAAAAGGAAGGTACATCGCTCAATTTACTCATTCTTTCATCATGAAGCGCCATCGCTACACCATCGTCAACATTCTCCGTCGCTTCAGACTCTACACCAAAATCGATCTCACAACATTACACCAACACCTTCCAAACTGCAAGTATTACCGGGCCGACCTCAAATGTTAGTGGTGAAGATGAACAATTCACGGAATCTTCAACTCTTCCCAAATGGGACTGTACAGATTCTCGGCGCCCTTTCTCATTCATCGGCGCAGTCAATGCGCTTAGAGCTACAAAGACTACTACGTCGGATATGGAAGAGGGAGAGGTGTGTGATGTCGAATCTGACTGTGGACAATATGGTGATCTCTACTCAATTGAGTGAAAGTGTATCATTTTTGAAGATTCGTACCAGCAGTTACAATTTGTGTTATGAACCCGAACTTTTTCCTGCAGCTCTCATTAGTTGTTGGTTACCTGTGCATGTGGCAATCTTTCATAATAGTAAAGTGATCATTACTGGACTAAAATCTCATGTACAAGCAAATGTGATCCTAGACTATCTCATCGAGTATGTACGTACCCAGCGGATTGTAAAATAAACAATTTTTCCAACATGATGTTTTTATTTCAAATCATGATAGGACATACAAATCATTTTTTCATTAGAGGATGGATTACATGAAAAGTTTTGAATAACAGATACAAATCGAGATACATGTAAACGTTTTAAGATGAAGTACAGTACAAAAGCACCACACGTTGATGAAAGTGGATGTTGTAGTATGCGTTCATTTCGCTGATATTGACGCGTATGTTTTCTCAACCACTGCTGTGTTGGTATATTTGGAGGTTGAGCAAGAGAGTCAAATAGTTCACCACGTCGGTCTTCTCCAATAAAGATTGCTTTCCAATGCTCACCGCCTAAATTCTGCGAATGAGTGTTTAGCACAATAAAGATGGGATAGTGATTTACTGCAGGTGGTAAGGTATCGAGCGAATAGACATTATCGAAAGCTTTCAACGTCGCTTCGTCTGCATTACGCTGCACTTTAGTCTTAATATTGTCAGCAGTCAACCAACTCATTAACGATTATACTGAAGAATCACGTCACGATACTTTGTAATTTCAATATTTGAATCGAAGACTGCATAAATTAATACACTGATCGTCTCAGGTAGTGTTCTTTTGAACGTCAAATCCAAACGAATATTATGAGGCACGTTCGCTTGACGATAGGGTGCACTAATATCGCTGTCAGCTGTCAAATCAAATGCATAAATAGTATATCCACTCTTAAACTCTTTCATAGTCAGTCCGTTGGTGTCATCCGTATTGTAAAAGCCAAAGACATTCATAAAATCAACATAACTGCGCATAAATTGATCCGTAGAAAAATCTGGTTTGTAGGGTGGACCAGGATGACTCACACCATTTACACGTAAAGCAATTTCACTTAACTGATTGTGTTTAAAATTGAAAGGATTCTTCTTTATATTACCATTAAATGCATCATTTTCAACCATTGCCACCATGAGGAGCTTCGGTGCTTCCGATGGAAAGAGGCCATCTTTCATGAAACTCTTTTGATCTTTCGGAAGTTTTACACTCCATGATTAGAAGTTATGGCAGCGTCGTCGTTTAGCGCCTGATGAATGATTAGAGCCTCTGCGACGTTTGCGTGAATGCCTTTTGACTGAAGATCGCACCTTACCAGCTCCACGATGTTTCCTTCTTTCTTTATTCATTCCTTTAGGCGATTTCTTTCCTTGAGTAACACCAGCAAAGGTCTGCTTCAATGTTTTTAAACCGCGTTCCTTCCCACGATTCAACAAACTGCTCCTAAAACTTCTCCTCTGGAAAGATCACTAGCAAAGCCAACGGCATTACTTAAAACATTTCGTTTTAAAGCTCTACCGACATTGGATATGAGAGGTGCTACAACAGATTTCAGTGCACCAAGTATGCTACCTCCACGTTGGCGGCGAGCGCCGATGTAAATTTGTCCCCCACCACTTACATAGGAGGGTCGTGAATAAAATGAGGCAGTTGGATTCATAGCTCAAACCCTAAACATTGTTACAACTTTGCATGAATCACTCGATCACTTAGATGAAAGATGTCGGCACGACGCATCCAAGAGTTCATACTTGAAGGATAACCAGTCCATTTAACAGGACACCATTCTTCACCTTGCCGTTTTTTACACCGAATGATTTTCTCTACCAAATATGTTTCACTTTCAGTGACTACCTCAATCTCATCGCGTTAAAAGCTACCCTGAATTTCTTCATTATCGTAATCTTTCAACTTGTAGGTGGTGGGAGAGTCTTTGTGATCAATCCTTGATACTGTAAATACCTCCTCTGTCCAATTCGGAAGGTACCCTTTAGCAAAAACACTTCACTTTTGAGATACGAACTTTATCACCAATTTTCACATCACTTTTCACATGAGTGCGTTTACGTTGGAATGATTCGCGCACTTTATCTACATTGTCAGCATTTACATCTACTGGTCTGAGTCCAATAGAACGATGGATAGAGTGATTGTAGGCATGGAGTGTATCTTGTAGAACCTTTGTCCAATTTTGTGTCAAGTTGGCAGTAAAATGTCGCCACAAGCGATTTTTTAATGTGCGATTAAAACGTTCAACGAGTGCAGCTTTATAAGCACTCTTTACACTAAACAACCCAATGTCATGCCTCTCAAATAATCTTGTCACATGCTGATTTTCAAACTCTTTTCCTTGATCACTCTGAATTCTTTTTGGAATGCGACCTTCTCGAAAAATTGTTTGGAATGCTTTTCCTACTCTTTTCCCTTCTTTAGTTTTTAAAGGTTGAGCCCACGCATAACGCGAGAAAATATCAATGACGGTTAAAATAAAATTATTGCCCGAGTTATGTTTTGAAATGGAGGCGACATCGCACAAATCTGCTTGCCACTGTTCATCGATGTCATGAACAATATAATGGCGGGTGCGGTACTTCTTTTTCGCTTGTTTGTGGAGTGTATAGGTAGCCTGTCCCTTTAACCATCGTTTCACTTGTGATTGTGGAAGACCACTCGCTTTTGATAATTTCTTGATCGATGCAAATCCTGCCGGATGTTTTACATCATAATAGATTGACTTCAAACGTTCAGTCGATGACGACTGACTCTTTTTCCTCCTTCTCATCCTTTTGTTTTCTTGCCTTTCTACATTTACAACAACTGCAGCATTTAGCTTTAGCGGTTTTGCGATCGTGTTCACATTGCTTAGGAGTTTCATTGTGAGAGCTGGCGCAGCAAGTGCAAGTGACAACGACATTCACCTCTGGCGGTTCATTACATGGCAAGCAACACATCTGCTTCATATTAATAGTCTGAGAACATGTATTTCTTTGGAGGAGCTGTTTTACGTTTTCCTATTTACTGGTTTTAGTGGTGGCGTAGATCTGCGTCGAGTTCTTCCTCTTGTTTGCTGAGTGAGTGTGGGAGGGGATGTAGCAGGTGACGTCTTAAACCAATTTGTTGGCATTTTCATCGTCTGAAGCATTGGAGTAGTAGCCACTGTTGAATCAAGTTCTTTCAATGTCTCATTATTCAAAGCGAATTTTGGTACATTATGCTTTTTCAATAGTTTAAGAAAGTATGACCAACCAGGTGGAACATAGCCCTGACGGCGCTTTCTACGTGTCGCATACTGAATCAAGTCTTCATAACGTGAAGCATCAATCACTTAATTTTCATCTGTAATGATTTCTCCTCTATCATTTACATTGAGTGGGGTTCAATACTATTGAAAAGAGATATGGCATGTGCGCGAGATGCTAAAGGTGTAGCAGTCGATACAGAGTCACGCATCTTATTCTTCAAGTTTTTCAATTGCTCAACAGTTTCCGATTGTAATAATACAGCACGATGTGGATCTTTGATGTGAACATTTTGCTGATAATCTATTTCTTTCCTATACATTTGATTTGCAAGAGGTTGCTTTACTTGCTGCATGGCAGTCAATTGTACATATTCATCCTGAGGAATTATAATCATGCGAGAATAAGAACTCATAGTTTATAGATAATCATGGGAGTTTTCAAAATATCACTTCGAAATCTAAATTCTTCCGGACACTCTTGCGTAAAGTCAATGAATAAGTAGCCGTGTGGTTTTTCAGTAGCTGCTTGAAAAATTTCAATTAAGGCTTTTGATCCTCTTGGTGCAACTTGTCGCGCTAAAATTTCAAATTGACTTTTATCTCGCGGATTCTTGAAAATAGCATAATAGTGTGTATTCAGGTTTCGTGTACGAGCTTCTTTTCCACCAGGAAACAAATTTTGTGTGATATAGATGATAAAGCACCTTTTCTGATGTGCTGCGCGAGTGAACATATCTGAAACATCTTTTGAATTCTTACTTTCTTTTAATAGATCATCCAATACAACAACATCATTAGACTGAAGTTTATCCACTGCAATAATTCCTTCATGACGAATAAAGTTGCGACTTTGCAATTCTTGAAACAGCGACGGTTGATAAATACCATAACACCAAATCACTCGATTGATAGGTTCCTTAAACAACTCCCTTCTTTTATCCAATAAATTCAGCGTGAAAACAGTTTTACCTGCATGAGATGGACCTGATGCAGTCAGAACTTTATCACATTGAAGTCTGAAATCCATTTTAATACTTTGAGATTCAACATTTGCATAATTAACGCTTAGAGCCAAAGATATTACCCAATAGGTTACCCACGACAGGAGCTAACATTGGAAGTATTGCTGAAAGGAAACCGCCCTTTTGTGTTAGAGTTTTCCTCTTTCTTTGAAGGGTGACTTTAGGATTGGAGATGAAACGCAATTTTGTAGCATATCGCTTAAGTAACTTTCGTTGTTTTGGCGCTAATTTCTTCGTCCTCAACTTTCTCACATGAGAAATAATTTCACGAATGAATTTATCGTTGGCATGTCGTATAGCATTGTATCGCTGATTTGCTTTCATTCGTCGGAGAGCTTGAATGGCTGAAGAAAACTTTGAAGAGTTTTGACATTTACGTTTCGCCATTTTCCGTGTTAGTCTTTGCTAAAACCTATCTTTACCACATTTGCATAGGTACTAACTATTGCGACATAAGTGACACTCGAAATGAGCAATATCACAGTGGTTACATTTGCAAAGTTGAATGCAATTACGTATGAAACAGCGTTGACAAAAAGCATGCTTACATCTCTTGAAGATGCGCTTTTCATTTCCATCCTTTCGCTTACATACATCACAACACATAGTTTCAGCGTTACTGATGTCTATAGCAAGTCTTTTTGAAGATATGAATTTGCTAGCCTTTTCTAAATAATAGACACATGTACAGAAGGAATATACTTCGAGAGTGAGCAGACATAGCTCGAAAACCAGTTGTGCTACAATCAAGTACCACTGCATTTTCAATTTTTCTTTATAGAAAGTTGAATGTGAATATCTGAAATCGCTTCAATCACTAGACTGCTACCATGATGGTTAAATGCGTTAAGACGTTCAGCAATTTTTATCATATGTCTTTTAAAAAATTCTTCGGGGTGATCTACCACTTCCATTGAATAAGAAGCAAAATGGAAAGAGCGACTTTCCACCTCTTCCTTTCCAAAATGACTAAACTTAATTTTCGCAACTAATCGCGCCATGATAATGCTATCAGAGAATGTATTCATTAACTCTAGAAATAGAGTGCTAGCATCATCGAGCACTGCTTCGATGTCGGTCTCATCTTTATGAAAATTTATCACATAATCTTGAACAGCTCCTTCTAAACTTTGCCTATGAAAATGTAATGTTCCGCAGTCGTTTGAGAAAGACATGATCGCCCTTTATCTAACCCATCCATTGCATGAAAACAACAGCTCTTCTCATTGTAACATTTATTGAATCACTATAACAAGCATGCATTATAAATCAATGGTTTGAAAGAGATAAAATAGATACAGCTGGTAAGTGTCATACAGCGAGCAATGATAACCATACAGGACTTTAGCAGTGTTGAGGTAAGGAGGAAAGAAGCATTGGTTATGAACGTAGCTACTACAACGAACAGACAAAATAGGAACACACAAATCCATAAAACGTTTCGTGACTTCATGATAATGTTGATTCACTCTACTATCCCAAGGCGGGAGCAAAATATCATCAATGATTAGATTGGGAAATACCCCCCCCCCCAATCTCCCAAAATCTTAAATGGCGTCTCACATCTAAACGAAGACAGATATGAACAAGCCGATTATTTCAGTGAATTTGTCTCACTCTTAGCTTTCAAACGAGCTATGGCACGACTAAATCCGTCCACTGGAAGCAAAGTTGGAAGGTCGGTGCCGAGGGGGGGGACGTCAGCGAAAATTTTTTCTCTCCGATTGCGTTCAAACTCACCATACCGATGCAGAATTTCACGCTGAATCCGAATCTGGCCTCCGTTTTCACATCCGAGCACTCCTTCCACTCGAAACAGCCCATTTTACAACCCAACATTCAGCAGATTGCACGAAAAACATCACACACTATAGCCTCAAGACAAATCCTGGCGGTCGCCCAAGTCCACCACGACACTCTGTCGTTCCAGAGGGGGGGGGAGTCAGACTCGAAGCACCACGGCGGCCGACCACGACACTCTGTCGTTCCAGAGGGGGGAACGCGCCGGTCTAGTGTTCGCCGTTTTATTACTACTTTTAAATATAAGCTTATTAGTTTACATTCAATTAATTTTATTTGCCCAAAAAAAGTTTCTTATACAAATCCGGCTGCGTAAGAAACCAGTATGCAATCTATTAAAGTCATCCTTGTAAGTGAGTTTAGAGCTAGTGCAATTGACATGAAATAGCGATAACTAAGCTTTGGTTAACACTGTTATGTTGATCATTATGTAAAAACGAAGATTGGAGTCCACCATCATCGTTGACTCCTGATGGCGGCTTTTATAGAAAGTGTTGGTCTATCTCGATTCTCGAATCATATATTCCCACGTGATAGCTGACGTCTATGAACCAATCCCACTATTGATATATCAGACTATTGGTGATCTCAATCCAATCAGAATCAAGAACGAGTTACAACAGATTATGCTTTCATATTGATTTTGAGTTTGCTTCGGGATGGTTGGAAAACCTGGTGTTTGTGGTCGGTACATGTACTTCATTATCAACTGCTTTTTGCCTACTGAATTGACATAATCAACTGTTTTATTGTAATTGCGATTTGTTTTCCATCCGATACGGTTGTTCTGTTTTGTTTTTTTGTAACAATACAGTTTTTAAATTAACGATGACTTTTCTATCATAGTTCACCGTATGTATGTATCTAACCAAAGTCATAGTTTTCTTTCTTATTTAATTGACATGGTGTAATCCTTTTCAAAAATCAAACATTGCGATAAATGAATTGAAAATGAAATGATAAGACATCTGTAATAAAGCATGAAATACATCACAAATGCCTATTTGCGTATTCTGTAAAAATGTTTATGAAAATGTTGCTTAATTCTCGAACATCATAAAAAAACAAAAAAAACAAAAAAAAATTAAAATATATTTGAAATATGGTCGATAAAAAAACATTTTTTTGCATTCCTAGTATATTGTCAATGACTGAGGTATTTTTGCCCTAGCTAGAATCGAAGTCGATGCAACACCCACCCTTCTTTAGTGCCGGCGTCCATGTTTGTGACATGCATAGTGTGTGTGAATTAGAATAAAAAGCAAAGACAATTCGGGATAAATTAGCTAAAGATTACATCAGAATATATTATGAGCTTCGTCAATCTTCTGTAATAATCGAGGAGCTAGGCCCTTACCAAAACTTTTCCGATAGTCTACATGTGAGCATATTTGCCTTTATATTTCACAGTGCAATAATCTCTATGATTATTGCCTCCATAATAAAGTCTATGCTTTCCAAGGAGTGCAATAAACCGACTTTATTGCACGCCTTCATTGAGATGTATTAGCAGATAGGAAGTTCTTCATCCTCTAAAACGGCAAATTCTACGTATGGAAATCCCAAGAAATACCGCTGATATCTACAATTCCATTAAAAATAGAGGTAGATTTTTGACAGCTATAAAAATTCTGATGGTCATAGATTCTGACAATCCTTTGAAATATAAAGTTACTTACGCAACTCGTGCAAAGATATCCATCTTAATTGGATTATTCTCGATCAAGTAACTTTTTTTGACAATTGCTCATAAATTCATTTTCAAAAACAGCATAACGAACCACGTAATACTAAAATCACAGACGTTATCACGAGGGAAAATACTCAAAGGAAAGGGTAAAAAACTTGGTAAATTAGATAGAAAAATTCTCAAAAATATGGAGGTACGCTTTACGGAAGTTGTTCTGGCCGTTGCGTTAACTCGAACAATAGCGAGAGATATTCTTTGCGCTAGCCATCCCTTCTGACGCTGATCGCCAGTGGACACTACCGGGCGATTCCGAATGTCCCCTATGACACGGGTTGAATTTCAGCCCCAAGCACGCGACGTCTCAAAGCCATGAGGTTCAAAAAGATAGTCACAACTTAGAGACGCGTATTTTTGGCGCTTAATCCCCTCAGCTGTTGTTTTCAGCAGATCCCGGGTAAGACACGTACTGTTGATGTTCGACTGACAGAAAGTGTACACCCACTGTAACATCCTAAATCAGTGATCGACCTGATTTGTACGAGAAAGATGTCAGTCCGTCAGGCCTCTTGCCGTCTCCTCTGTCGAGACCTGATGGTTCCAGCACAACTGGGTTTCCAGCGGAAGAAAGAGCTCTCTGATTATGTCATTAATGGCAGCATGACGTGGTATTCGACCAGCACTGTATTTGCAGGACAGATGGTGACCCAGCTCATCGACATCGACATTGAGGCTCGCACGCTTTCCAACCGATACGAAGAGCAACACCGATGCGGAAAGCAACATCGTGCAAGTCAATTCCTAACGTTCAACCAGAACAGCATTCAACCAGCAGCCAGTGAAGCGCCTTTCGGGCTCGTGCATATACATATTGATCTCGAAAAATGCAATAACTATGATTAGATTTTTCAATAGAAAGTGATTTTTATGCTTAGCAGGTATATTGCATAGTTGTAAAATTTTACAACATAGAAATCAAAATTTCATTTGTTGAGTGCTGTATATTTTTGCATACTATCGCCTATTTCTCCCTGCATCAGGCAATCCGCCAATTATTAATTCGTCAATTAGTTAACTCAAAATATATAACAATTGTTGAAGATTGCTCTTGATGAATACTACTTACCAATTGTCGCGAGCACCAGTCGAAATCCCAATCACATTCTATTCCACGCCTATCCATCAGCCCGGTAAATAGGCCGCGAAGATATTCGTAATCTGGAGTTTCGAAAAAGTCAAGTCTTCGAACATACCGCAAATAGGTGGCCATCTCCTCGGGGTGTCCTTCACACAGTACCTACGAAAATGTGGAGCTTTATCACAAAGATACTGCAACATTCGAAAATTCCCCATAGTGTAACACCCACTTGCATATAATTTTATCTTAATAACTGAAAAGTTGATCTTTATCCTAGTTTTAATTCCTATTTTATGCTCGATGATCCTGAAATAACAGACGACTGCAATACATGCTGCGCATATTATAATCAATAGAGAATAAAAATAGTGTGCAGTGATGTACCGGTTTACAATTGCGTCCGGATTTTGTTTTTCTTTTGTAAATCCGGCCGGACTTTTAGTGTGTGAAAGAGTGGTTTTTCATGTGATGCCATTATGATAGGTATTAAAGATTTTATGCGATGCCAATGTTTATTACTCTTCTATTGAGCACCGTAAAACGTAATGTAACTAGAAACAAATCTGAGTCACATACTGAGTCACAACATTTACGATTTACTATAAAATTCATCTTGCCACTATTATAGCAATAGACAGTAAAAAAATACTCAAGCGCTACGTACAATGCAAATGCGCATGAATAAGGTGTGAAGTAAGCCACGGGCAGCGTGTGGAATGTAGTGCCCTCAACAAGTTCTCCAGCGCATTGTGACCCGTCAGCTTCTACGTCATCTCAGCGATCATAGCCTTCTCCCGAGTCTCCAATCAGCTTACCGTTCCTTTCACTCGACTGAAACAGCCCTCCTCAAAGTATCCTCCGACATTTTGTTAGCCATGGATAATGGCGACCTATCCCTCATTGCCCTCCTCGACCTCAGTTCTGCATTTGACTCAGTCCTCCATGACATACTTCTCCGTCGCCTCGAAGTCTCGTTTGGCCTGCATGGACAGGTCCTTTCCTGGTTCGCATCATTTATTACGGATCGATCCTATTCTGTAGTGTGTGACTCCTCCACTTCATCTCCAGTTTCGTCGTCTCATGGGGTCCCTCAAGGCTCCGTGCTTGGCCCTATCTTGTTTCTCCTGTACACGTCCGACCTTCCCAATATCATCAATCTCATGGTCTTTCCTACCATATGTATGCTGATGATATCCAAATCTACGGCTCCTGTCATCCATCCCAGATCCACGTCCTCTCCAACAAGATGTCCAACTGCTTATCTGCTGTTCACGACTGGCTAGCGAGCAATCGTCTTTTGCTTAACGCCAGTAAGACTGAAATCATGTGGCTCACCTCTAAAAGACGCCGCAATCTTGTTCCACAGTCTCCTATTATTATCGGACAACAAGACTCCATCACTCCGACTAACAAAATCCGCAATCTCGGGGTCATTCTTGATCCCTGTCTGTCCATGCAACACCAGATTTCTAGCACGGTCTCCAAATGTTTTGGTGCACTTCGCCAGCTTCGCTCACTCCGTCGCTTCCTTCCTCTACCGGATTTAAACACTTTCATGGTTTCCCTCGTTCATTCCCGGCTCGATTTTTGCTCCAGTCTACTTTATGGCCTACCAGACAATTCCCTCTGCAAGCTCCAATCAATTCTTAATGCAAGTGCGTGAATTCTGTTCAATACCAGCTCCCGCGACCACGTGACCCCTCTACTTCGATCCCTTCAGTGGTTACCGATTCGCTATAGGATTACCTATCGCCTGGCAGTTTTCGCCTTCAAATGCATTCGCGGTTCAGCTCCTTCCTACATGTGCTCCATGCTTCAATCTGTGTCCTGCAATCTCACACGCTGTAATCTCCGATCCGCTTCCAATGATGACCTGTTGATCCCCTCCTCCCGCCTGAGGACCGTCGGAGCTCGTGCCTTTCCGATTGCGGCTGCTCGTATCTGGAATAATCTGCCGACAAGCCTTAAGACAACTTCATCCATTTCATCCTTCAAGAGACACCCTGAAGGTTGAACTCCTGCGCATTGCCTACTTATCTTGAGCTTTGCTCCTTCTTCTGCTTCCCTTGTCCTGTTGACCCTTAATCTTTGACTTTTGATGACTGTTTCACTGTAGAAAGTGCCCTTGAAGTCTTCGGACATAAATGTCACTTGAATCTGTTCGTATAATAAATAAATAAATAAACATGGCTCTCATGCCTTTGATGCCACGAAATTATTCCCATTTTTTGACAATTTTCAGAAAAGTCCAAGACTTACCGTTATACTGACCTAAAAATGTTAGAAATTGCAATATATTTGTGATTAGCAAAACATTAACACCCGTATGCACCAACGCAGAAATAATTCTAGGAATAACGCTTATTCCACGGTTAGTTATTCCGACAAAAAATATAGCGATGCACAGAGAAAGTTTATTCCAGGAATTACTAATCTGTTGAGTTATTCCGCTGCTCGAGATATCTATGACTTTGACGTCATTCATTACATCGTTTCCAGTGGATTTCCCTTCGATGCGATGAATGAGTCAGGTTGTCGGCAAGATGATTTTAAATCGCCAATCCTAAAAAATCCTTCATCAGTGTGATACTTCTCGTCTTCAATATTCATGCGTACACTGCCACTTACCACACTCGTTATGTCCAAAGTAAGGAAACGAAACGCTAATTTTTCTGCCTTGGAAATTAATTTGTTGTTAGAAGTAATATCGGATAATATAACCGCAATTGTAGAAAAGAAGACTGACCTCGACGCAATAAAACAGAAGGATGTTGCTTGGGACGCAGTTCTACTACAGTTCAATTCTAAGTCCGCTACTAAAAGAGGTATCGACAATTTGAAGAATTTGTGGAAAAGATTGAAGCAGGAAAGTAAAAAGAAGTGTGCAGCAGCAAAGAGAGAAATTAGGAAAACTGGTGGAGGGACATGTGCAGTGACATTATCGCCAAAAACAGAAGGGGTATTGGCGATGATACCCAAGGAACAGGTTGAGCCATCTTTACAAAGTCCATTTGATTCCGACGCTTTGGAAAACCTGGCTACAGACTCTGTTGCAGAATGTGTTGATGAGTTACAAGGTAAATTTACTAGGTGAGTAGTGATATTTATTTGATTATTCACACGAAACCGTAATCAGTCAAAAAAGAAATTTTTATAAAAATTTCGATTCTAGTAAGTCATAACTTTTCAGAATCGTATTTTTTAAATATATTGTATAATCGTATTTTTTATTCAATAAATTTGTTACTCATATATCTATTAAATGTAGCCTACTTACCAAGATATACATTTTAGTCGTTCATTTGTACTTTACCCATTAAATTTCCAAATTTAACTGATGGAGTATATAGTTGAATGATATGGACTTTTATTGAAAGTATGGGAAAAGACATTATTATGCGAAGTTTTGCCAAATAAATCCTTTAATTGATTATATCGTCAAACCCTAACTAAATGAAGAAATCGATCGTCAGTTAAGATAAGAGAATTCTAACATTTCCTATTCTCACTCATTGTGATGTTCCATATTTAATATGAATTTATTCGTGTGTTTCTGATTGCAGCTACATGGCGATGTTAGAGGATCCTAACAATGAAAACGTAGAGCCGGCGGGTTCTTCGCAAGAGCCTGCGCTTTATCTCCCTCCACCCAAAAAGAAGAAACGCAGTAACGAAATAACTTTCTACAAAGAGGAGCTCCTGAAAATGGCTCGACTGGAGCATTTGAAGAGAATAAACGTGTTGAGTTTGAAAGAGGACTATTATAAATTAAAAATTCAGAATCTTTCTAAATAATATTCGAATATACCCATACATGAAATATGTACTGATTGGAAAATGCGTTCTGATTTCCTCATATCATTTGTGTAACTCGGTTCGGATGCATTCTGTAAGCCACAATAATCCACACTACGAGATAGTTTCTAAGAACATTTCGGTTCATAAAAAATTATTATTCGTACGTTAAAGATGGTTCCTAAAGCATAATATTGTGGACTTGGCTTAATTAAGTAAAAGTCTGGTTAATTAGGAGTGAACTCTTATCATAAAAACTGAGCATGTTATACGTGTAGCCTACTATTATCCTACATCAACTGAACGAACGATAAATTTCATAATGAATTTTTACAAAGAAGTAGCTAACATGTAAATTTAGATTTGTCAAAACGTACCTCATTACTTTGTTGAGATAAATTTTTCTTATCTGAAGAAATTCTGAACTAGTCGAAAATTCTTGCTATTTTAGATTATTGACATCAATCCTAATGTTGGCCCTACCATAGTGGACTATAGTTGATAAAAATAACTAAAACTTTTCTCTGTATTATTAGAAATCTAGTAGCCTATGTGGCAATTAAGTTAGCGTAATCAAAAGTAGGCCTTATTGAAATTTAAATTGGTAATTGGACTATGTGTACAAGTTTAATCAATAGAACAGAGGCAAAAAATTAGTTGCTTTCACAAAGTGATTATAATTATCAGACATATAAAATGCATCTGAAAAATTATATAACAGTGTCACTGAGTAAGCTACGTACACGCTGTAAGATGCAAGTATTAAAACATACTCAAATTGCATGAATATTCAATCACTGAAGTAACGATCAACTATAGTCTGCCTCACAGCATTGCCATTCGCGTCATTGACGTGATAATCGGCTCCTTCTTCAAACATGAGATTTTCGTTGTTGGTGTGAAATTCATCTTCCTTCAACTGAATAGCGATATTGTGCAACACTGCATGATTGGTGGACAGTTTTCAGTCTTTATACGTAGTCCATACTTGATAATAGGAAAACGCCTTTTCCACACTCCAATTCCTCTTTCTATCAAATTGCGCGTTCTTTTGTGAGAGATTTTATACCGCTGTTGGGATCGATTTCTTGCATTGACAAACGGTGTCATCAAGAACGGTAGACATGCATATCCAGAATCTCCGAGTAACCACGAACCACGAGATAAATTTTCCAACTTACTGTACAAGATAGAATTTTCAAATATCCGCGAGTCATGGGCTGAGCCATACCACCGACAAACAATGTCATTTATACGAAAATCAAAATCCATCATTAGTTGCGTGTTTATTGAAAAGTATGACTTCCTATTTCGGTATAATTCTGAGTGTGATGTAGACGGCTTTTGGATTTGAATTTGAGTACCATCAATTAAGCCGACAACTCCTGGAAATTGAGCCATTTCGTAGAATTTAATCATTTGTTCATTTTGTTCAGACGATGAGGGGAATCGAATATAAATTGGCGACAGGGACGCAATGACTTTGTGTACAATTCGAGAAACAGTAGTTTGATGCACGGAGAAAAGATCACCGTCAGTCAGTTGAAATGCACCCGTTGCGTAATATCTCAAAGTGATCAACAATTCGCTGCTTTTTTGGCGAACCGTCGAATATGCAAAATTTTCAAAATCGATTTTTTGATACTAACTTGCTATGAAGGTTATCAAAATTATCTTGGATCCACATTATGCACGTATCTTAACTATTTCATCATGTACGAAAACACTGCAATAGTCGAATATGGTTAATTTTCCAAATTTGATTTTTGGCGAACCGTCGAATATGAAACAAGACGGGACCTGTTAAGTTGAATAGCACCAAAAAATTGTTTCCTTATTGATATCTAGGTTGCCTCGTCGAAACAGTTTGATTGTCATCATGAGTCATGACATATCATAGATATCTATGCAGCAAGACAAAAAGATATCTAGGTTGCCTCGTCGCAACAGTTTGATTGTCATCATGAGTCATGACATATCATAGATATCTATGCAGCAAGACAAAATTTGAATATAGCTATCCAATCATGATTTGTGTAAGCGTATTTTATCGGAATCACGAAATTCATCTGTAGCTTCATTTTCTTCGCTGCATACTAGCATGAATAACGTTGATGTACTTGTGCGCTGGGAAAAAGACAACTCAGAAAATGTTGTTCAACGGCGATTATTAAAAGTAATTGGTGGAGGACGTATCAAAACAGGATCCAGAGTGAAAATGTGGTGGCCTCCAGATGGCATGTGGCACTTTGGTGGCGTTATATCTGTTTGCCGTATGAAGAAAGTGGAAAGTGCCGTCGACACGGAGACTTCTACATGTAACGTTGAGGAGGCAGTTGATGAATATCATCTATATTGTGAAGTCTGCAATTCCGAGGTTTGGGCCGCCTGTCGAACTTGCCTACGTCTTTATTGCAAGATACACTTTGACGAACCTCGTAAATATTGTGACTCAGCACCTTCATCCATCTTAACAACTTCGAACTTCGACGTCGAAGGCATCGAACGCCAAGAAATGAATCCAGACATCACCGTTGACAAGCCTAATAAGCTTATATCAGATCGCCTACAAGTGAAGATCGCCCGGATCAAGGGTTTGCCATACCAATCTGAGAAATCAAAAAAGCCTTACGGTGAGAGAAACGTTATAGAAGATCGATGCCAAAGTAGGTATTGTGGAATAAAAGAATTTGGCTGTGAATTGATTTTTGATGAAAGAAGAACTGAGTGAATGCATATCGTGGTTTAAATAAATCTACAAGAGCAACGCATTTGGCTTGCGATGCAACTTTCCGCAAGTGCTCCAGACAAACAAAAGGAAGCCAGCAGGAAATCTCGTACAATTTCATATTTCTTGCCTGTGAATGAAAGTGGAGATAAGGTCAGAGTGTGTCGCCTTTTGTTCTCCAACACTCTCCGAATAACTGATCGCACAATCAAGACAGTCCTCAACAAAATAGATGAAAATGACATTGTGAAACCTGAGGGACGTGGTGGTCGACCGAATATCCAACAATTACGAGATCGAAGAATAAATGATCTGGTTGACACTCATATTCGGCAATTCCCGAAAGTAGAATCACATTACTGTCGTGCTGATTCAAATTGTGAATATCTGTCATCAGATCTAAGTCTCTCTAAAATGCACCGTTTATATTTGAATGATCATGATCAAGCGGACGCCGTAACCTTGTCTTTCTATTTTCGAAGACTGAAGCAAATGAATCTCAAATTCCATCGTCCAAAGAAAGATCTCTGTGGTATTTGCGAAAGCTACAGACAAGGAAATGATCAAGAGAAAACTACTATGGAGGATACATACAATTGCCACATCAATGAGAAACAGAAGGTGAGAGAATTGAAGAGGCTTTTCAAAGAGACGAACAATGGAAGTGAAGTTGTTGCTTGCTTTGATCTTCAACAGGTGATATTTTTGCCTAGATGCAATAGAAATGAGCTATTTTACAAGCGACGTTTGTCATCATACAACTTTACTGTTTATGATATTAAAACTGAGACACATTGTTATTTGTGGAATAAATCTATTGCAAAACGTGTGGCTAATGAGATTGGATCTCATCTTGGAATTATCTTGGCCTTATGGACCAACGCGGGTATGAGAAAGCTTATCTTTTTTGTGATGGCTGCGGTGGTCAAAACAAAAAGTCTTATCTGTGCAATGTTGCTTCACTTACTTGAGTATACCACCACATTGAATGAAGTGACTATTTTGTATTTTGAAACCAATCATGGTCAGTCCGAGGGTGATGCTGTTCATAGTGTCATTGAACGAGCACTAAATTCTGTTGGTGAAATTTACGTCCCTTCTCAATTATCTACTCTCATTCGCATGGCTTCCAGAAAACCATCATGTGCATGAAGTTTGTACTCAAGAAATTCAGAACTTCAAAGATCTCAGTGCAACTATGGGTCTGCTGCGCATTCGCCACGCGGAAGATGGCACAGTGATTAACTGGACAAAAATCCGCCAGTTGCATGTCAATAAAAATGTGTCCCCTTTCTTTTTGAAAAAGAAGAAGAAGAAAAAGGCTTATGTAGCCGATAGCACGGGTTCCTTTTCTTTTGACAGTTGTAATAGAAAAGGGTGCTTATGTTGTGGGTCCATACATAAATCTTCCTATTTCGTATCAAACACCACTAGAAAGGCTTTTCTCATAGATTTGAGTGGTTCTTTCGATTGCAAATCCAGCTTTGTAATCTATCTCATTTCTTGCAGCGAATGCGGGTTCCAATATGTTGGCAAAACCACCCAATCTTTAAATGCTAGGTTGAATGGTCACCGTCACCATGCATCCTCAAAACCCACTACTTTCCTTTATGAGCACTTTAGGCAAGATGGTCATAATTTTTGCAACATTAAATTGCAAATTATAGACCATGTAGATTCCAACTTCTCTGATAATTCTGACCTTAGGGATAGGGAGCTTCTGAAGAGGGAGGATTTTTGGATTAAAACACTATGTACAATCTTCCCACTTGGCTTGAACGATAGAATTCAAGGTTTTGGTTGTGTCTCCAAAGGTTCCTTACATAAGCAGTACTTCTCTTCTCCGGTCCTTAGAAGACCTCGAGGGCATGGGATTCGCAGTAATAAGAGAAATGTCTTGGCTAAATGCTTGGAGTCTCTCTACGATAAAATTAATAGCCTTTGTTTTTCCAACATGTTTTACGAATTTTACATCACTTTGAAGTCTCTTAGTCGTACCACACTTAAGCAACTTCTTGCTTTTACTCTTAGCAAGCCGGGTACCTGCTCGTATCTAGTCGAATCCTTCTGTTCGAGATTCTTAAAAGTCGAAGATTCCATTGATAAGATCGACAGGGAAGTTATTATTATCCCTTTTGAGTGCAAAGAAGTAGATCTCTTAAAAGTTTCTTCCACTTTCGCTGATTCACACGTTAACAGTATGTTGCCTAATCCAATTCGTAGTAAATGTCCACTACAGGTTTTCTTTAAATACACCACCCCTATTGGTCGGAAGCTCTTCAATTACAACCAGATCTTAAAGAATGCTTCTATTGATGAAATCAGAGAATTTATTAGCAAGCCTTGTCTTTGTTCTGATTCTATCTTTTGCTACAAGCCCGCTTCACACGTGGTTACTGGTGACTTGAGTATTATATCCAACCCTTAACTTAGGGATTTGATGGCTAAGGGCACTAATTATAGAGAGCCTATTCACAAGTCTTGGGATTTTGTTAGGGTCAGTGTTAAAAATGCACTAGTTGCATTTATTGAAAAGTCCTGCAGAAAATACGCCCTTAAGAATTCTGACTTCCAGAATTGGTCGGAGGCTGTCCTTAAGATAATTAGAAATCGCATTTCCTTCCTAAGTTCTAGCTTTCCATCTTTGCATTCGCACGAGGTACTAAGATCTAAGGAGTGTAAAAACTTCATCTCAAACTTTCAGAAGAATTACGTCATTACTCCGGCGGATAAGGCCGCCAACAATTTTGTCATTGTGTGTAAGAAGTATTACCTCATTGTCCTCTTGAACGAACTAGGCTTTGACCTTAGAAGTTTCAATGCTGTTGGTAATCAGACTTACGCACCAGTAATTTCTTCCATTAATGACATAATTGCCGAACATTGCACCACCCTCAAGGATTCCTTTGGCATAACGGTTAAAGATAAGTTTATGGTTTTGCCTAAACTTTTCTGGATTCCTAAATTGCACAAAAATCCGTATAAAAGTAGATTCATAGCTGGTGCTAGGAACAGCACTTCCAAAGATTTGGACATACTGGTGAACAAAGGTTTGCAATTGATCCGGGACAAGTTTAGTAGTTATTGCCTTTCCATCAAGCATAATTCTGGTGTGAACGCCTTCTGGAGCATTAACTCTTCTGGGGAATTCCTTGACAGGATGTCGTGTTTGAATTGCCACTCCTTACAAGTTTATGATTTCTCCACACTCTATACGAATCTTAATTTAGACCAGGTTATGGAGTCCTTGAAAGACTTATGTGAGTTAATTTTTAGCAGTTCCAAGAGCTTTATTTGCATTGGCTATTATAGAACCTTCTTCTCGAATAAAAAATACAGAGGGTATCACTGCTGGTCCAAAACCCAATTCCTTAATGCAATTAGTTTTATCCTGAATAACACTTTTGTCACTTTCGGGGGACTTGTCTTCAAGCAAATTCGAGGCATACCTATGGGTGGGAATTCCAGCTCGCTCTTAGCTGACCTGTTTTTGGCTTACAGGGAGTTTTATTTTGTGAGGGGACTCCTAGCGAGTAAGAGATTTGGCTTAGCAAGACTTCTCTCTCGTACCACTAGGTATGTCGATGACATTTGTGTGTTTAACTTCAAACATTTTCATAAGATCCTTCCTGAAATCTACCCGGTAGATCTCTTGGCTTGCAGAAGCGGGGACAACAACAAATGTGTTAATTATTTGGATGTTAAAATCAGGATCGAAGATGGTGGCCATTACATCACAGAGGTTTACCATAAGGTTGATGAGTTCTGCTTCCCAGTGGTGCTGTATACTTCCCCGAGAGTAACATGCCTTTGAAAACTGGCTTTAACATCTTTGCTGCCCAACTCATCAGATTCGCTAGGATTTCTTCTGATGCTTCCGCCTTCATATCAAGAGCTAAGGGCATTTTTGATATCTTTAAAGGACGGGGTTATAAGAATAATTTGCTGGTTAATTCTTGCATTAAGTCCTTCTCCAAGAATAGGTTCCTCGTTTTTAAGTTTGGTTGTTTTTCACCCCGCCAGATGCCATCCATCATTGGCATGTTAAGCTAAGATAACCTCTTCTAGTTTCAAGTGCGTCCTTTTGTCCTAATATATTAAAAATTTATTTTCGGTTTGGTTCTGCTATGTTTCCTCAGGCTTGGAGAGACCTTCCATATCGTACATTCGATATGGTTGGCCTGGCCCCGCCATGTGGTATAGGTTGGAGGTTAGGGGCCGAAACCTTGCTTCATGCAGCCACATGGTTCCTCCCTGATGACTCCATACATAGCAAACTTAATTTTGGTTTTTTAGGTTTCTTTCTTGTTTGATAAAAATTAAATCGTTTATAAGTTTTAATTTATTTCCCTTACCGTCTTTAGTTGAGTAGACTTGCCTTTATACGTATTTCAGTACCTGCTCTATACTAGAGTAGGTTACTCTATGTTGTCAGTATTATTTCATTCATTCATGACTTTTAATTACCTAATTATTTACAAGATTCTCCACTAGGGTAATTGTTTAACTTTGGCGTCTTCCGTTTCCTGGATCCTTCGAATTTTTTAACTGTGTCGTGTCTTAATTTGATTTTTGAAAAACTCTCATCTTCAGACCGAATTCTCTGAAGTCAAACTAATGGACAAAAGAAATTCAAAGAGTAGTGATCTCTTGAGAG
Organism: Prostheceraeus crozeri; assembly: GCA_907163375.1. Lineage (NCBI taxonomy): Eukaryota > Metazoa > Platyhelminthes > Polycladida > Euryleptidae > Prostheceraeus > Prostheceraeus crozeri. The sequence continues at coordinate 150,201 of CAJQUW010001612.1, forward strand.
CTTATGAATCTCCTCCAGCTATCTCCTCTGACAAGTTGTCAGACTTATTGTCTTTGTGCAACGGTCCCCATCCTGTTATAACAAATGCTGAACACACAAATTTTTACAAGTCCCTTCAACGTTAATCTGTTTGCATTTTAGGAGTCAAGATGTTGTCAATTCTTGCGTGCTATGTTATCGAACAAATGCTAAACGTCCAAATTATATTATCGAAAACAACAATAGTTAGTTACTATAAATCTATTAATTTTACTTCATTCTCAATGATGACAAAAACCTTCTTGAATGTTTCGGGGCTAGAGTAGCATAAAGAGGTAGCCTACTATTACAAATATTGAATTTTATCCGAAGATTCTTGATTATTAGGCCTAATAAGATTTCAATACATATCTTCAATAAGTAGGCTAAGCCTACATGTAGGCCTTTATTTTTGTGTTAAAAGTTTGTGGGTATAGTTAGTGAAGAATCGGATGAGCTTATACGTCGAATATGACATTGGCCCAAAATATTTTTTCGGTGAAGCGTCGAATACACGTCGAATATGACATTGGTCCAAAATATATTTTCAGTGAAGCGTCGAATATACGTCGAATATGTCAAAATTCATATTTTCATTTTCTGCTAAAGTGTCGAATATGAAATAAAAGTTTTTTTAAAAAAATAAGATGAAATCCTTCATGCCTAGTACAGGGTAATCCTAATTCACATAGTAAAACTCACTTCAGCTCAATGCATAGAAAAATCTATTTGTGGTAATAATCTAAAAAAATTGAAATTTTTGAAGCTCTGTAGCTAATACTTCAATATTTGACATATTCGACGGTTCGCCAAAAAGCCAGCGAATTGATTCATTGCTGATAGAGGTCTATTCCGATCACAATAGGCTTCAAGGTCTGATCTGACAAGATTTAATATATACTCCACACCTTCCTTTGAGAAACGATATCGCTGACGAAATTCTTCATCTGTATAATATGTCATTGGATCAAATCGAGCACGTGAAACGTCTCGACGTCGTTGTAGTTCTCCCAACCTTCCAAATTCATTCAAATCAAAATAATGCCGCATTCCTGACATGACTCACTCACCAGAATGAACCAGAACATCACTATTCTACCTTTTAAACCTGCTCTGTAGCAGGACTAAGTTTCCGCGAATAAATGAGACAGTTATTCCACCTAAAGTCGATATTCGCTGTTGGTGCATTGCGCGCGACTAAAGGGCGGAATAAAGTTAGCTCTCGAATAACTTTATTCTTAGTTTACGTTAATTCGGCGTTTGTGCAACGCGAATAAGTTAGTACGCGATTTATTCGCAGCATAACTTTTATTCTACGTTGGTGCATACGGGTGCAAGGGACAAAAATTTGCTATGGCTACTTGACCACTTCATACAATGCAGAGTTAGGTTTATGAGCATTCCGATTTATTCATTAGAATGGTATAGACCAACTAACATCCTACAAAACTATAAGAAAAATCCGATGAAATGCTTTAAAGAACGGTCGTTTATGCGGAAAATCGTTTATGCACATTGCACAATAAGGTATTAGACCCTTCGGTCTGTCACCGCCGATCATCAGCAGAAAATTGCTTTCTAGATAAGGACCAGCTGTACACGCGAGGTTGACATAATGGTTGATACAGCCTCTGGTAATCCACATTGTTTTGATGCAGGGACTCAGTATGGCTGTTCATAGGGGGAATGCTGCCTCTGTTCTGGCCACCTTTTCCACATACCAGCGATTTATTTTGAAATTTTTGATTCTTGCTGAACCTTCTTCAATGCACGTCAGAATTTTCTCAGGTGATAGGGACTTTGTTTCTGAGCATACATAGTTTATGCTTATCAATTCTGATTCTTGTATTTTTCGCATGTACACATTTTCATTTTCTTGAAGTATATCATAAAGATGAAAAATAAGATAGCACTGAGTTACCGTATACCAGAAGCAAGTATCTTAGCTTGATCTGACAGGAATAATAGAATAATGAAGACACATAGTACTGGGTTTCAATTTACCAGCAGTAAAAGCAACTAATCTGACATGAAGAAAACAATGAAGATCCACATGAAAACTTCATAAAAAGGAAGTCGCTAAATTGTACATTCTGTTATTTACTTCTAGTTTCAATTTCTTTATGAAATGGGCCTCTCAGAGAGGAAGGTTTGTTTTGTCACTATCGCATGCAATGACACTTTAAATAGTAGCACATCAATTTTCAAAGACAACGAATTTAGATCATCAAGAAAATCACTTGATTCCCAAATGGTTCAACCAAAGCGGTTGTGATATCCAAAAAAAGAAATTATGGTTTCATGGGACTTTTGGATCTGCATTACTCAGGCAGTTATTACTTCCTCTTATTACTTAGGGAATGCATTTTAGTTTAAGAGCGGCACAGGAACACCGAGATCTGGCGTATGGAAAAAGCTCCAGTCCTTAAGTTGAAAGTCGATGAAGATGGGATCGAATATCTCGAGTATGTGGCGTGTATTTCCATTGAGCAACATCATCTCCATGATTGCTCTCACTTCCCATTCCACCACTCCTTTTCTCCGCAGAGCCCATTCGATTGCCTTTCTTGGGATTCTGTCGAATGCTTTTTCAATAGGTGTAGTGCCTTCGAGTTAGTCTAGGAGTTCAGAAGCACTTATGCACTTAGGAATTCTTCAGATCCTGAAAAGTCTTTTCCTCAGTTGATGACCAACAGAATTTTTTAGTTCTGAATAAATTCCGCAATGGTTTCATCAAATTTGCGCAGCTCGGGATTAACCTTTGATAGAAACCAAACATTCCAAGGTATCTTTGTACTTCTATGTAGTCTTTTGGAGATCGTAGGTTATTGAGAGCTTCAACGCGAGATGGCAGTGGAGTAATTTGACTAATTTTTCTTATTTGATGTCCAAAAAAATTGATTTCTTCTTTTTCAAATTCACATTTCACCGCATTGATACGCAAATTGTGTGAAGATAACTGTTGCAGAATATCAGGATGTCATCGAGGTATGCAAAAGCGAAAGTCTTTTCACTTAAAAGTGAGTCAAATGAATCTCTGAAAGCTGAATTACGGGGTCCGAATAGCATTACTAAGTATTCGAATGTACCAAAAGGGGTACAGATTACAGTTTTTTCAATATTATTCTTTGAAATCAGAAGGAAATGGTCAGCTTTTACCAAATCGAGCTTGCTACAGATCACTGAAATCTTATCGTGAGAATGTTGAATATTTGAATTGCTACATCTGTCTGGTTTGGTAATTTTGTTGAGCGCCCGATAATCTCCACAAGGCCTCAATGATCCGTCAGTCTTTTTGACCATATCGAGCGGAGATGACTATGGACTTGATGAACGTCGGACTATTCCCAGTTTTTCCAGTGTCTCAAATTCTGCTTTAACGCAATTGTATTTATCTGGAGGCAAAATGCGGGATTTGCAATAAGCAAGGGGACCGCTTGTTTCGATTTGATGAACAATGTTTGTAGATGGCAACTCTGAACAATCGGCTGGCTTTGCAACCTCTGGAAAGTTGCTTAAAACTGCGTGTATTGGTTTGATGAAATGTATTTTCAATAAAGGAAATGGCACTTGTCGCAATTGAGATTTTAACATTGTAATGGGATCCGATAGATACATCTAGTCCTGCATCTAGTAGGACTGATAGTTGCATCTAGTCCTGAATTTGTTATAAAATCGGCTCGAAGTATCGGCATCGTACCTGCAACGATGAAATTGACAACATATTTCCTCTGAAGGTCAGGATTTGATATTTGAATAGAGAACACTGGCCTTAAGTTTTAATCTGATATGCAAACCGACGCCAGAAACCTAAACATCACAAGGTGTTTTCGTGCATGATGCGATGATTCTTTTTGGAATCATTGATCTTTCAGCTCCGGCATCAATCAGAAAGTCAATATTTCTGTTGAAAAGCCTAACTTTGAAGACAAAATCGAGGACTTTTCTTCACCATGGCCCGGTCACAACACATGGCTCATTAGCTTATTGAACTTGAGGATCTTGAGGTGCATGGAGTTTTGGCTTGGAATTATGCTAGGTTTGCTTCCTGGTCATTGACACCAATTTCTGCATGATCGCGCTCGTTGGGCATAGAAAATGTGAGCATTGCAGATCTTGGTCTTCGATCACGGTAAAATGGTCTTGGTGCATAATTTGTGGGAAAATCAGGATTTCTGTTGGATAGTCGACAACTGTTCAAGTGATCAAAAAGAAATAAGGATGAATTTGGGTTTGCCACTGAAAACATACTGTCTGCGACTTTCACGAAGGAAGATAAACTTTCACTTTCATGACTTATAAGTGCAGCTTTTATATTGTGGGACATTGTTGAGATCACTCCTGATTTGATAATCGCTTCATCTGGTGGTAATCCAACATCCGCAAACTTCCTTATGATATCCATTGCTAATGTAGATGGCTTTTTCATTCGACAGCAGCTAATGCTTCTTCGATCATTTGATGAAGTGAGGCTTTCAGATGCTGTGTATAACGGATTGCTTTAAAGATACGTATGATTCATATTCTAAATCCGCGTATATAACGCTTTCTGGCAATGATGCCATCACATGGTGAAATTTTGTTGTTTCTTCTGTTATCATATTAATAATTGGGATTCAATCTGTTTAAACCATATTTCAAGTGAGCCTCTATAGAATGGCGGCGGTTTCACGGTCACATGGAAGTTTTGTGATATCAATGCATGAGATGTTGGAGTTGTTGCTGCGCTGGCAATTGTATTTTCGTTTTCATCAATGACGGTCTGCTACCAATTTTGTAGGAGTTTAGAAGCACGTCTGTTTAGGACTTCATAAATCTATTTTATGTGCAACATTTACAAGCACATTCAAATTTGATTTCATTTAAATGTCCGTTCATGGAAGGCTATGAAGTCAATAATAGAAATCGCTGCAAGCCCCCTACTTTCGATTGTCGAACTATGAAGATAGTATGTGGTTCCTTTACCTTGACAGAAACCGAACTGTGTGCCTTCTAAAGTGGTACTTCTTCTTAATCGTCTTTCGAATATCGCTTCGGCTGCTTTCATGCCATGTTCCAATAGTTTCACAGATCGGTAATTTGTGCAAGAGAAGGAATTTCCTTTGCCTTTTCCACACTTCAAACCGTTCGTTCAGCTTTACCTTCAAATGTCCATCTTCTTCTCTTAAGCATCGATGTTCGAACAAATCCTTGTATTCTCGTTTGCGCTGCCCGTTCCTACCATCGGCATTAGAGAGTCTTTTTTCGACCTCTCTTGCTTGTTTGTCCATCGCTTTTGCTATTTCACTTTTGGCTATTCTTCTCGTCTCGACGTAGGAGGTCATGGTTTCAGTGGCTTGTTCTTATTGCCATTTCTTGTATGCATATTGCTTTTGCTGAATTGCTCTCTAAACTTCGTTTGTCTCCTTGCCTGTCTCTTCCTTTCGTGACTCCACTGTTGCTGTGATACGCATCCTGTCATTTAGTTCACTTCAATTTTCTGTACCATTTGTTTACTCTGCCATGTGTCTTTGGAAGTCTTTTCTCACAGCCTTCTCTTTCATTTTCCACACCTTCACACGTTTGGGATTGCCTTATTGTTCTCTTTGCGGGTGTTTGAGAAGACGGGTGTTGAGAATACGTTAGCATAATGTTTTACGTATATAAAACGCAAATCATTGTCCACTGATTTCGCAACAGCTCACAGGCATAGAGAAACCTTAAGAAGTTATCGGTCCTTCTTTCGGAGAATGTCGTTAGAAGTGCAATCACAGTAGCTTCATTCAATGAGTATGCAATAGGCAAGAAATAGCGAAGACACAGTTAAAAAAACTAATCGAACTGCGCTGCTTCTGAATTCCGTGTGACACGCAATCGGAAGATCGAACGGTGGAATCCTCTCCATCAGTGTCCGGATTCTAGAATTTCGAAATTTTCGTGCATCCCGAAAATTTTCGTGCATGATATATACATATATATATAGAAAAAAAGTCACCTTTTCTGAATAGTATGATCCCAGACAGCACTATTTCGTTGCAAGGCCGCTTCAGAGCTATTTTACACATTCATATTTAATTCCTCATCATTGCATAAGAACTTAAAGTTAGACTGACATGCAGTACTGTAATGTACTAAAATGTACATCTGAGTGAATGCACGTAAAATTGATGTAAGCTAACCCAGGGTAACAAGAATCCTGCTCACATTTTAATTTGCAAATTACATGCGAACATTCAACTGCCAGATTCAATTAAAGATAGAGTAAACGAAACTGCCACTGAGTATAGAGTTTCGATTTAACTTATTTTAAGGGTTGATGGAGGTATTTCAAAAAAGTATGCCTATCCAAATATCATGAAAGTAGGAAGGGCGCATGCCTATTATGTAAACAGATAGAACGAGTATACAGTATAATAAATCGTATACTTATGTATCACTAAACAAATTGAAACAACAAATTTAGTACGGTAAGAGCATATTGCTATTTGCAAAGATTACTAATCAGCTGACGCTGTCCATTATCTTTGGCCATTGTTCTGAAAGTCTAAATGGAAGTTCACCAGATAAGTCACTTTGGTATTTTTGGTATCTTTAGAAGGGAGGAAAATGTATCTTTCTCTGAGACAGAATGTATCTTAAATGTGGCAGACAGCTTACAGTTTCCACTCATTTCACCAAGTACTGTACTCTACACACTCGGTAGAGTACAGTAACACCGGTAATCTATAAAAATCTATCAAAAATGATGTATACTGTTAAAGACTGAACGATGCAAAAATTCGTGCAATCCACATCACAATTTTCGTGCATCGACCGTAATTTTCGTGCATTCGTGCATGATTCGTGCATGCACGAATTTCGTGCGTGAATCCGGACACTGCTCTCCATAGTACCAGTAATCAATAAAGAAGGCAATCATGAGTTTTACAAATGGTTCAGCTGCTGGACTCGATGGTCTGAGACCACAACACCTAAAGGTTCTTATGGCTAAGTGGCTCAGATAGCATCGCACAGAGCTTCTTGTTACTCCTTCTCGCCTTTACAACATGCTTCTCTGAGGAAACATTCCTGAAGAGATTTGTCCTATCTCCCTTGGAGCATACTCATGTGCATTGAGAAAATCTGATCGTTGAAATTCGACCCACTGCAGTCGGATTTACTCTACCGCCGTTTGTTAGGCCAACTGTGCAGTTCATCACTGATTAAGAAAATGGGAAAACTGCAGCGACCTCAACACTTGGGATTCGATATTTCCATGGGAGCTGAGGCAGCAGTTCACGCAGCTCGAAGATGTCGACGAAATGACCGAAAGCGAGGGATTTCCAAAGACTAACTTCAAGAATGCTTTCAATTCAGTCAAGCGTGATTAAAAGAAGTGATTGAGAACATTCCTGAGGTTTATCTTCTTCATCGCAAGACAGATTTGAAAGAATCTAACCATTAGTATTGTGTCATTGTTCAGAGTGAATTCAGCAGGGTGACCCACTCCACGGTGTCCACTGTCCACCCTATCTGACGAAAAAAATCACGTGCAATTCGCGTGCTACTTATGATCTTTCACATTAGTCCTACTGCACTTCCAAGACAGGCGCTTACAAGTAAGTTTACTGGAAATCAACCAATTTAGCAAGATAAGAAATCTTGGAAGTTTTGTACATTAATGTGTGCTGCATTATCACACCGAAATGCTGACAAAATCACGGTTCCATCAGCTAAGCGACGTTACGATTCCCTCTTAACCAATGCTTGTTCTAATCTGCCTTGCATCGAGCATCTGCTCTGAAACAACGTTGCCACAACAGCAACAAGCAGAGAACCATGCGAATACATATATATATATATATATATATATATATATATATATATATATATATATATATATATATAAAGAGAGAGAACCAATGTTTTCAGACTATAGAGGTCTTGCATTTTCCAAAATTTCCCGAACAGAAACCCTGATTATGCAATGGAAGGAATCGATCATTCTCCCAATGGTGCCGCCAAGGCGCCTAATGTAAGACTACGATCAAGGATGTCGTGGTAATACATGCATCAAGGTATAGAAACACTGCACGTGCACTCTAAACTGCTATCTCTGGTTTGTTGAGAGTTGTTAGTGTGTAAATCACTTCCCACCACTAACTTGTTGGCATAGCTACATGCATTGGGGAGAGACTTAGTAAATAAGATAAATAATACTTAATAATACAAGATAATGAAAATAGTACCTCTATCGGAGTAGCTCTTTTTGTATCACCTATCTTCTGATACCTTTCCTTCAGAGTGTCGGCCTTCAAACCTTGCCAGGGCAATGAGCCACGTAGGAAATACATGAACATATGCCCAAGAGCTTCGAGATCATCTCGCCGAGACTGTTCTTTCCCGAGATGTGTATTGATACTCATATAACGAGCAGTACCTGCAAAGGGGAGAATTATCAGTTTCAATTTCATGAGATATCAATCTATTTACCGTATTCACCTGTTAATGACTTATGTTCACGATAAGGGATATGTTTGTTTGTCTCGGGATCGATGTACTCTTTCGCAAGACCAAAATCGATTATGTGTATAATGTGATGCTTCCGATTTGATTGCCGTCCAATCAGAAAATTTTCAGGCTTTACATCTCGGTAGATCAAGTGCTTGGAATGCACAAACTCCATCCGATGTAACTGAAAAATAACGTCAACAATACACTGTTGAAAAAAAATCAGCAAAATGTCCTGAAGAATCATTTTGATAGAATTTGAAATCAATTATGAATTGTATCCCTGCTGCCGACTGCTGAATAAAACGTTAGATAGAATTACTTTATTATTATTCAAACGATATCTCGCAGTTATGACTAGATTTTCTAGTAATACGGAAGACTAAAAGATGATCGAAATTAGTTATGACTCTTTTTTAAGACAAATTTTTATTCGCTGATTTAACGAATGTTAAATCGATTATTAAGATAAGAGAATGGTTAAAACCCGACATGCCTGGTACTTGATATATGCAACTTTGGTATGCTATGAGGGGAATGCGGTGGGTTTGCAGGTAGAGTATTCAGCAACAATCAGTAGTCGTGGAGCGAATTTTCACCAATTTCGCGTGTGGTCATGAATTTCACGTGTTCGTGTCAGTAGTAATAATTATTATAATAATGCGTCATATGAACTTTATGGCTATAAAGCAGTTACTGGAAAAGCAGGGTGTCCACAAGACGCTTTAGGAGTAAGTGCTTGTGAGCATCTTAGCAAGAACGTCTCTGATATAATGTGATGGATTGCTGACACTGCATCAGCTTCAAATTAAGGTAATCTGCAACTAATTTGAGTTTTTGAGATACTCACTGTTAAAGCCGCTGCGGAAATACTCTCGCATATTTACAAATCGCAAGGGCTCTCAGGGTTTCAGGTATGAGGGAGCGCCTTTTTTATTCAAATGTCGGATAGGTTTGAAAAACCGTCTCTACCTTTGCGTTCCCTTGCGGCAAAACAAAAACTGCCTTTGCGACTTTAACCAAAGTTGGCACTCTTCCGCTAACTCCGACCCTCTTCCAAAATCTGGACGCATCGCCACGATCTTGAGAGGATCCTGACACACTGCTTTGTTGAAGTCGGATTTCAGCTTTCAATCGAGATTTGTTGCTGTCACAAAGCACGGACGGTATCGATCGCGCCACTTGTAGAGAACATTTTCGAAATTTTCGTGGTCTTGCTATCGAAGGCCAACAACTCTACAAGACTTTAAGACTTTGTTAAAGAAACTTTTTCCTACAATATAGAAGTATAACATATGTTTTTGGTGATATGCTGAATGTTAGAAAATTCATATTATCATATATCATCATGTCTCCATATTATCAAAATTCATGTTGATGGGGTGTGCCTATCAACATCTCTGTTAATGAATACATGCGATAATGGTCAAAATAGCAAAATTAACCCTCGAAATTTTGAAATGATAGATTTCGCATAATCTCATCATTTTTCTCTTGAATACGCGTATTCGCGCTTCGTTCGCGTAATATGCGAGGTTTTCGGGCCGCCACGACCACTGGCAACAATCCCTTGAGTTCTCAATGGGCAAAATTGATAAATGGTGGTTTCAATGGCAAACTGTCTTGCGTCTTCTTCCGTGCGTGCTTTTCTGCGTGTAACTTTTTTTCTTGACTTATGTTGTCATCGATCCTGTCTCTCCATTACGATTCTCATTACATGAGTGATGAATAGAGTGCAGGAAATAAACGATGATTATGATAATGAACTTTATTGCAGTCCACAATACAATTCTATTGTTATTTATTAGATTATCATTATTATTAGATATTTTTATCATTGTTTCTATTTATCCTATAAAAAAGATTTCTTCCCTCTATGATTGTCAAAAAATTCCTGACATTGAAAACATCTAATCAAGCTAAATTCAAGGTGTAGTAGGGATTCGCTTATATTCAGTTCCTTAAGTAGGCTACTCATTTTAACATCATATACTTTTTCCGATGAAATGTAATTAAGAATATTGTCTTCTCCCACTATGTGTCCTCGTCCACTGTCTGACTAAGTCAATGTCACGCCATCACAGCTAAACAATCTAACAATCTAAACTAGCAATCCAATTCTGTGCGGCTCCTTCCTAACATTCGGCTATCGTAAAGGAACTCTCTACACTGCATTGCGCGTTCAATTATTGTCTTGGAAAGACATCAACAGTGAGCAGCAGCTGGTGAACCTTGCAATTGCAATGGTGAACAATCGAATGTAATTGGTTGGTCTCAGAACGAACGGGAATCAATACCGGAGAATTTCACCTTTAGCTGACTAAATGGTCAAAGTGCTCATCAGTCTACGATCAGGGTTAATTTAGATAACCTAGGACATCAGCTTGTGTTTCATTATAATAGTCACCAATAGCTAGAGTGCAAAAGATAAATATAACAATAATTTTGTAGAAATTGAATCATTCGAGGAATACTTCACGCATCATTACCGACTGCTCCTGCATACTGCATGTATTTATATCATTTTTTGTGGACAGTAAACCATCAATAGACTGTCTTTGATAATTTGCCTTGGTCATTCATTTGGTGTTTAGCTTGGGAATACCGAGGAAAAAGGTAAAAAATTATTGTTAACATCTATTCTACTTGGTATTCCAAAACTAAACACTTAATAACCGTTGTAATCGAATAAGAAGATATGTTTTTCGCTAGCATTTTCGACAAAAATGCTGTGTCAAGCGAAAGTCTTTTTAAAAATAAAAAGCCAATTCTGTTGATACAATTATTATACTGTAGAATTCCCAATATTATGATTTCTCAAGCCGCGTCAGCAGAAAGAAGAGAGGTAAGATTTACAAACTAGGAAGTTGAAATTTAAACACAGTGATTCACTGAGCATGAGTCAATGATATCTGAGAAACATGGTCAAAAGTTCATAGAAAGTTACATCAGCAAAAAATTCAAATACACCAGGTGTACCAAAATAAGTGGCAACAACTAAACGCCTATAGCTTGGTCATTCTCCATTCGATTCAGTTGACTTCTTGTATACAAGTACAAAATACTCATAAGTTTTTGTCTGCTAAGTTTGAAGATTGAATATTGAGTGCACCTAGAGGAAACCAAGTGCAAGTTCAAATCCTGTGTATTTCCAATGATGAAATTCAAGATATCGGACCTATTTGACATGGAATTTCCATCCATCAATCGTGATCATATATATTCAGCATGATAAAATAAACATAGAACATAAAAGGCAGATGGCACTACGGATAGACTTCTAAATGGACAGGAAACTTCACTAGAATCACTCTTCAGCCGTACATCTAAGGGTCTATACATAGTACAATTACGGTAACTATGAAAGTGAACTAAAAATCGGCCAACTTGGTAGATGACGGAAGTAAGCACCTGGGAACAAGTTGTGTAAAATCCACTTCATTTTTGTGAGATGCATCACTATCCAACAGAATTAATTGCTACACATTCAAAGGCGCCCCTTCATGGAGATAATTTATTGACAGAAAATTGTGAACCCAATCAGGAATAAAGCATTGTAACTATCTTACAATCATTTTCAACAGTTGAAGATGTATGCCTAGTATCAAACACAGGAGAGGAAAATTTCTATATTCATGTAAGTTTTACATCCAAGATTTGCTTGCAGATATGATCGATTCAATAAACGCTTTGGCGATCTTCATTCCTCTGCTAATTAGAGTGGCGATAGAAATATGCAAAAACTTATTTACAAAATACAGTCATTATTGCACAAGTGTTCATGCTCTCTTCATCACTACAAAAGTCATGATGAAAATCTAAATAAAATTGGCATTACATGTATGTATATCCAAAAACGATTTCCTCTGTTCCATGAAGGCTTTGGTGGCAGCTGGAATTACTTTAATGAAATGAAAAAGCGATATCAAGTATCAAGACTTTTCAAAAGGCGTTTTTGCATCGATGAGGATCACTGCATAAGTAACTGAAGACAGAGTCCATGGCAAACAGGGCAGTCGGAATCAGCTACCCTATTAGACCTCAGGCGAAGCGAACTAGCAATCGAATTTTTTTAGCGCTTAAAATTAAGCTTTTCCAATAATTCTTCGCAGCGCATCATCTCACTATTACCGATTGGTTCTTAGGAGAGACTTTTTCTCATTATTACAATTATTAGATTCATTTAATTCCTTAAAATCAAGCAGATCATCAAATCATGCTGGTTGTAACAAAAACTTCTTCAAAAGTATCGGCATTCGTCATGGGTGACCCTTCTTCCCCTTTGGTCATTTTCACAACTTCCATCCAAGAGTAATTCCAGGAAAGTTTCTTGTTCAGATGCTACCGTTAAGAAGTCTGTGCGTAGTGCTATAAATCTTTGATGTTCAATGTTTACTTTTTTACACACTCTTGTCACATATTTCTATGTTATATACATTACACAGAACATACGACTACAAAAGAAATAACTTCGAAAAGCCTTAAATGAAATTCACAGACTTGCAAGGTGAAGCTCTTCTCCACCCATGCCCAGTCTGGAGATGAGGGCACGAGCGCATGATCGCATCAGGCAAAGCAAAAGTTTTCGTGCTATGGCCGCTTTTTACTCGCTAAAACGGATTCCGTTCTGGATAGACAGTCTTGTGGCTATCCGCTCTAGGCATGGAGCAGCTTCACTTTCCAAATCACCATTGGTACTCATGACGAACGGGACACTCCTAATTTTCGGCACTTGGGATTATTTTGGATGTGCTTCCGCCGATCAGTCGCCACCAATGTCAACTCCTCCGAGGTACTCACTTCAGAAACATTCAGATTATTTAGCAGGTGTACCACAGTGAAGTCTAAGGAACCGGGGCGAGCAAGGCAACAATTCGGCAGGAGCACATCAGCTGGCCTCGCATTTTCTGCCACAGAACTACAACCAGAGCCTTTTTCAATTTGTGGGCGGAAATTCGCGGAATGGCAAATGCCGACAAACTGATCTCACAAGGCGTTGTACCTTGTAGTGACATCTGGATTCTGGACCTCTTTCACATGTTAGAGCATGATGGCCACAAAGGTCGAGTGCCACACCAGTACCCCGATGACATTGTAGGGTACCTGTAATAAGCGGAATATCCAGCCACCACTTATTGAGAACCTGGAACTCATTACTTGAGTTGTGAAATCCGAGTCCAGGCGATGGAATGGCTGATAACCATGAACCGGACGTTGTGCTGCTGATCGCATGGAGACGCTTGAAATCCGATTGGCTGAGTTGACCACAAGAAGTCTCGCAAAGAGGACTCAACATGAGAAGACAAGAATTTCGGAGACATTAGAGTTCCTTCTGCTAACGAATTATTGGAAACTTGATATTTCGGATTGATCAGGATTGATTGAAATTTAAATTGAACAGATCTACCGCCATCATTGCAGAATTTTAAACTATAGAATCCGAGTGGCCATACTAACAAGGGTGGGAGCATTGGAATGCCAGCATTAATTAAGATGGATCGTCTGGTGGATCATTCTTCCACATCTCTATTGTTTAAATAATGCTGATTATCGATGCGATTTTGATTCTGCCACATACATTCTCCAACAGGTAATACTTATAGTAGCATACTCGAATCTAATCAAAAGCAATTGATTAACATTCAAAGTGAATGAACTTTTTTTAACATGTCAGGCCTGTGATTAGCATATGAGAAAAATTGAGGACTTTTTTGAAAAATTTGAGGAATGGAAACGGAACCTAGTATGATACTTGCAAGAAAAACTCCAAATTTTGGCATGGATTCTGGGCCAAATTTCAAGTCATGAAAGTCACAACGAAGAAGGTAACCCCAGGGTTGACCACACCACACTTTTGAAGTTGCGTACATTACGAAGGGTATTTGTCTGGTCATAATGAATTCTCACGCTGTTACGAAATTAACTTGTTGACCTCAAGTACTATCTGCCTCTGCCTACAATGTGTCGAACAGAGGATGTCAGATCAAGCTGCTGACACGCTATCGTTTCCAATTCAATGATGCTGGTCAGATTTGGATAATGTAACTTTTTGAATGCATGAAATGTCCTCAATAACATTTATCTGGGACCTTGTGACGATTAATTTTAATGGATTTTAGGCAAATTTGGGAGGAGAGTAACCCATCAGGACAGACCGTTTCACAAATAATTGCACAAAAAAGTTAACCTATTTTCAAATGAAATTTTCGTGTTGAAGTCCTGGTACTATATGAAACCTGATATTTCATAGATTCTTTTGGCATACATTTTACTTTCTTAAGTGGTCAGTTGTGGTCAGTAGGCCTTCTGAAAGAAAATTGAGCGTCTTCTTTGATGCAGGATTTTAACATGAGGACAGAATTTTTTAATGAAAACTGACAGACAGTGTGAGCTATCACTCGGCTTCATCATGATGTAGAGATTTTAAGATTCGTTAAATGTGCAAAAAGATGCAGTACAAATAAGTTTTACCGAAAAAATGCTGCTAAAAAAAGTCTGACATGATCTTTTCATTGATGAAGATGCTCAATTTCAATTAACTATACACCATGTGAAAGGATGTGTTCAGTACTTTTATTTGGCAGAGCGATTAGGTTGTGTCTGGTCAGTTGTGGTCAGCAGACACAAAAGTATGAATTTTTGGTCAATTCGTTCACCGATGCCTACTGACTAAACTACGCAAAACAGAAAATTAAGATTATCACTATTCAATCAGACTCGTGTTAAGCTTTCAAATGATACAATTTTTTCGAATTTTGACAGCATTTGGTAGTCTTAATTAGGGTTGCGATATTTAAAATATGATATTTTAAATATGTTTTGAATATATTTTAAATATGGTTAACAAAACATTGTTTTTAATGTTTTTTTTAACAATTGTTAGGTATTGTTTTTGCTGCTGTAATACTGTAGTAAAGTCAGTATTTTTGTTATTTCGATAAACAATCCACAATTCTTGAGACGATGTAACCCCACTTGTGTATGTATGATTGCGTATTAAATGTCAGTAATTCAATATTTTGAAGAACATGCTTTCCTAAAGTAGAAACAGTTGAGTTTACTCTATCACGGTAGACAATAATAACCTCTTCTATCAAGGTATAAAACTGCAGTGCTATGGCTGATAATCACCAGCATCAGCGGATGTGTAAAAAACAAGTTCTAGTCTTTCTCCGCATGCGGCTAAGTTTGACTCACAATGATGACGCATTCATCACGTGATGAATGGCTGACGTGACGGTGACTCAATCTCATACGAAATTGACAATTGGATATTACAAGCATCCAATCAAAATCAAGAACAATTTTCAACGTGAACTCCTAAATTCACTTGATTAGTGAAAGTGTCACCGAAAGGTTGTTGCGATGGTTGGAAAAGCTGGGGTGTGCGGGCGAAAGCCTAGCATTTCAGACAAGTATTTCACTATAAAATCTGACGGAAGAACTTACTCATGTAAATTTTGTTCCTGGGAAACAAAGCAATGTGCCACCAAAAGGACAGAACATCTCGTCCAAAAGTGCATGTCCATCCCAAGAGCTGTGAAGATAGCTATCGGTGGATCTGCGACAGGAACTGAAATGCCCCCACCAGCGAAGTCCGCAGCACTAACACCAAGTGATGAACAGCAGCCAACTTCTTCAAAATCTACCTCTCAGGTGAGTTGATACCAAGATTGCCTTGTCTAGTAGGTCTATTATATCCCAAGAAAAGTAAGTGTAACATAGACTTAGTAAGTGTAATGTAGACAGTACACAATATATTCAATAGATTCTGATGTAGGTCATGTGATTCTTCTTAAATATTTCAGAATAATCAATTACGGTCAATAGTGGGACTCATTTGTTTTCTATTTTACTCACCGGCAATATTCATTCAAGGCCTACATGGCAAGATGATAACACAGTATAGGATAGTACGATAGGTGCATAAAATAGTGCTTATCATATCTTTCCGATGAGGGTCAGTGGATTCATCGCAAGTTAAACACGGGTTGCACTCACAGAGGACTGAAAAGCATTGAAAGTTCGCTTAAGCGCTTGACCAACGATTTCGATCAGTAGAATTTTATACTCATACTAATCATCCTCCGACAATTTTTTTTGGATTGCACGAGTATCGTCAGTGTTGCACAAGTTAACAAGTGGTGGGCGTTTTCTATCACAACACTGATTTTAACATCACTTATGGGCAATTATCAGAAAGTATCCCTTAATCCTATATATAGTAGGCGGCACAACACAGTTTTAGCCCTTCAATTTTCGATTTTTCATCATGCATTTCTTTCCTTAGGTCAAACTATCATCTTGGGTGCGAGAAACTGACCGTCAAGAGCAGCAGAAATTACAAAGACTCCTGGCCAGGGCCATATACTCATCAGGCGCTCCATTCAGCTTGGTGACGAACCCGAATTGAAAAGAATTTTTTCGCCAGCTGAATCCGGCTTTCCGCGTTCCTAGCCGCGACGAGATCAGTGGCCCACTCCTGGACCAAGAGGCTGAAGAGGTTGATGCGCAAATAAAAACTCGTCTGTCTAAAGCCAGTCAAAAACTGACTCTTTCAGTGGATGGTTGGGTGAACGTTTGTGGCAAGCATATATTAAACTTCGTGGTTTGTGATCCTGAACCCATGTTTCTCGACTCTGTTTTTGTGAGGGAAAGGCATACTGGAGATGTCATCAGTAATGGGAAGAAGACCGTTCCAGGACGACGAAAAATTCGGAAAAATTGGTATCTTTAAAAACGACATAAATTCATGAATTTTAACCCTTTTTCAGGTTTTTAAGACCTAAATTCATGAATTTAGACCGTTTCAGGACAAGACAAATTCAGAAAAATTGGTTTTTTAAAAAACAACTAAATTCATGAATTTTAACCCTTTTTTCAGGTTTTTCAGACCTAAATTCATAAATTTAGGCGTTTTTAAAAATACCCAATTTTTCAAATTTTTCAAAATCTCAAATTTGAGAATTACGATTTTTACCTTGAAAATCATGACCGTTCCAGGATACCGAAAAATCATAAAAGTTAAGAATCTTAAATTTGAGATTAAGATCATTTTTTCTCTCTTAAATCATGACCGTTCTAGGACACCGAAACAATCATATAAGTTAAGAATCTCAAATTTGTGATTATGAAATTTTTCACCCTTAAAATCATGACCATTCCAGGACACAACATCAAAAAATTGGTTTTTTTAAAAACGACTAAATTCATGAATTTTATCCATTTTTCAGGTTTTTAAAATATGAGATAACTAAAATTATGTGTCTAATAATATTTCTTTAAGAAAGTAACACAATCTCTTACAATGCCTGATATTGTTACTGCTTTGCACTCTGATGAACCTCCCAATTGTAGGGAACAGCTGCTCCCGCATACATGACATAAATGCAGTTGCTTCTGGCATTCCTGAACCATTGAATTACAGAACAAGCAGCTGTTACCCGTATTAAAGATTAAAACGACGTGGAATATATTGCAGCATGTAGGAAGTAAGACTTCATTTTACAATTTCATTAATCATAACTAGCGACAGTTTTCTTTCTTCATTGCAAAATGCCAAAACGTACTGCCGCGGAAGCTTTTTCGTTTTACATGCCGATTTTACTAAACTTAATTAAAGAAGAGCACAAGGAAACTGCGAATAAATACTTTGAAGAGTGGAAGTTGGAAATTCAATCGAGAAAGAAGAACAAATTGGACTCTCAAAAACAAGTGGAGGATATTACAGCAAAAATAGAGCAGTATCTGACCACTACTACAATTCCTCAGTTCAATGTTACAAAAGAACATTTCATTACCATCGAGGATAGTGCTACTATTATTTCAAAACTGATTGCAAGTGATAGAGTACACCATGGGTCGTTGCTGAGAAGTGCTGCTTATCAAGGTTATGGGTTTAAAAGAATTCTGTAATTGAGTGACAATAAAACAGATTTGTGGCAAACTTGGAACTATTTAGAATTTCCTATAACGTAAGTTATTGTTATTTCTTGATGAACTTATCAGATCTAATTCTACCACACGTATTATTTTTAAATTCATCAATGCCCATTAGTTTTGTTAGAAAACATTTTAAAGAAATCAAAATTTATATAGAAAAATTGAATCAACCGACAACTATAGAAGAAATGAGGTTTGGTTCCCAAGATGAATGAACATAAACTGTGTTGTTTCACTTTTTAAGATATGTGCAATGTACATACATATTTGATGCATACATATTTATGAAGACTTCTTTATAAGTAGAAACGCATTTTGGATTATTTTGAAATGCAATTAAATTTTCTTTTGTTCTCCAGTCTACTGCCATGAGACTGCCATTGTATAGATCTATATTTCAGTATGTAACATAATCTTTGATATTTAAGAATGATTCATGGAACTTAGTAGTATTGCATTTTGGATTATTTTGAAATTTAATTAAATTTTCTTTTGTTCTCCAGTCTACTGCCATGAGGCTGACATTGTATAGATCTATGTTTCAGTATGTAACATAATCTTTGGTATTTAAGCATGATTCATGGAACTTAGTAGTAACGCATTTTGGATTATTTTGAAATGTAATTAAATTTTCTTTTGTTCTCCAGACTACTGCCATGAAACTGACATTGTACAGTTGTGTGATAAGATTGATTGTTGTATTATTATATTTGATGCAAAATACACTGCCGTTGTTTTTATTTTTCTGTACAAGAAGTAGACATTATTGCAGTTATTGGAATTTATTTCATTTAAAATGAATGATGAAAATCCGACAGTTATAATGAGTAATATAGGTGATATATCACCTCAGGTTAATAACATGACTGAGTTCTTAAAGTTATATGGGAAGCAAACAACTACGAATTTCGATTTAAATAAGATCGCAAATAAATTGGGAATAAAGAATTTTCACCTATTGATGAGGGATGAATGACTATTGATAAAAGATGTGCGAAGCACTAGCTCTGCTAATAAACCGATTCCTTACAATGTAACTTTTTAATTTAGATTAAATTAAATCATTTCAAAATCGAATAAGTAGTAAGGAAAGTCATCATTATGGGACAGTTTTAAATCAATACCCCCTTCTGACTTCTAGGGGTCCCCAATAAGAAATTTTTTAATTATAAAATGTCTAGCATTACCGAGTTCTTAAAATTATATGGAACGCAAACAACTACAAATTTTGATCTAAAGAAAATTGCTAATCAATTGGGAATAAAGAATCTTCATGTCCTAATGAGAGGCGAATTACAATTCCTAAAAAATAAGCCATCTATAAATTTCATAACAAATCTTCATACGTCAGATCAAAAAGGAGTACATTGGTCAGCGGGACAAAGAAATATAAACGGAGATAATTATTATTTTGACCGCCCGGAGGCTGAGAACTATTGGTTCGACTCTTATGGATTGCCTCCAACAAATGAAGTCAAAGAATTACTTGGCAATGGAACTTATAATACATTTCAAATTCAAAAACCAGGAACTACTTATTGCGGTCAATTATGTCTTTATGTTTTATTTAAATTACAAAAAGGAGTACCATTTCTAGATATTATGCTAGAATTGAATAATAATAATGATAATTAAAAATCGCTTCGTTGTAATTCATTTTGATAAAATCGGCCTCTGATATCTTCATCATCTAAATCTTTGATTTCGTAAGTAATCAGATAAGTTTGATTTGTTTTACAAACTTCAAATATTTCTTTAGTCCAATAACCAACAAAGCCTTTTTCAAATCTATTCTTATACTTAAATATTCTAACTCTATCTCCAATTTTAAATTTTGGCTTACGTTTCTGCAAATTCGGATTACTCTCATTCGAATAATTATTTTCGAATATTTTCTTTCGTATTAAATCAGGATCATCAGAAGCCTTCTTTGGAGTTTCTTCAATACCTGAATGAATTTTATTGTGATACTCTTCTACAACTCCTGGTAATATCTTCAACCATTTCTGATTACCTTGTTCTGTAAATTTCTTAAATGATTTATTTTTTAATGATCTATTGAATCACTCTATTACTACAGCCTTTCCTGCATTTTCAGTTGAATAAACAGTTTCAAAAAGTGCCTGAACATTTCCGTTATAAAACTCAGACCCTTTGTCAACAAACAATTTTTTTGGCTTTCTACTAGTTTCTTTAAAGATTTCTTCAAACGCATATTTAACTGAAAGACCACTTTTATTTTTTAAAGGCTTTACCCAAGCGTATCGTGTATATAAATCTATGACGGTCAATGCGTATTTATAATCTTTTTCCTTCGGCATATGAATAAGATCAGCACTCCAAATATCATCTACATTAAATACTTTTACTTTCAATAGATATTTAGGCCTTCTATATTCTTTATGAATTTCGGAGGCGTAGGTTTCAGAGTTATGAGTTTTTACTAAACCCTGGCCGAATGATATTTTAGTTTGTAAAGCTTTCTTAACAAACATTCTTTCAATTCTTTCTCTAGATGTAGGATTTTGAATACTATCTAATTCTTGAATCATTTTCCTATCAGCTACATGACGAGAACTTAGGTCATGATTTCGATAAGCTAAATCATGCCTGTAAGCTGCGACATCTACTCTGTTTATTGGTTCTTCACCTGGTTTTGGATTATTATTCTCATCTAGTCTTATATCTAATCGAGTTCCTGGACCGGTATATGAATGACCAGGAAGATGTTTTTCCTTCGAATATTTACTCCAAATAAATCCAGGAAAGTTTTCTACTGTTTTTGGTATGTCACCTCCGCTGTGCAGCCGATCCGTGTGCTGACAATTTGAGGTTTTATGTACTTTTAAGAGATAAATCAATAAATCTAAATTAGCAATTTCTAATTTAATTAAATTTTCGGAATTTGTAGAATTCATTTTAAAAGATAAAATGAATGTTTTACCGAATAATACTAGGACTTAGATATATTCCAGAACCATATTTTGTTTCTTTAATTTCAATTAAATCATCAACATTATGTAGAATGTTTTTGAGAACTCGTTTTCCTTCATCAACTAAATTTAATTTACTAATAAAATTATCTGTAAATTCCTTCTCCCCTAGTAACCTTCTGTAAATCTCTATTATGACGTTTTTGTTCTTCTAATGCTGCTTTCTCTGATTTAATTTTGTTTACTGCTTGGACAATACCACGTGTCCCACCTGCAGCACCTCCTGCTGCTGCTATGCCACCTATTATTAGTGGAATTGATGGGAGAATTCCACCATTCTTTTCTTCTTGTAATTGAATATTCTCTATCATTGGTTTACTTATGTAATACTTTTTTTGGTTAATCGTAATAGTTTTAGGTGTATTTTTGTCAACTATGTTACGTAATTTTAATTCAACAGTTTTATTGTAATTTTTACTTTTATTGTAATTATTACTTTTCGCTTGCGACATATTTAATAAAAAATTTTAAGTTAAGAATTTTTAATCTATTCTAGTTATGAAGGTCCTCAGGTTACTAACCTATCCTAGCCATCTTTCCATTAGGAACTTCAATAGAATATTTTACATCTTCTAGCAATAAACCATAAGCCATCAATGAAGTTGTGGAATCTTTCTTTTCAATATTAATTGTTACATCACAACCAGTCTTGATAATATCTTCAGATTGTGCACTTAAATCGAAACAGAAAACAGGATATAAATGTCTCCAATCTCCAGGAGTTAATTGTGGTTCAACTCTAAATTCTATACAAAGATTTCTATAAGCATCATATCCTTCCATAAATTGATTATTGGTATCATCGATTGTAAACTTCGAATTGTATCAATATGAAAAGATTGTTGTTCTTATCAAAACTTGGAGAATTATTTATTTGAAAAGTTAGTAATAAATATCTTGGAGTATTCGAAGTTCTAGTAAAATGCCAGTTAAATCTTTGTTCGGAAAAAGTTACTGAACTCGCAGTACGCTTTAGAAAATTTACTGGAATTGGTTTGTTTGTATTTAATCTTTTTGCAATAGCTGTTTCAACCTCTAAACTAGGAGTAATATGCTTAATCCACCATTCAAGTCTATCAATTTTTAAATATGCTTTTTTTCCAGTCTTACCATAAAAGATTAATTCATTATTTGCTGTGCGATGAATTATTAACTTAAATTTTAATTGAAATGATAGTTTGTCATAATCTAAATATCCGAATAAAGGAGACAATGACCGATTTACTGTCTGCTTACTTTTCTTGTTAAATTCACGTCTTTCTTTATATGCACTATTGTTTGTTTTATTTAAATGATTTGCAATATTTTCTACATCTTTCGCAATTCCTGCTGCATCTGTTCCAGCGTGAGTTAAATCATCAACAATTATACCATCATTAGTATCAGGAAACCAACCTTCGATTTCATACCTTTTATTATTTTCACCAATTGTTGAAATCTAAGCATTGAATCAATTACACCTGGAGAATCACTTATTGTTTCTATATTTTGAGTTGCAACATCTAAACGCATTTGTGTAAATCATCTTGGAAAAAAATTATTCTCTAATGCAATATTATCGGTTTCTGGTAATGGTGTTGTAAAATTAGCATCACTATATAAAGAACATTCACAGTGTAAAAATGAATCAGGTAGATATATATAACTTTGCTGATTATCAACTTCAAAGATTAAATCTCCTCCAGTATTTACTCTACTGGAAGATCCGGGATTCATAGCAATTCTTATATAGTCATTCTTTTTTTGATTGTAACTGACGAACGGAGGATCGTCTATCTAAATTTATTTTCGATAAGCGAAGTCATTTTTAAAAAAATTATTTGACTTTTTTGTTTTTTTTTCTCACACACAGAAAAAATTTTACTATTTTAGCTCCGCTACAGCTTTGCTGGTTAGACCGAAGGTTGCTGTTCACAACATTGCCTCTTATTTCTTCAATTGAAGGTTTTATGGCTACGCCTGTTTTCTTCTCCTGTTTACTATCAGACCCTACAGCTATGTTAGCAATTTTGTTTTTTGTTTCCTCTGAAAGTTTTTTTAATTTTTTTAGTTCTTCTGAATCATTCTTAAGTTTACGAATAGCTTCTAGTTGTTTTAATTCGTTTTGAGACTTAACAGCATTTGATATTGCACTAGCTGTACTACCTATAGCAGCTGCTCCTTTTGCAGTAGATGTAATAAAATCTTTATTATTTTTAATCAAGTTAACGATACTTCCAATACCAGAGAAGATCCCAGCTCCTTCCGTGTGAATTCTGTTCCGACTGTTTCTCTATTATCATAATGGTAAACAGGATTCATACGTGGTTCATGAGCAATTCTTTGATTTGAAGCAAAATGTTTAAGATTGTGTTTATAAATTATAGGCATTTTTTAGGATTAAATTTGACTTTTGGGAAAAATATTTACGTTAAGATTTACGTTTGTGAATGGACAACAACTTCGTGATAACTTAATTAATTTTCTTTTGCACTTTATCTATTGCGTCAAGTAGCGTGTGATGTAATTTAATTTCTTTTCTATTACCTTGAATTTTCTCCTGATTAATCTTCAACGCCGTTTTAAGAGCAATCAATTTAACTTTAAGAACATCTAACTGTTTTTTAACAGCATCTAACTCTTCTTTATTTCCTTTAGAGTTTTCCTGCAAATTTTTCTTTAATTCATTTTCTAAATTGATTTTAAGAGTTTTCATTTCATCAACTTTTTCATTAAGTGAGTTTACTTCATTGATTATTCTATTCATCTTTTTCATTTGTTGAGTAATTTTAGAACTTAAATTCATCAACACTTTTTTGGAATGTAGTTTGTAACTGCTTTAAATTTTTTTAAATTCTTTCAGGAAGTTTTTCTATTTCATCTTCTAATTGTTCTTTTAACATTTTTATCTGATGTTTATTTTTAATGACTGCAGATTTTAAGTTTATAGAAAGTAACATTAAAGTTTTTGATTGTTCAGAAATCTTTTTAAAAAGTTTTGCTATATCTGCTTCTAGCTCTCTATCCTTTTTATCAAGTTTTAATAATTTTTCGTTTAATGATTTGTCATTAAGTTTAAGCAACTTTAATTCATTCATCAGTGGAACCAAAACATCGTTTATATATTTTTCTTTTAAGTCATTGATTTGTGTATCAACATATTGTTTATTTGTTAACTCTGTATTTTGTTGCGGAAGAATAGAAAGATGCAATGGACCAGATAAAACGTCTCCAGTTTTCATGATATAATTTTCTATTTCTATTTCTAATTCACGATTATTCGGGATATATGCACCTCCACCAACATTTGGTAACATCATTTTTTTAACAATAAAAAAGTAATTTTTTTTCTAAAAAGTAATTTTTTTATATAATAAGAAAAAAAATAAAACTTTTTCTAATTAAAATAAAAAAATGGAAAAAGCAAATTTAAAAAAATTATATTCAGCCGAATCATCCTGTTCTTCTTATTCGACGAGATCGGGATTTGAAAATAAATGTTTTGATAAGAATAATAATCCATGTATAAATGTAAATATTTTATTTGAATTACAAGCTGAAATATTTAAAGAACAGACTAAAGGTTTACCTTCCATAGAAACTAACTATCGTATATTTCCAGGTGATCCATTTATAAAATTTATGGATATTGTAAGTAAATATAATGATGTTGCCTATGTTGAATTAAATAAAGAAAATATGGTTATAATAGGTCATAATAATGTTTATGGTTTTATTAGAGCAGTGTTACCAATTAGTAATACTGATTGGATAGAAACTAAAATAATTAAGTACATTAATGTTAGAGAATTAGTAAAAAAATTAAAATCGTTTTCAAAAGAAAAAATTAGATTATTTATTGATGAACATAATCAATGTAATATTCATATAGAGAGCAAAAAACATAATGAAGAATTAGTATGTCAAGTATATTATAGAGATACAATTAATGAAAAAGAAACATTATAAAATGCCTCAAAAATATGATGATGATACTTATATAGGATTATATTCAAATTTAAATATTAATTTGTTGAAATCTTACATAAATGGTTTGGCGCAGCAGGAAAAAATTTATATGTGGACTACACCTTATACTATTAACAATGACCATAATCATAATCATAATAATTTTAAAGAATCTGATAATAATAATTTTAAACAATCTTATAATAATAATGATGATAATATAGATGATGATTCTGAAACATCTGAAAAAGGTGTAAATGGTAAAAAAGATTATAGAAATATTAGTAATTAAAAAAATTTAAGTGAAGAAGAATTTATATTTCAACATGATATTAATACTACATATAATCAAAATTCATCTAAATTTCATTTTCTTACAATTGAAAATAATAATGATGGAATAGTAGAAGATACTATTAGACAACTATGTGTCGGGTCTACAAAATTTAAATTAGGATTTACATCTAATCAACTTAAAATTTTATCATCTCTACTAAAAACTAAAAATGATTCAGAGTATGGTGGTGTTATTAAATTTTCCAAAAGAGATCAAAGACCAATATTTTTCTCTATTATATTATTATCAAATAATAAATATAATTTGGAATTAGATATTCCTATCAGGGAATGGCATCCTATACCAAAAAGTGTAGTTTATGATGTTGAAGAATCAATTTATGATGATGATGAAGAATCAATGGTTAGTGAAAATAAATTTAAATTATCTTTTGATAAAACGTTATATGATAAAACTTAATGTGATAAAGAAAATAAAATAACTAAAGAACGTGAAATATATAATAATATAAAATAACTCTCAAGACCTTGATATTAGAATGTTTATATCTAAAATTAAAACACAAATTTTTCTTTAAAAAATAAAAATAATGGAAAATACCGAGTTTTATTGTAATCTATGTAAAAAAAAGTTGCAAACAAAAAGAAGTCATCAATCTCATTTAAATAGTAAATTGCATTTACAAAATGTAGATCGAGTTGATGAAGGAAATATATTAAAATTAAATAATTATAAAAACTATCTAGAAACATTGCCTACTGATATAAAAGTTTAAAAAATATTTGATGATTATTCACATTCGGAATGTAAAAAAGTTTTTAATAGTGAAGATGAACATGTACAAACCAAAGGTTCTAGGGCTTCGCCCGTACCAGATCGAAGATATTTATTTAGCGATACTGATGAATTTAACGAAATTGATGAATTTGATGAAACTAAAAAAACCGATGAAGCGGTAACAGATATAAAATATTTATTTAATGAATCTGTTGAACATAATGAAACCGATGAAACTTTTTATAATGTATTAACAAACTTTTATAATATATTTAGAAAATCATTCAAATGTTATTTGAATGTAGAAGTACTTTATACAAAAAATGGACCTGATGGAATTTCTGAAGAAATATTACAAGGACATTTTAAAAATTCACAAGAAATTCATAATGTAAATGATATACAACCCATATTTGAACAAATGATACTTAAATTAGAAAATTGTATAATTGAAGCCCAGTTACGTGAATCTGGTAAGAGATTTGTTAAAATACTATCTAAGAAAATAGTAATTGATAAATATAAAAATAATACTGGTGGTAATTATTTTTCTTTTGCCTTTCAGTTCCCCACAAATAATTTTACATAAAAAATGAAGATGATTATTGTTTTCTGTGGAGTGTTATAGCACATTTACATCCTGTAGAATATCACAAAGAAAGACTAAGTAATTACAATAAAGAAGAATATATAAAGGAATTTGATCTCTCTGATGGCTTACATGAATTTCCATATGATTATAATAAGCTAACAAAGTTTCATAAAAAGAATAAAAATTTAATAGAAGTAAATGTTTTTGAATTAAATGTGAATTATGTTTCTATTGGTAAAATTAATCCACTTTACTCAGATTCAAAAAACATTTTATTTGAATAATAAAAATTTATGTCAATCAGAAATAGTATATAATGATAGAGGAAACTACATGCATCATAATATTTTTTACCAAGGAAATATAATATGTACTGAAAAATTTCAAATTGTTAAAACACTATCACCAATAATGATTAATCATAATAATTATAAAGGACGTAATTATAATTATGATTATGATTCCGATTATTTATCTTTATCTTTAGAATATCAACAAAATTACAAAATTTATATAAAAGTTTACAAAACTGTAAAACAGATTATCAACAACAATTAAAAATGTTACTACAAGAATATCACCATAAATATCAAAATAAGATAGAAACGATTCAAAAATTAAATGAAGACAATAAAGAATTAAATAATGAAGAAAATGAAACCAATCAAAAAATAAATGAATGTCTAAAAAAATGTCAACAACAATATAAAGAACAATATGATAAAGAATATAATTATCAGCTACAAATATTAAATCAAAATTTACATCGGAATACATTTAATCTTACAAAAGAAATTGATGCAACACATGAAATATATCAAGATATATTTGAAAAATTAGAACAAACAAAACAATCAGCACAAGCGAATATATTATATTATCAGGGTCATTTTATATTGTGTAAAGATGTTTCTATATTTACAAAAACTTCAGATAATGCTAATTTTCCCTGTCTCCTATGTATGACGAGCTTTAGAACTAAAGAAGAAATGAATAAACATTTGGAGAATTGTCAACAAAACAAGGCAGTTGAAAATACCTTTCCTAAAGATGATTATCTAATATATAATAGACATTATTACAAAAATAAAGTACCCTTTACTATTTATTGTCATTTCGAAGCATATAATGTTAACATAACACAAAATTCTGATAATGGTACGGACCAAGCCCTAGAACCTTCGGTTTGTAAATATGAAAAAAGTGCACCTGAACAAAGTAAAGAAAAATATTTATTTGAACAAAAACCATTATGTTGGGGAATGTACATTCATTCAAATTATCCTGAATTATTTAAATCAGAATATTATCAATACTATGGTGAAGATAGTTCAGAAATGTTTACAAAGAAAGTAGAAGAATTACAAGGTCGTTTTTCACAATTGCTTGAAACAAATATACCAATGCTTCCATTAACGGATGAAGAAAAAAATAATTTTGTTAATGAAATAAAATGTTTTTACTGTGGAAAAGAATTTACAAATAATTATAAAACTGGCAGAGGTAGATATCTTGATAAGCGAAGCGACGGCTCTGCCGACAAAGTAAAAGATCATGATCATCTAAATGGATTATATAGAGGTGCAGCACATAATTCTTGTAATCTTAATGCTAATAAATTTAAATATAACTTTGTTCCTCTATATTTCTACAATGGTTCTAAATATGATTTCCATTTAATAATGAAAGATTTATTTTCATCTGAAAAATTACAACAACAACAAATAAATGTACTATGTAAACAAGAAGAATATTTTTCAATGCAATTAGGTTGTATTAGAATTTTAGATGCATTTAGATTTTTTACTCCTTATTCATTAGATGTTATGGGAAAAACTTTGAAACCTGAACAATGTAAAATATTAAATAAATATAATTTAAAACCTTTAAAAGGCATATTTCCATATGAATATATAACCTGCGGTTCACAGTCGAAGACTGATTTAACTGGAGATATAAATAGAATAAATGAAAAAATGAAAGAACAAAAACTTCCTCCAATAAATAAATTTAAATTAACATTAAAACAATCACAATTATCTGACGAAGACTATGCAGAAGCTGAAAAAAATTGGAGAGAGTTAAATTGTAAAACAATGTATGATTATACAATGAAATATCTTCAGATAGACGTATTAATTCTTGCTGATCTTTTTGAAAACTTTCGTGATATTTGTTTAGAATATTATGGAATAGATCCATGTTATTGTTATTCTACACCAGGTTTAACATGGTTAGCAGGATTAAAACATACTGGTGTTAAACTTAAACATTATAAAGAAAATACATATGATAAATTATTATTTTTTGAATCTGGTATTAGAGGTGGTGTTTCATCAGTTTTAAGTAATAGATATGTTAAGTGTTATAATAAAAAGGTAAATCCTGATGATTATGGAATAATGAAACCTTTATCTCCAGAAGAAAGCGATCAGTTTATAAAATTGTTTAATCAAAATATAGAAGGACTTATATCAAATGAAGATAGTCAAGCAGCAGTTGATGAAATCATGAGAGAAAACTATTTGTTATATTATGATTTTAATAGCTTATATTCTTCTTGCATGATACAAGAATTACCAACAGGTGAAATGTCATGGTGTAATATTCTTGATTACCAAAAAACACATGATGGAAATTATAATTTTGGTTATATACATGAAGTTGATTTAGTATATCCTGATTATATAAAAGGCGCAACAAAATATTATCCTTTCTGTCCCGAAAACAAAATTCCCAATATAGAAGATTTTTCAGATTATCAAAAGTCTATAATTCCTAAGAAATACAGACCAACAAAAAAAACTTATGTTAACACAAAGCAATAAAGGAAAGTATGTTGTTGAAGGAAGAATGGTAGATTGGTATTTAGATCATGGAGTGATTCTCACTAAAATACATCGAAAACAAGAGTATAGAAAATCTAGGTGGTTAAAAAATTATATAGAGTTCAATATTGAAAAACGTATAATAGCTAAAAGAAATAAAGATGATTTTGGAAACGTGTTCTTCAAATTAATGAATAATGCATTTTATGGTAAGACTTTAGAAAATGTGCGTAATAGACAAAATATTGAAATAGTTTATGATAGAGATAGGTTTCAAAATTTAACAAGGAAACCTACATATAAAAGAACTACTAGATTTAGTGATGAACTATGTGCTGTACATTTACGTCGAATCAGCGTAAAACATGATAAGTTTAATTTTATAGGATTCACTATATTAGAATTAGCTAAACTATTTATGTATAAATTTATATATGATTATTTAGCACCTGCTTATGGCAAAAACTATAAATTACACTTTACAGATACCGATTCTGTTTTCTTAGAATTAACAATACCGTATGACTCTCCACTTGATAAAGAAATTAATAAAATAAAAGATATCATTCATCCTTCTGATTTATGTAAAGTAAAAGATGAACTAGAAGGAAATGAAGATTTCATAACAGAAGCTATATTTTTAAAATCTAAATGTTATTGTTATGATACAACTAATAATATTAAAACACATAAAACATTAAAAGGAATTTCAAAGGCATCAGTGGCTAATCAAATAACATTTCAAGATTATAAAAATGTATTATTAAATAATGAAATAAAAACAGCATGTAATTATAGACTTAATTCAAAGAAACATAAAATGTATTTAAAAGAAGAACATAAATTAGCATTAGATCCATTTGATGATAAAAGAAAAATTTTACCTGATGGAATAACTACTTTACCTTTTTAATTTTCTAATTTCTAAGATAGACAAATTTGATATATATATAAAATAAAAAAATAAAATATTATAACACTATATTTGTATATTTTTTATCACTCGGTAAACAAATGTTCCATAACTCTATCATGAATTTTTATCAATATTAATTGTAATGAAGCCATAATCTTTTGACCAAGCAATGTTACACGATTGTTTAAATTCATCTTTATTTCTTACGCATAAATCTCTTAACAAATCACTTAAGTTTCTTGCATTTATTTCAAATAGTATAAATATACTTGCATTCTTTCTAATAACACTTCCGTCTAATGAATACATACTTTGTGTTAAATAAAAAACACTACAGTTGTTATGTCTACCTCTTGTGAAATAATTTCTCTGAACTGACTGATTTCCATCATTAACACAATCATCAAAAATTACACAATGTTTCATTGTTTTATCTAGTTTACTAGGATCTTGCATACTACCACTATCATCTATTAATTGTATCTTTATGTGCTTATTTTTATTGGATTCTACTAACTGATCATTTTTTGCTGCTTCTTCACACCACGAACTTATTTCTTCTTCATCTTCAGATTTTTCATATTCTTTGAATAATGAAGCAATTGCTGTTTTTGTAAGATTATTTTCAAATCCACATTTTAAAAATTGATAGATGGGTTGTTCTGCTGTTGTTGTATAAATTATAAGATTAATATAATCCAAAAACTTTGGAGTCGTTAAAATTTTAAATAATAGATACGTTTTTCCACAACCTGATCTTCCACAAATAACTGACAAAACTATATTAGATAAATTTGGATGATGATTAAATTTGAGTTTTTTTTTATTTAATGGGGGCACTTCACTCATTTTTTAATAAAAAAATTATTTTCATTTTATTTTTATTTTTAAAGAAGAAGAAGAAAATTAAACTTCTCTAGCTTCGCGTGGGAGTTTATACCTCCCGAACCAAAAGATCTATCATAATCTCTTCACCTCCAAAATTTATTTCTTGTCCTTTCTCATCAGTGATTCTAATGTTAATATTGTTAATAGTTTTTCTTGTAATAGGGAAATACATTTTTGTGGATACAGTTTGTGGAAATACATTTAATCTATAACCAATGGGTACAGTAAAAGCTGGAAAACTGAATATTAAATTTGACAATTTACCATTTATATATCCTCCTTCAATAATGTCACAATGTACAACAATTGAATTTATTTCAGTTATTTTTGGAATCTTCTCACCTAAATGATAACCTTGACTATAAGTTGGTTTATTAAATCCTGATAGCTTTGACAATGATCTATCATGATTAAAATCAACTTGATGATTTTCGTCTAAAGTAAGAGAAAATTTATTAACTGCCGGTTCAACTGCAAAATGTAATTGTTTCTTATCTTTAAATGGTATACCTAAATGTCTCTTAATTTCAGTTGATATTGATTCAACTTCGTAAGAACAAGGAAGAAAAGTTAGTACTTTCCACGTTTTGCCTTTATCAGTAGAATATCTAAATTGATCATTCACATCTTTGATAACGTTTTGAATAGTGTTAAATGTGGAGAAACTAGTCAATGCAATTTGATAATTTTTTTTGTTCCAAATGTAGAATGGGTTCTAAATTACATGTGTGTGATGAAGTAGTTGCTATAATTCTTAACGTCGTACTAAATTTTGATGAACCCAAAATCTCTGTAAAATTTTCTAAATGATTATTAATTTTGTCAAAATCTACTGATGATAATTCTCTCGAAGACATTTTTTAACTAAAAAAATTTAAATAAATATTATAGATAAAAATCGTAGATAAAAATCATAGATAAAAATCATAGATAAAAATTAGAAACAACATATTTCAGCTATACTTTTATAATCCTCTTCATTTAGAATCTTCTTTTCTAACAGTCTTTTCAATATAGCATGAATTTCTTTGAAACTAGAATTATGTCCTTCTTTTATTGCCGATATTAAAATATTTAATCTATTTAGTAATTCTTGTGGATCATCTGGTAAAAATACAGTTGTTTCTGTTTTAAAACCTTTTCCTACTTTAACTCCCGTTGATAATAAATTTTCTAACTGTTTATAACGTCTAAGAGATTTTGCTGCACCAACTCTATCTAACATAGCTTTATATTTTATGAGATCTCCGACAGCATAATTTTTTAAATCTGCTCCTCTTAAAAGATCAACAAAATTTCTATCTAAACTAAAAGGAGATTTTTCTGGTGAAAAAATTAAACCTCGAAAAGGTTGTGGAAATATTTCTTTTTGTCCGAGATAAAATCTAGGTATTGTTTTTCCATCTATAAATGAAATAGAATGTTCAAATTGCATAGATTTTGGTAATTTCTTATTAATGTTTGATTCTAGTAATCCATAGTCATCCAATATATTTTTGTGCTCTGGATCTGTTATATCAATTTGTTAATCATTATTTGCAAGTTCTTTTTTAAGAGTTTAAATGGTTTCATAGCTTTTCAAAATCAGTTTTTACTTGCTCGGTTTGCTGCATTTTTTCAAACATATCAGATTGAATACCAGCTTTTATCATTCTATGTTGAAGATGATTTTCTTTCATAATATTTCTTTGTTTTATTAAACTTCTAAATTGGTTTTTATTTTTAAAATTATCAGCTCTAATTTTATCCCATTTTTTTATTATATATTTTTTATTTTTTTTTATATTTTTTTTTGATTATCAGCTTTATTTTTTTTTATTTTTAAAAAATAATTAATTGTTTTTTTTGGTATTTTTGTTTACAACAAACAAAATTTTTTACAAAAAAAATTTTTTTTTTATTGTGTTGTGACATCTTTTTTTCGTTTTAAGTTTTGTTTAATACAGTTTTGTTTAAATTTTCGCTTAAAATTTTTAGCTCTTCTAAAAAAATTTTGTCATTTTCTTCATTAGAAATTTTACCATCACTAGAAATTTTGCCATCCTGTTTATTCTTATCATCAACTTTTTCTGACTGTAATTGAAATGATATTTGATTTACTTCATTAGCTATTTGATCAAATTTTTCAATCTCATCTAACGTAATAACATTATCATCACATACTCTTTGAAAGTAGTAATGCAATTTGTCATCGACTTCTTTAATATGTAAATGCTTAGTTTTTAATGATTTTCGTTTCTTAGTTATTAAAGATTTATCTAACATTGTAACAAGTGAAGTTGCAAAAACACCCGTACCTGTTAAAGCTGTAGCAACTACTGGAATTGCTAAAACACCTGAAGATATAACAATTGTTAAAGCACCTAAACTTATTGTTAAGAACATTCCGATTCCTTGTGTTACATTCTCAACTTTACTCCATCTCTTTCTTAATTTTTTATAATGCTCAAATCTTAATAATAATTGAGATTCCTTATCTTTCATATAGCGTACTCTATCTTTATGTTTTTCTTTATTCATTTTTTCAATGTCCATTAAAGTAGAACTACGTTCATATGATAACGAAGGATATATTCTTGCGGTTTCTTCCACTTTTATTCCTTCCATTTCTGAGGTTTCTTCCATTTTTAAAGAAATATTTTTAGACATAATTTTAGTTATCTCATATTTTAAAACCTGAAAAATGGATAAAATTCATGAATTTAGACGTTTTTAAAAATACCAATTTTTTGATGTTGTGTCCTGGAACGGTCATGATTTTCAAAGTAAAAAATGATCTTAATCTCAAATTTAAGATTCTTAACTTTTATGATTTTCGGTGTCCTAGAACGGTCATGATTTTAAGGGGGTGTAAAATGTCATAATCACAAATTTAAGATTCTTAACTTTTATGATTTTACAGTGTCCTGGAACGGTCATGATTTTAAGAGTAAAATGTCATAATCACAAATTCGAGATTTTGAAAAATTTGAAAAATTGGGTATTTTTAAAAACGCCTAAATTTATGAATTTAGGTCTTCATAACCTGAAAAAATGACCAAAATTCATGAATTTAGTAGTTTTTAAAAATACCAATTTTTCAAAAAATGGTACTTTTTAAATGGTCTAAATTTATGAATTTAGGTCTTTAAAACCTGAAAAAGGGTTCAAATTCATGAATTAATGTCATTTTTAAAAATACCAATTTTTCTGAATTTGTCTTGTCCTGGAACGGTCTTCTTCCCATTACTGTCATCCCACGAGAAATTCTGCAGCGCATGACGTCGGTAGGCGTGGAATGTTTCACTGCTCTTGTCACCGACAACGCGGCAAATATGCGAGCATCGTGGAAGATCGTGTTGAGTGAGCATCCGGACCTGGCAGCGATTGGATGTGTATCTCATGGCCTCAACCTTCTGTTAGAGGACTTTATGAATATGCCTTCATTGGGAACGTTTTTAAAGCAAGTGAGACAAATTGTTCAAACTGTTAATAACAAGTCAGTTCTTCGAAATGCGATCGAAGAAGACTTACGCGAAAGTCTCAAACTGCCAGTAGCCACTCGGTGAGATGAATTATTTGTAATCGATTGATATTTTGTATTTCGTATGCTTCATGAGTTACTTTACATTACAATAGCTATATATGTGTGACCTAAATAAGTGCTAAAAGTTCTCAGTTTAATTTCTGATAATCCTACACGACACCCTATAAATAATGCACGACCAAAAATAAAGACCATCAACAAAGAATAGCTGATTTATTGATCTAAAGCTTTAAATTCGATAAGTGTTTAAGAATATGTTTAAGCAGCTAATATAACTAAAGTTGAAGTTCTTAAAATGTGGAAGCCTAACGATTAAAGCGAAAATAGATAAGTCACTCCCTTCTATTTACGACTTTTTATTCACCAAAAGTTACACAAAGTTAAAAAGTACCCGACGCGTTTCGTCC
This sequence comes from Prostheceraeus crozeri, assembly GCA_907163375.1. Taxonomy (NCBI): domain Eukaryota; kingdom Metazoa; phylum Platyhelminthes; order Polycladida; family Euryleptidae; genus Prostheceraeus; species Prostheceraeus crozeri. The sequence goes on from CAJQUW010001612.1 coordinate 185,803, forward strand.
GAAGACAGTTTCAAGGGACCCTTGAGACTGTCTTCGGACGAAACGCGTCGGGTACTTTTTAATTTTGTGTAACTTTTGGTGAATAAAAAGTCGTAAATAGAAGGCAGCTACTATGTAATTCTCTATGCAATTGAAAACAACTTATCTTGAAATGAACCTCCCGTATCGACGCACAACGAGTGCTCAAAAGCTATGTTGCAAATAGATATTCTAATTGCGAATTTTTACCTTTAAGTCGGCTTTATGAAACAAGTTCTGCTTAATTTTTAAAATTAATCAAAGTATAGACCTACCTTTAATTATTTGTTTGCTTCGTATCCATCTATGCCAGTCCATGACTTTTCAACTCTTGTTTGATCAACTTTCGTAATAGGATTTTCGCAATCTAATAATAGTCAAACAGATCTTCGGTGTAGCCATGTTAATCTTTTGTAGGTGGTTATCATGGGAAGCATCCTTGAAAAGTCTTGACGTAAATCGTGCACCTCTTCAGAGATTATGTGTTAACGATGACGCACATGTTCAAGCGCAGGTGGCCCCTGTCAAGCGCGACCTTCTCTCTGATATCCTGTGGGATCGTGTCAAATCAACGATGAGAGTTGTGTCAGAAATCAGTCGATGGATTGCTGTATTTGAATCAAACATTCCTCGTGCCTCTCTGGTTCCATGTGGATTGAGGGCCATAAATGCAGAACTTATCGATAATTCAGCCTTGAGTCAGTCTCCCCTCAGTAGTTGTGATGAGAACTCGTTCAAACAAAAACTACAAAATCGCCAGGAGTTCATTTCAGGAGAGAGTGGTGTTCTTCATGCTGCAAATATTCTGGACCCTCATCGAAGAGGACAAGACTTGAACTCTATTCAAATATTGTCTGGAATTCAATTGATCACAAAATGGAGTCACTCTTCTTCAACTGACCCAACGAATGTCATGACCGAACTCGCCGAGCTTCGAACTAAGACTGGGCGATTCTCATCCGATTTCATTTGGGCGGCAGTAGCACCTGACGATACTATAGCATCTGATACTATACTGAAATATCACAACAATATGCCCCCGCTTACCTGGTAAGCTTGCGTAGCTGAGCCATGTGGTTGTCTATTGGTAGAAATATTTTCCTGAGTCATCTTCCAAAGATAATCTTAAACCATATGTCAATCAATTTTATTGTATTGAAGAGGTATAGTGCTGCGTATTGAAACATGCACAATGCATGCACGTATTTTGTTAATGGATATTTTGATTAGTGAGATAAACATGTGTAACTGCAAAGGATAAGTCAAGATTATATCAAAGTCAAGAACTTCATATGCGGTATACCTCTAATTAGGTCTATCTGAACCCAGGCTCAACATTTTGCTTTTGCTTTTATTCTGTTACTTGTGTTCCATCTGTGCGCCTTACTTTTACTAATACGTATAAATTATCTGGAGTCAATCATTGAGCACACAGCATACCTTGTACGTAGAAATTTTGATAAGAGTGTGTTTCACTATGTTAAAGTATGACTACGCAAATTCTGTTTAGAGGTACCACTTGAACGACATTTGTTATCAGGATAGATCAAATTTGAATACCAGTGTTGTGTACATGTATGTGGCTTCTCAGTACAGCTGGACACATCGTGTCCATGGGAATTGGAATTTGTATCGATATTTCTTAGTTAACGGAAGTTAACGTTCCCTTTGTGTACATATTACATGGGGATTATTTAATATTTTTTTTAATATTCCTGCAGTCTTAAATGCTTCCTTCTTAGTGCGATATGTTAACAGTGTACTTTAAACGAGCATGAAAAGTCGGAATATAAACATGACCATCTTATCTTTCAGGTGGTCTGCATTTTTCGCTGACACCCCACTGTTTCATGTGGCAAACAGAATTCTTTCTACTGTGCCTCATTCTGCAAACGTGGAGAGGATCAATAGCAAGATGAATTTTATTCATTCAAAGACGCGGAATAGACTACATTTGGAAAAAGTTACGAAGCTAATGAAGATAACATGCAACATGGGACTTCAAAAAGTATTTGTTGACGATTGCTTCCCATTTGATGCAGATGATGAAAGTGACGTTGAGTATGTTGAGTGACGTTGAGTATGTTGAGTGATACTAGTGTGTTGGTTGAGTGAATATTCATCATCATGAAGGACTGCTTTATTGTAATTTTATCCATGCGATACGATTGTTTTGCTAACTTTTGTTTTGTTTCTTTTGCATACTGACAATATAGTTTTCCATTATCATTTGTCTTTTTGATCATCATCTCTCATCGTTCTCATTATTTCGTTTCGTATTTTCATTTATTAAAACTCAATTTTTCTGGCTTCTTAATAACTTAAAAGATGAACCCGTGCATCAGAATAAATGAAAAACGAAATGACAAGCATTCCGACATCCAGCATAACTCAATGCAGCGATCATAGCAAATTGAATGACATTATTTTAGGATTTTTAAGTATTATATTATGCTTATTATGCTTTCCTTTCATTCATTAGGTCTTTAAAAAACAAATTCATGAAGCTATAGCTTACAAAAACTGCTGCAATTCCCATCAATAAAAAAAACAAAAAAAACATAAAAAACATATTTTAAATATATTTAAAACATATTTAAAATATGATGGATAAAAAAAACATTTTTTTGGCAACCCTAGACTCATAATCAATGAACACGTTTGCTTGATTTTTCGCTAACTTTCACGTTAAAAATGCTTTTGAGTGTCAATTGCACACAACTTAATAACTTTTGCTTCGTTAACGCTGGCGCTTTCGAGTTTGGGCTTAAAAGAATGCTGGTGTCATCAGCTCCAAGAATATGTAAGTTTCATCACGATCTGCTCATCCGTTCACTGGCAAACTTCAAATTCGTATTGTTTCCACACTCAGCCATCGTGTGAGTCATCATTTCCCTCGGTGGAGGTCAGGATTTCGAATCCTTGATCTGCGCGCACACAAGGGCTTGGCGTCAGACTGAGACTCGCCACCTGTTAACAAACTTATACTTATCCCATCATCATGAAATGCCTGAAGGAATGTATTGACTTGATAGCATCCTTTCTCTGCCGTCTTGTGAACTGCTCGATCACACAAGGTTATTTTCCTCCTAAATCGGCGACGTCGTGTGTGACTCCTGTCTTAAAAAAGTCATCATCAGATTGTGAGCTAATATCATCTTATCGTCCCATCAGCAATGAAGAGTGCTGAGTTGATGTCTCCACTTCAATCTGCTTATCGTGAGAATTATAGTACTGAGACAGCAATGCTCAAGCTTTCAAGTGATATGCTATTGGCCATGGACAAAGGTGAAACTACACTACTCATTGGACCTCTCGTCCGCCTTCGACTGTGTACAGTTTGATATTCTCATTGAGCGCCTTTCAACATCATATGGAATATCGGATGTGGCCTTGACATGGTTCCATTCTTATCTCAACAACCGATGCCAATATATCTACTTTCATGAGACAGCCTCACCCATTCTCCCGGTGAAGTGTGGTGTGCCACAGGGATCCGTGCTCGGGCCCATTTTATTTTGTCTTTACATCATGGATATAATTCCTCTTGTCCAAAGCTTTGATCTCCGGGTTCATGTTTTTGCTGATGATGTCCAAGTATACGGCTCATGCAAACTATCTGATGCAACCTCATTATCGGCAAGAATGTCACAGTGTATTACCTCAATCAACGACTGGCTAAAATCCAATGGACTTAAACTGAATGCTGAAAAGACCAATTTTATGTGGTGTGCCAGCGTCTAACAGATGAGTGCAAAAATCCTGTTGTCATTGGTGACCATCGTTTTCAACCTGTCTCCAAATTACGCTGCCTAAGAGTTATTATCGATTCCACGTTGTCTTTCTCCTCTCACGTATCCAAAGTCATTTCTGTGTGTTTTGGAGCTCTTAGACAATTACGATCAATACGTCGCTCAATTACTGTTTCGCTCGCATCTTCTTTGGTAAATGCCCTGGTATTCTCCAGACTTGAGTATTGTATATCTGTACTCGCTGGCATTACGGATGAGCAGGTCTTGAGACTTCAAAGTGTCATCTATGCTTCTGTCAGGCTTGTTTTCAATCTACCTCGGTCAGCCCACATTAGTTCCGCCATACGAAGACTCCAGTGGTTACCAGTGAAATCGCGAACTGACCTTCGTCTTGTGACTCTTGCCTTTAAGTGCATCAATGGCTCAGCTCCACCTTACCTGTGTGAATTGATCACCAGAACGAGTGAACTGCCAAGTCGCTCTCAACTTCGCTCTGTAACAAAGAACTCTTTGACTGTTCCAAGATCACGACTAAAGTCAGTTGCAAGGAGGCGATTTTCCTCATGTTCCGCAATAGCATGGAATCGATTGCCCAGGGAAATTTCATCTACCGACTCCATGCGAAATTTCAAAAAGCATATAAAGCATTTTTTATGACTGACAGTCTGTAGTTTTTATCGTATTTTATCCTAATCTTTGTTCTGTAGCCTTAAAACTGTATGAATGCTGCATTTCTAATAATAAATCGTGATCTAATCTAATCTAAACAATAGGAATCTCTTCACGTCGTAGTTGCTGTGCCCGATAAGTGAATCGACAAGACTTTTAGCAACTCATTCAATGATGACAGGAAACGGGGGCAGTTATGACATGACATCAATGACATGATCAGCTATGATATGATCATGAATAATTTTTCTAATCACTAATTACTTCATTTAGTTAGGTACACAACACTGTTTCCTAAACCAAGCAAGTGTCTCGGCTGACCAAGTGAATAAGTTCAATAATCATTTACATGAGCTTAAGCAGCTTGCAGTTAAATTTGATGAGAATAAGCAAGAGATAAAAGAGCTTTTCGTTAAGTTGTTGGTCTCATACAGGCAAGGAGTGAAAGATTATCACCTCTGTTTGCATTAAGTTCCGCAAGAGATATTGACATCCACATCGTGCAGTAGACCCAGGTTGAAAATCTACCAACCCTGTAATATGTGGTTTGAATGTCTTAATTAATGTACGTTTGCATACAACGATAAACAATGTGTGCATTACCTTCACACCAAGCTGTGTTCAGCATATACAATTTCTGTATAGTTTGATCGAAGTGTTTCACTCATAAAATACGTGAAAGTGTTGCACTAAGGAGCTGAACAGACAATAATTTCAGACAACTTCTCTGCTTAGCAAAATAAGTCCGGACAAACCCGAAAATCTCTGCAGTCCTGTAGCTTCCAGAAATGAAAACGACGTGAAACAAGAGTAAATTATAAATCATGATTGAGTCATGCTAAGCAGTCAGGATGTAGGATACATGTTATAGGATTCTATCTTAGCTTCTTGATTAGAAGTTTACATATCATCGCCATTCGCCAAAAAATAATTCATTATCCTACATTTAGTATGAAATATGTCATATTTGTGGAATTTCTCTTAGTTTAGCTATATTTGATGAATTTTTGAGGATTTGAGGAGTAAAAAAACATGAGGAATTTGAAGAGTAATCACAGGCCTGCCATATTCCCATTTGTTAAACATGCACTCATAAATAATGAAGCACAGTACTCCAGAATGCCTCTCATGCTGTTATTGCAGATCTTAATTTAATCAGACGATGAAAGAATGACTCAAACTGAGGTATAAGCTCTGTATATAACTGTGTATGCCATTGAAAGTTCATAAGGAGGTTAAAAGTAACACCGAACACTTTGATATATTCCTTCACTGGAATATGAGCAATGGAATGTGCACTAACATCGATTGTGCTACTCAGATTCAAGAACATATGTTGGCTTTTTCCGCTCTAATCACTATTTCTATTTTGTTTATTGTAGCCTAATTCAAAATATCATTGTATATGCGAGTGATGGGGTCAGCTGAAATGCCCTTGAGTATTTTAATGTCAAAAGGATACTTGATCACAGATACATCAGAGGTATTCGAAGTCGGCATGTCTGCGCAAAAATATCCAAAGATCAGTGGACCTATGGACCGACACATGATCCTTGTGGTATCCCGCTTTTGACAAGGAAATAGTCCCCGTATTGGTTATGCTAATTGACCAGCTGGAATGTTGCTGAAATATAGTTAGCCATAAAATTTAAAGTGAAGTCGGAAGACACCTCCTTCAGCATTTTTTCGATGAGACACTTGTGAGATAACTTGTCGAGTCCTTTTTTAACTCGCCCCTTTTATGATAGTGTCCACAAAATCCTCACCGCGAATCTGGGACGGAGGAACGTTTTCACGAAGGTTTCCTCATCTTATGTCCGACGAACTTAGAACAACACGCCTCCAACTGGGCCGCCAGTATCTCCGCAGATTTCGGAAAGGAGACGACTTCCTGAATAGCATCATCACTTATGACGAGACATAAGTCTTCAACTGGGACCTGCTACCTGTTGGTCCTGACTCCTGAGGAAGAGGTATTGTACTGTTGGAGTCCTCGCGTTGCAAAGTGTTATCACATCCTCCTTATTCTCCGGATTTGCCACCATGTGACATCTTTCTTTCCCGGAAAATGAAGTGGTCGTTTTGGGGCATATAAGGTTTCAATCACCGGTGGAAATCATTAGTGCGACCATTTTTATAGTACTACTTTCACTTATTCATGTCGAATTAAGGTGTCCCAAGTTTTTGAGATTATACATTCTTTATATCCCTGAATAACACGGACGTCTTAGCCACGACAGACTAACTCTCATTCATTAGCAATCGTCCGTTATGTGAGCTTACTTGTATTTGCCGACTTATCGGTAGTTATCCTTCATTGTGAAATAAAATATATTATATTCTCATCACTAATTTTTGATGACATGGACAGTAGACACTATATCCATAATCGATGTAAGACTGCCGTTAGTCGATGCTATTTGTAGATATATTCAATCTATAATTAGGTAGGAAAAAAAGCATCGCATCACTCCAGAAACGTATCCTTGTGGCAATTTCTCTTATCAAAATTCCTGTTTCTTCCAAAATGAATAGAAATACATTTTCAGAGCAACTTAATGAATACAGAAAAAACCACTTACTAACTGCACAGCAATCATCAATACTGTCTTCAGTGTAAATTGGCGGTCACATAATTCAAACAGATCCTCTAGAGATGGACCGAGCAATTCCATTACCAGGGCGTTGAAGCGGCCACAAGGTCCAAAATAATAAACTTGTGGAATACCATCTGAAAAAAATCGTTATTGATCAGGGCAATTTTTATCAGTTACATCATCATGCACAACTAAGGCATCATGAGGCACACAGGGGGACATCATGACCCTGTCTGTCACAACTAAGGCGATGACACGAATCTAAACCAAAACTCTAACAGACTAATTAAGTCACATTCTTTGTTAAACCATCTCCTTTCCGAAATAAAGATCTCTTCTCAGAGTCTATTTTCAGTAATTACACGTCATTGTAATCCGTCGACTATCTTAAGCACTGACTGACAAATATTCCAAAATGTATTATTCTTCTATCACAATAGGCTATGTAAGGAAAAATGCTCAGTTTGAAAAAAAGGTACAACAAAATGCTCAGGGCAAATCATGTGTTGTAATTAATTTATAAGAGTAAAGTAATTATTTAGTTTAATTGTTGTGAGTAATCAAAGAAAATCAAAGTTCAACATCAAGAAGTTGCAAATGTTATTAGCGGGATCAATACGGTCTTCTCAAGCGACAGCATAAATAAAAGGAAGACATCAATTTACTGTACAGACAAAATTCAATGACCATACAATTCAGATCCAGTTCAACTATGTGGAAAATAGTTGTAGCAATTTTGATTTAATATGAAGCATTGATTCATTCGTTGCGCCGTTATTACATTGACCTCGATAATCTACCGCCGTACACGACTGGTCCGTTTCGATTACCAATTTCTCATATTTCTCACACTGAACCAAAATTCTCACATTTTCTCACAGGAATGGTCCCCGAGGCACAGTGGTCAAGCGCTTGACCTAGCGATCTTTTGGTCCAATGGTCGAGCCTCGAAAGTGTCGTTGGAAGTCGTCAGGAGGAATGTCTTTGGAAGTCGTCACAACGCTCCAGATTTACTTTATTCTCATGTTCAAAACAGTGTCTACGGAAATCACGGAATTTACAGAAAATTGTAGTCCCGGGTTCAAAGATTTACAGGACAATTTTATTGAATTGAAGCTTGATTTCAAGTTTATCATAAAATATCAAACCGCATCGCCTCGTCCTTCGACCAAAGTCTGAATACTAGAATGATTATATCCACATATTCGATGAAATTGTGAAATGACGTATTCAGTGAGAACCAAAATGAAAAACTATTTTTACATCTGCTATTTCAATCGCTTGACTGTTCCTGAGTCGTCTTTTCCTTGTAGTTGTTGTTGAACCACATTTGCCCCATGATGTCTGCCAAGCTGAATGTCTTACTATTAACAGGGAAATTTCTCTTTATTGTCTTGATGTAAACCAGGAGGCATCACAGCAAGTAAGCATGCAAAAATAGGAAAATAAACTAAGTTATATAAAATTGCTCAAAAACGGTCAAATGCAGTTTTTTTTTCGATATTTTCGTTTGTTTTTGACCATTTTCTTACTGTTTTGTTGCTTTCTTTTAATGAATTGAAATAATATGAAAATTACTAAGATTTCAATAATTTTTCAAGAAACGCTGTAACGAGCTTCTTTGGTATTTCTGAGATTCGATTAATGGCAACCTAATTCCGAATTCTTCAATCGAAGATGGAAGCAATACTCAAATAGTATTTATAAATTAAGAAATTAAAAGGAAAACACTTTGTTGGACTCGGAATCCTGTTCGCCTGACGAAGCTCGCGCAAAAGCAGTAATAATTTAATTTCGAGCCAAACTGTGCTTTCATTTTCTTGATCTATCTTTACCTGGATCGATGGCTCCTCGACCATTGCTCAAGTAGTATTTATGATAGGGAAAAGACCAGTCTCTCTCTACTAAGCAGAAACTCCAATTGATGAAGTTTGGTCCGCGCCAAATGTCATCCAAAAACCTTAGGTCTTGAAGGTGAGGAAAATTCGGATATTATTCTGTTTCATTGACGATATTTTGATATCTTGAGGCATAAATGTTCATTCGCAGTCAAATAGCTTAGTTTGAAGTAAAACACATTTTTATAAAGGACTTTGAGGAAACCATATTTCAGATCGGAAGCTGTGGTGTGTAGGCAGAGCAGACCAGTGAATCATTCTTGTGCTCTTATATGAAACTCTCCGTCATTCAAAGATCGAGATAGAGTTCGTGTAGAGCCAGAGAGGCGTTGGAAAGTGAGAGCACTAAGACAGAACACAATCCTTTAACGTGCGTTAGAATAGGATAAATTCCCTAAAAATCAAGCACCTAGAAGTTCCTTGTTTTAAGAATTTTACGAAATGCAGTGCCAATATCTCACATTCTAGGACTTTTAAGGGCTTTTAGACCGGTTTTCGAGTTTTATGACTTTTTAGGACATTTAGGACTTTGTAGACACCCTGAATGCCATTTCCTTGTCACAATCTACAGGAATTGGCACACAAATTCTCTTATTGAATTGAAGATGTGTTGCTTTCATTTTTCGCTCATCAATATTATTCGTTTCAAGAAAAGATTGAAGTTAAGTAAATTTTGATCATCATTCTGAAGCTCTTCCTGTTCATGGTCATTTCCTTCATCATCCATGGAATTATTTCCAATTGACCACCGATATTTTGTTAATGTCTTCTTAATGTGTCATCAATGAAATTTTAGGTGGCAAGTGCAACACCACTTTTCCTTCATCCAATATTTGGATTCCATCGTAAATGAGGGGATCTGACGTAAAATTTGATATCTTGGTGTCCAACGTAAATTTCTTCTATTCGGTATTCTTCCTTTCGTTATGCATTTCTTGCATATGAATCCCGATTTTGTTTAGCAAGCAACCTTTTAGAAAAAAATAATTGCTTCATCTTTCCATATTATATGCATGTCTTCTTGTAAAATAACCAGTTCGATCAATCTCGGCTTCCATTACCGCGATATTCAAGGTGTCAACAAAAAAATCTGAGATTAAATTTTAAGACTTTTTGAGACTGATATTTAGGACCTTCCATTTAACGCTTTTTAGTAAATTAACTCTCCGATCAATTTATCTTTAAATTACCTTTAAAATACATCTCATCATGAATAATGAATGTGTAACAGTTAAGTAGGAAGAAAATGAAACTATATTCTTTTCAGTTTCAATATCTAAGTTTCGTTTAATAACATGGCAACAAATATAAAAAGCAAGTATCATAGGCAGGAGGAGGCCGACTGAAAAGCTCTGGTTTCATGATTCAATTTAATCGATTCATTTTTTGAATGTAAAGAAAATGTGCATTGCTCAAAAACATTTTTCCTGAATGTATAATAACTATGTATGTTACGTAGTCCACAAAAACACGAATCATTAATTAGGATATCTGTATAAACATCCAACTGGAACTTGGAATGTAGACGCAACGAATTAATTACAGTATTTTGCATAACCTTCATACAGAACATGTGATTGGGTATAATTACCAGAAAATTCAAATCAAGTAAAGAGAATTGTGAACATGCCTTTCAGTCAATATTTAACTTTTGGGCTTCAAAGACTGGCTGAATATGCTTATGAATTGCTCAGATTGGCACTGAAACTTGAATTGTTGAAAATGTCAGCTCTTTAGAGTTGACTTATATGCAATCTTGTAGCTACAATTAGCCGATCTGGCTAGCGGAGGGTGTCTATGAAGGACACCCATCACTAACTGCAGGATGTCGGGGCATCTCTAAAATGGAACTTGGTCATTACAACAAGGCCTGCCAAGGATCATCGATTCAGTGCGAGAACCTCATTTTAGAGATTCAGATTCCGACGAATTCCAGCTTGATGAGGCTCATCGTGCCGCTATCAGAATGGCACTCGCTTTCAACTACACGCAAAGGAGCATCGGTTCCATTTTACACCGCAGACAGCTCAGACAAAATCCCTTGACTGAAGGACCTTGACAGATTTCAGAGTTAAAATTATTGTTAAGTTTCAAATAAAGCAATCCCTGCTCTCGTTCGGTGTTGAAATGAAGAATTAATGAGAAAAGTAAAACAGATTTATGAAGATACAGTCGCCTTCATAGTACTGAAGTAGTAAACTGATACGCTCCAATTTGTCCAGCAGTTTCTACATAATAATTTCGACAACCATGCAACTGTCACACTTCAAAATTACAGATAAGCCAACACTTCTTTGAACATGCACTTGCTTTAAAATTGCAAATATATCATTTTGCTGAAAAAATAAGCACTTTGAAGTTCTTTTGCTTGTAGATTTTGCGAACCGCAATGCCAATTCTAAAAGCTTTTGAAGACTTTTGATGATATTTAGGACTTCTAGACCGGTTTTTCGGGGTTTAGGACTTTGTAGACACTCTGGATATTTGGATTTTCTAAACTTGTCGAACTTGAAGATGTCTAATGGCACCTATGTCTTTTTTCAACAAAGCAAAAATACTGACGAATGTAAGAAATAAGAATAAGATACTATTAAACTATAATAAATGTATATAATAAGAATACTCAGAAAATAATCATGATATGTGCAGGTAGGCCTTTGTAATACGGCCTATGCATTGTCATTAAGGAAGTGCCATTAAGATGAAGAGGAATTTTCTCAATAATTTTTTCTGTATCTTGAAACATGAAACCTACAGTGGCGAAAAACATCGAAATTCCGACCCGATCCAAAAAAGCTACGTGAGTGCGTAGGAAATAAATTGTGACGTGATAGAAAATGTGCATGCTTTAGTTGTGACTACTTATACACTCCGATTATGCCTATTCGTATGAACCCATCAGCTAGGACCGGATTGACGGCTGTGAATGTGATCAATGGCTTCATGAACCATGCATGGACTTCGACAAAGACAATATTGATGACAATTGATGTGAATTCTGTCGTTGTAGCGCGGAAATAGATGCTAGATTAGTGGCAATGGGCGTAATTACCCGCCATGATTTTAGAGTGCTTTTTATTTTATCTGTCGATTTTTTACATCGCAAGTACTTTTTATCAATGCCAAACTAATCATTCTTGCTTGAATTAAGTTTATACATATATCGAGTTGTTATATACCAAAATTCATATCAAAATATTGGATAATGTAGAAATCACATCTGATTTTGATCAACGTGGCGTAATTGCCCGACTTGACCATATTATGCGTACGTCTACACATCGTTTTTCAAAATGAAAAAGGCATGTGTTGATGTAAATAAAATAAATCATGATTTTTTATATTTAAATGAAAAAAATCATGATTTTCATCAACCGTGAACCCAATATAGCTTTATCAAAAAAGGCGCTAATATTTGTAGGCATTAATATATTCGCCAACTTCAAGGGCTTCGTCAGTGGTACCACAGGTTCGAGCATTTGATCGAGGGAGGTAGGATAAATTCTCTAACATAATACCATAGAGTTTGAGCTGTCACCTGTTATCTCGTCCTGCGAGGGCTATAATCAAGAAAGCAGCATACTATTCTACGACTTGCTGAACAAAGTCAGCTTGCAAGTCTTCTTTTATCTTCTTGATACACTTGCTCCCCAAGAGGATGGTAAATACTTAATTTGGACAACAGCTTCAACATAGGGGGATTAACTCTGTGGATAAAAACGCATGCAACACTTTACTTTTAATAAGCCTATTATACATTCATTAAAACTAACTCATCAATTTGCATCACATAACGAGCAAATCTTGAAAACGCTGTTCTGCAATATTTCCAGTTTAAAATGTAACCACAAATTATTCTACGCCTTCTGGTTGACATCAGTGACATTAAAAGAGCTCATTCGCGAAACATGACTGTTGATCTATAAAATTGTCTGATAAGCTTTAAACGAATGAAAGCTTTTTTTCTATGAATTTTCTGTTTCTCACTGCTTCTAGAAATACTAGTACCGTTCCAGGGATGGTTTTTTATATAGGCCTCTATCAAATCAATAGAAGACTTTCATTTAACGACCGAACGTACAATTCATCCGCACTTGTGTGTACCGTCTCCCAGGTTGAAAACCACTAGACTAGAGCAAGGAATTTGATTGCATTGATCAACTAGTATGGCAACAAATCAGATAGATGCATTCCCGGATTTGGATTAAAGATATCATAAATCTGTTAACAATTTGCTTGTGGACCAAAGGCGACAGTTAGAATGGAATATGATGACACGGACAGGCTCAATGTCGGAAAGGGGGGTCTGTCAAAGTTGTACTCTGTCCCATACTTATTTAGCTTGTATTTAAAAACCATAATGTGGAGAACGATAGAGCAGCATCAATGGATCGGTGGTTATGTACGAATAGGTGGTGTTATTCCAGAAAATAGTGGGCCAGAGTGAATAATATCCATATCCATTGAGAGAGGCCACAAAACCAGGTATTGGCTAAAATCGAAATTTTTATTAGGCAAGGCCTTTCAACCGGCCCAGCCGGTCATCGTCAGGCAAGTGACTCCAGACAACAGACTGGTCACTCACCAACAGTCGCAAAGCACAGCTCACTTGACAGGTTGCAGCATCAAAAATTACAGCATAGAAATTGAAGACAGGCTTATGAAAATAGAGACCGTAAACATGAAATAAATGGAAATCATACTACTACAGAGGAGGAGATAAGTAACAAGGCATAGTAAGCAAAAGCAAGAATTGGAAAGAAAGTCAAAGTTACCGAAACCAAATATCACTGATGCGGTGCTTGGTGCGATTAGAGGAAGATAGCGTCTTCGTCCACCACGATTCTTTTATCACTCTCTTCCTCCAGTTACTCTCCTTGTCTATCACCTTCATCTCTTCAAAATTTACTGAATGCGAGTAGTCGTGAGCGTGTTGAGCCACTTCAGAGCGCATGGTGTCAATGTCTCGAACAGCCTTCATATGCTCTCGCCTTCGTTCATCCAACGTTCGTGAGGATTCTCCAACATAGCTCCAGCTACATCCCTCTGAGCCACAAGGCAGTTGGTAGATGATCCCCAACTCGGTGGCAGGCACGGGTCGCTTCTTCACGTGGGAATGAAGCCTACCTCTACTCTTCGACAGCAGCTGGTTAAGAAGCGACCCGTGCCTGCCACCGAGTTGGGGATCATCTACCAACTGCCTTGTGGCTCAGAGGGATGTAGCTGGAGCTATGTTGGAGAATCCTCACGAACGTTGGATGAACGAAGGCGAGAGCATATGAAGGCTGTTCGAGACATTGACACCATGCGCTCTGAAGTGGCTCAACACGCTCACGACTACTCGCATTCAGTAAATTTTGAAGAGATGAAGGTGATAGACAAGGAGAGTAACTGGAGGAAGAGAGTGATAAAAGAATCGTGGTGGACGAAGACGCTATCTTCCTCTAATCGCACCAAGCACCGCATCAGTGATATTTGGTTTCGGTAACTTTGACTTTCTTTCCAATTCTTGCTTTTGCTTACTATGCCTTGTTACTTATCTCCTCCTCTGTAGTAGTATGATTTCCATTTATTTCATGTTTACGGTCTCTATTTTCATAAGCCTGTCTTCAATTTCTATGCTGTAATTTTTGATGCTGCAACCTGTCAAGTGAGCTGTGCTTTGCGACTGTTGGTGAGTGACCAGTCTGTTGTCTGGAGTCACTTGCCTGACGATGACCGGCTGGGCCGGTTGAAAGGCCTTGCCTAATAAAAATTTCGATTTTAGCCAATACCTGGTTTTGTGGCCTCTCTCAATGGATAAGGTGGTGTTATGGCCACTTTCTTTGCGTCAAATCGCAGATGAATTGGCATAAAGAAAACGAATTATAGCATGAAAGTAATAGCACTTTCTATGAACTCTTGACTCAAGGTCACTGTGAAACGTTCAAGGTCTACTCCACTAATTAAGGTGATTAGCTGTTTTTCGTGTCTGATGACCTTCATGAAAATTAGACGAAGCTGAAATAATTTCAAGACTTACAGTTCCAGTCCAATAAATTATAATAATAGACTAAAATTTGTGAAATTTGTTGTTTTGCTATCTATTGAAAGTGCTATTATTTACATGTCAAAAATTGTTTTCTTTTTGCCAATTTAGCCGCGATAAGACGAGGGCATATGTCCAGCTGTCTCCAATGTGTGAACGACACCAGTGATCGAAAATGAAGACGACCTAAAAATGCTTATTAAGTCAAAGAAATGGATAAGCAAAGAAGTTAGATTGCTATCAAATATTTCCATGACGAAGATAATAAGCAGCAAGTGATGGCACATCACGGTCGGATCATTATGTCAGACAACTTATCGAAACACATTATAGACGACGAAAATATGTGCACTCGTGGATACTCTGGAGCGCTTTATAAAGCCAGTTTCCCTTCTCAAAGTACAAATTAAAAACTGATTACCCATGTTGGATACACTATGAAGTCTTCCAACAGTCGAGAAAGGCAGATTATGACAGGATTGATGGAATGAACAAGAAAGGGAGGAGTGCCGAGAAAATTTTGGATGGATGCCACCAAGACACGCCAATGCAAATAACAATTCATTTTGAAGAGGCCATGGAGAATTTAGTTTCATGACTTCTCATGCTGTAAATATAGATGCTAGACTTCTATTTCCAGTCGTTCTTGGAGGTAATTTAGATTCAGGTAATCAATTCTTCTAGATCGTTGCCCAGTTCATAAAGTATAAGGGCCTCATTTGGGGCGGATCTCCCTGACAAATAAATGACAAGGTATCGTTTGAAAAAATCACATTCTATAATTGAGCTCAATGCACTTTTCATGCAAATAACTATCAAGCTGCACTTGCATCTACGGCGAACAGCTGTCCTTACCCAGCGATTGAACAACTTCGTCATAGCTTAATGTGATATTTGCCTTTTGAATTGGTCCTGAATAAAGCAAATATAACAGCAATAAATGCATCAGCAGCGCCAACGCCAAGTATTAATAAGTTAGATGGGTAAAGATAAAAAAGAAATATTCACCTGCTTGACCCATAACTCGGTAAAATCGATACTCAAGATGAAGCTGAGGAGCACGCGACTTGATGGGTTCCAATTTAATTGCCACGTGCTCATTGTTGTACAGATTTTTACCTGAAAGGACAGTAGATTGAATAACATCTCAATAAAACAAAGCATCTCAGGTTTCCAAAATCGTAAAATGTAGGTTTGGTATAGTATGGACAATGTATGACAAATACATTTATTTATTTCTGATATTTATTTTATTCTATAAGCTGGTTTCTATATTATATTTTTCGTTTGTCATGAAAATGACTATGGAAAATCTGAAACTACCGGGAAATACAAATAGTTGCCAGGTAGATCAAATGTAAAATCTGCATTGCAGTGAATGTTCCATGAGTCTGCAACAATGTAGGAATACCACATGAGATTTCAATGTAAGTAATGCACAAATCAGAGGCCATGTTAGCGTTACCGGTTTCTTCTATTGTCTGCTTATAGATCTATATCTATCCACAGACTTCCTGTAAAATAATATTCATCTACAATTTAGACGATGATAAAAATGATGCCAGTATAAGATCCGGAAAAGTATAGTTCATTCAGAATCGCTCAACCTTACCAATAGCATCAGGTACCAGTGAGGAGAAGCAAAAGAATGGACAGTTAATCGCTAGTCTTCTTTTACCATTCATGCATTTTGGTGATATCTCCCCAAATATTCAAATTTGATTGGTTGTTAATCAAAAAGAATGCATAGATTAAGAAACAAATTAAAATTCCATCACGGTGTAGGTAAAAGAAAGCGTCGACTGACGCACATCTCAATTTGCCCAATTATTGAGTTCCAATGTGGAGAATATATGATTTTCAGAAATGTGAATCATGAAAATGTCAATCACGAGAACTCAACAGAAAAAATATAAGATATAGAAGAGAAAAAACTGCCAAAATGGCCCAGGAACTTATCGATAGGCATACTACATTTTTAAGTCAGCTACTGATTTAGAGATACATTTCAGTCAAAACGCTTGTAATATTGTATCATTTGTTTTACTTACCTAACCTTAACTCCCCGAAATTCCCACAGCCGATCTTTTTCCCAACGCGGTAGTTGGGTCCAACCATGAGGAAGTTTGATTCCCTAGAATTGGCACCGGCACTTGAGCTGCGGCTGCCGCCCGCATGAGTCGTTGGTCTGTTGGTACCAGCTGCATTTCCGGTGGCCCGCGTTTTGTGCGGGTCTTCTCCGCTCGAAGCCGGCCGACTCATACAATTGTCCCAGGCTAAAACATTTGATTGAGTGTATAAGCAACACTTCTGTATAAAACTTACTAATTGATGTATCAGTGAGTAGCGCTCAATGAACTCAATTCAACTCAATTCTTGAGTTGTGAACTCAATTAGTCGTGATGCAAAAATTCAATCTATTATCGACCTATTACTCTGCCGGTCCCTCCAATGTGAAGAACACAAAGCTTTATCAAAAATGAATTCATCATTTAAGATATAAAAACTAAATAAGCCCGGATGCCATCTATTTTTTTATTATTATTATCTTATGAGAGGACATTTCTCAGGTAAAAAATTACAACTTTCAGTTTACAAATATGATTCAAGTGTGAAGTAATTCATTACATAGAAAAATTATCAAGCGTCAACATGACGTCATCAAACGCTAATCTTCATGGTCAGAATGTTGATATTTACTTTTGATAGAAGGGAGAGACATTTCTAATTCCATAGATTCTCGAAAACGAAGATTTACAATATCACTATCAACAGTATATTAGAAATTATGAGAAATTTATGGTGAAAGAAGTTTGAATAAGAAGATTTCAAAAATTTGCGATTCCTCTTCCAGCCAAGTGGAGATGATTTTAATGAGTTCTATCAGCTGGCACCGCATTAATAAAGATATCACTAACCTATCACTACCTCAGCAGCAAATTTCGTTTTAATGAACGTACCAAAAAGGCTAGCCGTGTCTGAGACCTAGTGATAGGGTATTGTATTCATAAAGATAGTGACTGCCCTAGTGCTATGTCATAAATCTGGCAAATTCCCAGGGATAATGGTGGATGCAATATTTAGGCATGATGGATATGTATAATATAGGAGTATTTATGCAATTCCACGCGACGTCAAAATTTAGGTCAAAAAATTTGTCAAAGATTGATTGCAAGCACACTTTTTTATATCAAAATGTTTCCAAGTCAAAATCTCATGTCGAATTTCACGTTTGAAGTCAATTTATAGCTGAATTTTCATGACTTTCTTCAAAATTCCTTTTTTTAAATGAATTTCATTTTGAATTTTTTTTGAACATGAGTTCATTATTCTTCTTTTCAACAGCATACTTTCAAATCAGATCAAATATGACAGAACAATATCTATAGATTCATTCTATCATTAATTTTTGCTGAGAACTTTTGCATTGTATACACATGTAAAAAATGTAACGTTATTGCGCTTCAGAGCGATTTTTTATCTATTGTAGGATCATCTATTCAGCCGAATGTGGCATTATCTAATATCCTAGGTTACCGTCTGTCACTTGTGATGGAAGAACTGTGAAGTTGATTTTCACTGGCGTCATAAATGCTGTATAGAATGTAGCGTTATAACGTCTCAAGCGCAATAACGCTACACAAACTACATTTTATCATTGTAAACAATTATCCAAGGTCTCAAGAGGAACCTCTTGATAATTTTCAAATCCTATCGTGAACATTTGACATCAATTTATCTAAAAGCACAACTGACTTTCTCTGCGTAATAACGCTACATCGCACGTAAGCACTAAATTCCAATGACTTATTTTGTAGTGCACTACAGAGAATAGGTTGGAGTCAATTTAAGTGATAGAATAAATAAAATATATCTATATGGTTGATGTAGATGCTCCGAAGCTAGTGTTTGTATGTTTCATTTGCTAAGCTATTCTTCATAAGTGAATTTTACGTCACTACTCCCCATACTTGGGGCTTGGACGGTGCTGACATAGTCAGACTTATGGAGCGTTGTAGTGCTTTTAGTCCGGATGCCCTTCCTGCCGACTTCCAATGACACCTTCGGGACTCGACCCCTGGACCAAAAGATCCATAGGCCAAGCACTTAACCACTGTGCCACGGAGACCACACAGAATAATAATTAATTTATGTCCGTCGTAACTACGTTATACGATTTGCTATGAAAATCGAATAGTGACTACTTAAGGAAAAATTAAATCAATTGACATATCTGAATGAGACTATTATATCACATTTATGCAAAGTTGAAAACATATCAACATATCAGTATCCTAAAAGTTGATGGAAATAAGTTTGTGGATTGACCTAGCAATGGTGGCATTTGCTGCACAGCTAAAGTCACGGAATCAAGTCAAAATAGTATTCGCAGGGATCGATTTACTTTTAAATTCTTGCATCGTACTTTTGAAATGCAAAATTCTATTCGTGTCGCAACTTAAATTACTCGCACCGCAGTTTGGTGTTAAAATTTAAAAATGTGAAAATTGTTTAAATTGAAAAAATGGCTATTGTAGAATGAGTTGCAACTGTCAGCCAAAATTGACTTCTACAATCAAAATCAGTGATCAAATTTTAATTTATTTGGCTATCAGTTTAGTTTCAAAGACTCAAGAATTCTACATCACTTTGGTATTTGGGAATGAAATAATATTTAAGTTCTTTAGTGGTGATGTTTAATGTTAATGTCCGGTTTTGCAGTAAGAAATCACGCGACAGCATGCAAACAAGACAGTCACGATTAGTTGCATCGCAGTTTATGCGATACCATTTTGAAGTTGCGTCGCAAATGGTACAAACAGCGATGCGATACCGGCTAAAGCGTTGCCTGATTCGTGCGAAATGGTCTTAAATGGTTTTGGTAAAACTGTCCTATGCGAAGTCTCGAGATAAAATGTAAATAACTGAGACGTTCTCAGCAACATCTGAAACCCACCCTCCTGTCAAATTTAAACGGAAAATTGATAGCCTCTGAGTTTGAAACCAAGTCTGAGTAGGTTTACTTCCACTAGCAGTCAGATGACATTTGTTTTCCAACTTAAGTTGTTTTGATGCTGCTGAGACTGTCTGTTATTTAAATTTCTTCAGACTTTCCCCTTTTGATATACAGCACCCTTAAGGTGCATTTACACATGAAATTTTATTGCTGACACTTTATTGCTGCCACCTAAATTGCACGTGTAAAAGCTACTGACACTCTCTTCTGACATAAAATTGTTGACATTTTTAGATGTTGTTGCAACCGAGTGTCAGTGAAAATATTGCACGTGTAAACGGCTCCTGACACTTTCTGAAAAGTGTCTGCGACAAGTGTCAATAACGTTGAACGAGGCGCAATTTTTAGCTGACACTTTTACTGACACTCACAAGACCGTGATCAGAACACAGCGACCTGACTTCCTGGAGGCTGGATTTCTTCTTGCTATTTTCATTATCACCAGTCATTAACTTGTTAATGATGTGCTAATATACATAATTAATTTACATGCATAATTTCTGCTTTTGCTACTCCGTGCTATTGAATATAGGTACAGTTTACATCAATTTTAGCTTCATTTTACTAGGACATAGTTGGTTTTCCTGACAATGACTGCACAAGTGATGCTTCTGGGAGCATCTAGTTTTATTTGATCAGGAATTCCTCACCACAAGACATGACTTGCATCGGTTTTTTTGCGTGGGAATTTTATCATTGACTTTGCAGTCGTGTGTCGATGGTAGGCCGCTTGCCAACTGTGCAGTAGATAAAAAACATCTGCAGGCGAGACTCATCTTTACCGAGTAAAATTGATCTTTGATTGTTTGGTTGTTATGTTGACATCGCCAGATTTATTACAGCATTCAGAAAAAACAGTTAGTAAAACGATAATCGCTGGGTCATCAGTGACTGACGACGAAATGCCACAAACGAAAGGTGAATGGATAATGACGTTAACCGATGACCTGATCGGTGAATACGAGCAATATCTCTGTCTGTGAAACGTGCACAATCAGGAATATCGAGAGAGAATTAAAAAAAGCCGAAGCATGGATGAAGATTGCCGCGAATTTTAAAATAGAAAGCAATTAGAGGTTCAGTGAAAAAATACATAACCTGGCACTCAGTTCCACAGCGAAATCAAAAAAACAAAAGTAGGGAGGAGCGCCGGCGATAAATTCGTCACGAAATGGGTTCACTCAATGCTCAAATGAAGGCTTAACTGATCCATTAAGTTTCAGTACCGATGAATCATTTATCGCATTATATTATTAAGCGATTAATAATTATGAATTATTGAATTAATAAATTAAACGACATTAATTATTATTTCTTGATTCGAATAAAATGTATTGACATTGATGTATAAGTTTTGGGTTAACTTATCATAGGAATTGTGGAAGCATATATATTGGTTGTGTTTTGGTGTAGAACAGTGATGGACAATGAAGATTGGATGGTGAACTGTGCAGGCCAACTTTACGAGGTTAGCGGGACCGACTACTTGAAAGCTTAGGCTACATATAGGCCTATAGATTAGACTTGTATTTTTCATATCTGGTCTAGGCGCTTTCTGCTATAGCTTTTGCACACATGTATACCAAGCAGGGTGGCAGATGGTTTAAACAGGGGGCCTGTTTAAACAGGTGTGGAAACCTGTTTAAACAGGTGTGGAAACCTAGGTAAAAACCACCTGTTTAAACAGGTCTAAAAGATTTCATGGGAGCAGAGCACATCTTGATAATCTAGATGTGTGAATCATATCTATCGATTTTCTCAAGCATATATCAAAGTTATACGTGAATGTATTCCTTTTTACATCATTTGACGAAGCCACGGTTCAGGGCGAGGCACATTCTTGCTCCGCCAAAAATAGTCGAAGAATTCTTCCCATGAGCATAGTGACCGCAGATACGCCAATCCCTTATTTGACGTCAGTCAAGTGCAGATATGGAACTTGAATGTCGATCGTTGATTGGCCAGATAGGGCTCCTATCGTCCTATCAGACAGCAGGATTTGACACAGCCCAGCCAATTATATTGCATCCTAAATTGTAATCGTGCTCTCATAATTCCTGGTCTGTTGCACTTTAGTTCGAACTTCGAAGGCATCACCGAACGATGAACCGTGGAGGGCGCCCTAGGGGCTCTTTTAGAAACAACTACAGTAGATTACCTCATAATGGGAAGCTGAAGTGCCTTTCATGTGAAACGTGGATAACTAATCGCAGTGATAGATTGAAGCGTCACATGGATTTCTGTGAAAAGAAGAGGCCACTTGCTGAATCTCCCGATACCGCGGAACCAACTACTTCTACGGATGCTGATTGTGTTATTGTCACGCCATCGGAATCAGCAGTGGTCGTCGAACAGGAATCCTCATCAACATCTCAACCGATTTCAACCCCTACGCCCGTTTCACAACCTACTTCGTGTTCTCTTTCTGTATCTAAAAAGCAAGATGAACATTCTGAACCCCAATTGAGAGCAGCGACTGAATCATCAATCCCCTGCAGTTCTTCGAGTAACATGTCCAACTTCGTTGTAAGAACTACCAAGCTTGAACGACACCAACTTCAAATAAAATGGGCCAAAGCATTTTATCAGGTAAGTAGAACATGTAGTAGGCCTACTGGTAGTAAATGCTCTCTTGTAAATTCTTGAGTATGATATATTGTAAATGATATCTCGGAGTAAGTACCGTAAAGCAGTTTGTATTACCTATACATAATCGCTATTTTCTCTACCATAGTATTGTCCTTAGTATAATAGGCCTACATGGAAATACATTAAAAATACAGGGTAAATACATGTAGTCATTCCGATGTCGATGTTCTCAATTGCTGAACAAATTATGCATTTTTCAGAAAACAAGATACTGAATAAAGTGATCGAATGCTATTTGCGTAGGAAAACATATAGTAGGTCCGAACATGGACTTCCACGTAGGAAAATTATTCCGATCGCCTATAATTAAATTTGATTGATCTTGACTTCTTCATTTGAATCGAATAATTAATATAGTTAATTGTATTTTAAGTAGAGAGGCTTTTGAATTTGCCTCGAGGATAAATAAAGAATACTACTACTACTAATTGCATTTTGAGTCACACATTGAAGCAAACATCCTTGACGCTGTTTGGGACCGTGTAGTCTGATACATTGTGTTTGTGAGCGATGCAAGTACATGTCAATGTTTAGATATCTCAGTCTATTAATTCATTTTTTGACAGGCTGACATTACGTTATCATTATCGCTGCTGAATTTCTGCCGCATAAAATGATGTAAATTCCTTGAGCCTTGATCAGTAAATGATGATTTCCTGCCTCGATAAAAAAGCAGCTACAACACAGCAAGAACTCTACATTGTAGAATAATTGTATTTGTGGATGTACCTGTAGTAAGCCTTGTTTGATTGATATGTCCATATGTAGAAAGGCATTTTTAAATCTTCATCATTAATTAGTGAATCTAGTTCTAATCTAGGCCTAATTAATTATCTAGTCTCCATGATTTTAGTATAGAACTTTTATACAGACTGGAATGGTTTCACTAACTACCTTTAGCTGGAGATCTCGCATTCGATGGTCTAGGACTGAAAATGAATTATAGAAAATTAGAAATTATTAAATTGTGTAATCACTCACAATCGTTAAGGTTTTCAAATGAATGCCTTTTTCATAAATATTTCCATTCAAATCTTTAGATAATTGCTTTAAAGTACGCACGTACGCTGTAAATCGATTAGTAAAAGTCTATCATTATTTCATAACCACCGGTCATTTCGGTCAGCAGAAAGTCCTGCATTCATTGAAGCACTTGAAGCTACACGTCCCGGACTTTCGTCAGGGGGGAGAGGACAGGCATTTCTCAGTCGCTCTCTACTGGGTGGCAGGCTCCTTGATGAGGTCAACAGTGAGATAGAGGATGAAATGAAAACTCATTTGAAAGATCAGTTTGTCACAATGGTTTCCGATGAATGGTCAGATGTGCACCAAAAACCCATCATTGCTAATGTGATTGTTCACGGAGAAAAGGTATATGTAGCAAATTTCAAAGTGGTGTCGGGAGCTAAAACAGCTGAGTGTTGTGCCAATAACGTAAAGGAGACTATCACTATGATTGAGGAAAAGTACAAGCTTGAGGTGAGCTGCTTCATATCTGACAACGAGAATAAGATGAAGCGAGTACGGCAAATTCTCCAAGAATGGAGGCCATCACTGATTGCGCTGGGATGTGGTGCTCATCTTCTCAATCTCTGTGAAAAGAAGTCAAGTCCATCGTCGCTCAAACAGGGAGTATCTGTAATACAAAAGTATTTCAAGAGCCACCACGTTCCACACATGAAGCTTGCTGACATGGGAGGAAAAGAACCTCAGTTGCCTAATGACACACGGTAATATTCTTCGCTATCGCACTTAAAAGTAGTAGGAAAACAGCGAATAATATTGCGTGTTTGTTTGCATGATGTTTCTTCAAGACGTAGTTAGATCTACGCAGCCTATGATTGATAAGTCTTAACCATGAAAGGGCCTTCTGATTTTGATAAAGTATATAATCGTTCATCATGGCATATCCTCTTCCATTACATGATTGATTGGTATTATACTATATGTTATTTGACAACTATTAAGGTTTTAAAATCAAACAGTGTCAGGATCTTATCTATCAGAATCTGGTTAATAGGGAGTCAAGCGGTTAACCGGTTAACCGGTTAATTAAATTTAACCGGTTAAAAATAATTAATCGGTTAACCGACGCTTTCCCAACTTTTCTGCTACATTGCAACTACATTGCTTTAGTTTTCATTTTCCAATTTCGATAATATCTCATTGCTGATGTAAGCTATTGCCAAATAATAATTTCCTGGAAATGGAGTGAGGCATTTCGTTAACCTCCACCATCTTGCTTGATTCTACAACTTTGGACGAGTTCGTTATGACGTGTTAGTGTTTCAGTCAGAATAGAATTTCCCCTTCTACGCTTGGCTACGATAGACTGTCTGTGCCAGTTCCATAGAAATGGATTGTAAGTGTCGCACCCGTGGGACACGTGCCACACGCGAGCACTCAAGGCACGTGAGACACTAACAATCCATTTCTATGGTCAATGCGGTATCTAACCAAGATCACATGCGTTGCATAGTACATACAGCTCATACAAGTATTTATGTATCCAGTTACGGAGACGGAATAAACTCAAATATTCACGAGGGTATACTAAAACATAACAGTATTCTTGAAAATAGAATATTAAGGAAGTAGACCTACAAGCAATCAGTAGAAAATGTTTATGTCCATAAAGTAAGCTAGCTTACTCAACTGGTATAACAGGCAAACATGCATATACTCATACAATATACTCAGTGCGACTATATAAGCCTTGTATAGTCACATGGAATTGAAAAACATCTATTACTAGTATTACATCGGTTAACCGGTTAATTTCTCGTCGGTTAACCGGTTAATTTATATTTAACCGCTTGACTCCCTACTGGTTAATGATATCGATGGTATTAATAATCTAGTAGTATCGAAGACGTTCATTATACTTACAATAATAGAACTTTAAAAATTTACTGAGTCTAACTTAATGAGGATGTCTTCGGTTAAGACTTTTGAATAAGATTGCATCAAATTCATTATTCCTAAATAGGCCTATGTTTATACTTGCTATGCGACTTTCATAATACTTGAAGAAACTTGATACAGCAAAGATGCCTCCTGTATCAGAATTTCACATAATGGACCAGTTGATAAATGTTAACTTGGAGTAAAGTTTATCTAATTTCTTATCAATTATTGGCTTAATTATTTTATTATTAATCAGTTTTACAGCGTCTGTTTGTCGGATTCTTGACTGTCCACTGTCCAGTCTACCATTATTGTCGATATGACATATGACTAGTCTAGCCAGCGCAGTTGAAATGATTAACAAATATTTTGAGCTACGTCTTGCATATAATACCAATGCATTACAAATTACAATGCATTACATTGTAATGTTAAGTCATTCTTTTCCAACAGTTGGTTGAGCCAAAAAGCTATGTATTCCACATTCGTTTTCAACCACGAGTTCTACACGAAAATTCGCGATGAAGGTCACGCCGATGAAGTAAGAGCTTGGGTAGACAACCGACTACTTCTGCACCAAGCCAAGGAAATTCTCACTCAACTCGAGGACATCGAAAAAACCATGAGCGTCTTACAAGTATGATTTCGATATTATTAGCCGATACTTAAGTACATCAAGTTTCAAATGGCTCAACATAAATATTTATGTGAATTTTTAGAGTGACAAGGCAGAGTGTTGAGTGACGGTGTCAGAGCCTGGTTGCGCCTGATCAAACATAGTAGCATTCCCGGTGACTCAGAACTGATGACGGACATAAAAACCAGGTACGCAATGCATTTTAATTTTTAAATTATAAAATCGATACATAGACACATATTATTTATTTGTGAACTTAAGTTTTCGTGCTATACCGATACCGTACTTGATGTACCAATGAACGAAGGAACGTTCACCGATGGCGATGTAGGCCAATATGCATGCACGGTTAAAATTCGAGATACAAAAACTGAAATAAAGCAGCAGAATATCGTCAAAATATTCATGTAGTGGCTGTCCTCTATTCAGCTTATGATTTTAAGTCATGCATTAAGCAAATTCATAGACAGTAGGCCTATATATTTTTGACATCATAACGCAAGTTGTTCTTGAAGGCAAAATAACCATAATCAGTTCCCTACATGATACTTATACCATAATCAGCCGTACAGTGAAAATAGGTGAATAAATCACCTAAGCTTACTTTTAGCAACCAGACAATCAGTAGAATTTGCAAGTTTTTGAAGCAAATTTAATTTCGGATCGGTTTTGGACTTTTGAAGTATATACAAAGTTTACGTAGATCACTATAGCACAACCGTCAACCAGTATATAGCCAGTATAGGCCTACATTAAATCCATACATACGGTATATTGTATTACCATTTTCAGGTTTGCTGAATACGTCAAGGATGAGCACCTAGTAATGTACCTGTTGGATCATAGGCGCATTCTGGCTCTGCATCAGCAAGACTGGCCGGAACTTCCGCAACATCTGGAGGACCAGGCCAGGATGAGTTCATGGATCGTTCACTGTCCCATGGCGGTTGCAGAATTTGAGATGAAGGGCCGCAGCACTGGGCAGTCAGATGAGCTCATCTGGCCGAAGGCCACCTTCAACGAACGCTTAGCAGATATGAATTCGCGTGCATACTGGCGGTATGTTCGTGACACACTGGCGACTCGCAAGGTGCAGGCGCGGAATGTGGCCAATACCATGTTGAGGATCGCGTCCTGCCCAACATCGAATGCAGCGGTGGAAAGAAGATTTAGTGATGCTGCGCTTACGCAGACTTCACTGCGCAACCGCATGGAGCCAGCAACGATGGAAAGTTGATACGGGTTTCTGCTGTGGACTTCCGTTCCGTTGAATAGTTTCTTTTTTCGTTTTCTCATTGGAATAGTACTTTGTTATAGCCAGATTTAATAGATTCACATTTTCAATTGCAACGCAACGCTTACTTCTCAATTTCATTTAATTGTATGAATACTACGGACGTAGTTGCTAGAATTCAAGAATTGGCAAGGGCTATTTTATCATTTTAAATAATTATTATCATTTTATTATTATTCAAAATCAATTGGCCCTACATCTGCATTCTTGCTCATGCTGGTTCATTTGTTCAGTATATAGGCCTAATTCACACGCGTAGCAGCGTAATCTGTCGCAACTTTTCACCCTACACCGTAGAGCATTATCACGACATAGGAACTTTATTTTCATATCAATCAAATCAAAATTGTTTGGTACTGCTATGAAAGAATATCTGAGAAGTCTAAGTACACGTATTTATGGAGCATCAATTCCTAGTGCTACATACAAAAGGAATAACACATGCACTTAAATCTGAAAAGTCTGTATGCATTCGCAAGTTTCGAGCACATTCCTACCATCTTCTAAAAATGAATAATTCGTCCATTTATATCGCTATTGGTGAAAACAAAATGCTGGAGATATCCACTACATTCTACACAATGTACAACCGGAAAAGTGAAGACACTAGGTGAGCTTCAGGAGGTTTAACCAGGCCTGGACCTGTTTAAACAGGTTTAACCACCTGTTTAAACACTGTTTAAACAGGTCAAGACCTGGTTAAACCTTTAACCACCCCAAAATCTGCCACCCTGATACCAAGAAATGAAAATGTGGTGTAATATTCTTATAATGTCTGAATGTGTGCAGTAACAAATATAAGCTACTCTATTTAGTGAAATGAAGTTGAGTGAAAGCAATTCGTGACTTACTGTTGCTGCATACAGTCTGAGTTTTGTGTTGATTAACTTAACCGTGAAAAGTTCTGGAAACGCTTTAAAAATATCTTAAAATAACACATCTAAGAATAATTTTAATCCAAGGGTAACGGTATGCGTAGTCCAATGACTTGATCACTTCTTGAAGTGTCGCACGCATTGGTGTCCTCCTTTCTAATGCTCGATACTATTCGTCCCAAAAAGAGCTTCAAAGTCGGTAGCGGACATTCTGAAAAAATTTGCCACCTGGCACGGATCCTGATCTCATAATTCGAGCATAATCGCACTGCAAAATCCAAGCTGTTCTCTTCTCAATCCACTGACGAACCCACATTCGGTGTTTCCGCATTATTTTTTCGGTAAAATGCACGCTTTCTCGATGACATCGTGAAGAAATAAGTGTCGACTAAAAGTGTCAAGTGTAAAGGCTCCTGCAAATCTCCCGCAATTTTCTGTCTCATCATAGATCGATATAGTGTCAGTAGCAATTTTTCCTCGAGTGTCAGCAACTTTTTAATGACAAGTGTAAACGGCCTCTACAATCAGATTACAGGTGGCAGCAACAAAGTATCAGCAATAAAGGCCTAGGCTACGTGTAAACGCGCCTTTAAAAAGTTAATATCAAACTCCAAAAAAGATATTTTTCGGCAATTTTTCTTCATCCTCGCCTGAGAAATAGACGACTTGAGCAGGCATCGCAATATTCTCACTGCCTGATATGGAGATGGTCAGGAAAAGCACTTACTGATTTCATAATACCTGCCATAAAAGTTTTTTCGGGAGGACCCGCATGCCCTCACCACAGTCTCCCCTAATTGGCATTCATAAATTCAGCACACACGAAAGCGCACCTGCGAAAATAGTTGACCTTATGAGCAAGCATTTCACAAACACAATAAACATCAACAAGCGAGATGTTATAACACAAAATTTACAAGCATAATTTCAGATGGATTGCAATTGTGTAATGCATTGTTTTCAAGCCCGGGGTCGGGACTGTAATGCTAGTAAGCCCGAGCTTGTGATCCCGGACTTGAAGAAATTTTATATCAGGAGCCGGGCTCAGTTTTCCTCCGGAATTGCAACCCCAATAGGAAGCACAGGTTTTTTAGACGTGATGCAACTGCACAAGACCAAGCTCAATAGAAAATTTGTTTATTACTTGCTTCTCAAAAACATTTCCGGTGGGTTCTCTGATTGAGTTCGCATCATCCACGACCTACTTGGTGAGGTAGGGCCTACAGAGTTAGACAAACTTCATATTTTCCACCATAGAGTTAGGCCAACTACATCTTTCGTTTAGGAATTCGAGCTCGCTGAACCTAAGGTAATAAGTCTAGGAAAATGCGCACATCTCATGATAAAATCAATGAATCTGAGGCTCATCTATCAGAAAAAAACTGTTAAGTTGATAGCTTTATGAATGAAAATTAATTACATTATTACTATAAGGAATTATATGGAGTGTCACGATAATTAGAGTTCTGCTAGTCACCTCTTGCGACAAGCAAGAATGCAGCTGAAGGCTTATTAGGCATTAATCGAAATTCAACGAATAAAAAATAACACAGCGTTTGATCCTGCCAACTGACACAGTCGCTGGCTCGTGGTTCAGTTGGTTAGAGCATACGTCTAGTTAACCTTAGTCATAGGTTCAAATCCTACCAACCGCACATCTTTTGCATGGCAATTTGATCCATCGTTAATTTAATTTCATTGTTGCTAATCTAAAAAAACAGCACTGTTGTCATGTATAGCCTATTTTACTTGTTAGAATTGCTGATGTTCAAAACATCAAATGTCATTATTTACCAGGGTATATTGTCATCGCCATTCGGTGTTGATTTTTTAGAATTATAGGATAATGTATGATTACCAAGAAAATGCCGATACCGTGTAAGATGAAAATAGGAACGAAATAGGATAAAATAGGATAGGATGAAATAGGATAATTATTTCTTTTAAATTGTACCGGAATTTCATTGCATTACAGACATGCACCATATGTGAGTCGAAGAATCAAGGTTGTTCGTCTGATATTAAGCAGACATTTCTTGATGTCATAAGCACTAAATTACAGCAGAAAGTGAAAAAAAGCCGATACTCAGAAAATGAATGAGGTGAGGACGGAAAGAACAGGAAAAAGGCCCAAAAAGAAAGAATGAGGCCTCGCAAGAAAGCTCAGACGAAAACGTATCAGAGAATAAGCCACTTCCAAAATACCCGAGCCACATCGCCAATGAAATGAATTTCTTGAGCAAACTTGAACGAATTCTCACCTCCGGTAAGTACCAAAGTCCCTAACGCAAGTAATTGTACTTCGAGCTATTTTTGGTTATAGCTTGAAGTAGTATTTTCATATCAAGTGGGTGTGCTCCACAGGAAGTCGAAGAAAAAGGCCTACTTCAAGAAGATTCCGCCAAGTATCGCCTAACTGCAGTTTTTTATAAGTTCTTAAAACTTGCAACCGCAGGATCTTAAAGAAGTCCTATTTTTCACCATTTTTTTGATAGGACTGATCTCTAATGATAAAGAGGCATTAACGAAAACAAGATCGCTGTCATCGTTACACAGGTAAATTTTGCCTCATGTAGATGCTAGGCTCTTCGACATTATAAACCAAATATATGAATATGAACAAGGAATGAAGAAATTTAATGAAAATCTCACATTTGACTATTTGAAGTCGCAACAATAACTTGGCATGTCAAATAGCTGGCACCAAGTGGTGACAGCAGGACATTTCCGTTATTGACGGACGTGACACTCGAAAGAAAAGGCTGGTTACAAACAACAAGCAAGGTCAGAATGAAAAATTGATAAAGTACAAGCATAGCCATAGCGTCCAAGATATTTACTCAATCAACGCAACCAACACCACAAACTAATGTCAATGATCACAAAGGATGCGCAATTCAGTCCCCATCCTCCCACTTGCCCTGCAACGGACACAGCAGGCTCTCAAAGTTGACCTAATTTCACGGATTTTACGAAATTTGACCATCTCCTCTACTAATTTCAAGCATAGCCATAGCGTCCAAGATATTTACTCAATCAGCGCAACCAACACCACAAACTAATGTCAATGATCACAAAGGATGCGCAATTCAGTCCCCATCCTCCTGCATGCCCTGCAACGGACACAGCAGGCTCTCAAAGTTGACCTAATTTCACGGATTTTACGAAATTTAACCATCTCCTCTACTAATTTCAAGCATAGCCATAGCGTCCAAGATATTTACTCAATCAACGCAACCAACACCACAAACTAATGTCAATGATCACAAGGGATGCGCAATTCAGTCCCCATCCTCCTACATGCCCTACAACGGACACAGCAGGCTCTCAAAGTTGACCTAATTTCACGGATTTTACGAAATTTGACCATCTCCTCTACTAATTTCAAGCATAGCCATAGCGTCCAAGATATTTACTCAATCAGCGCAACCAACACCACAAACTAATGTCAATGATCACAAGGGATGCGCAATTCAGTCCCCATCCTCCTACATGCCCTGCAACGGACACAGCAGGCTCTCAAAGTTGACCTAATTTCACGGATTTTACGAAATTTGACCATCTCCTCTACTAATTTCAAGCATAGCCATAGCGTCCAAGATATTTACTCAATCAACGCAACCAACACCACAAACTAATGTCAATGATCACAAGGGATGCGCAATTCAGTCCCCATCCTCCTACATGCCCTACAACGGACACAGCAGGCTCTCAAAGTTGACCTAATTTCACGGATTTTACGAAATTTAACCATCTCCTCTACTAATTTCAAGCATAGCCATAGCGTCCAAGATATTTACTCAATCAGCGCAACCAACACCACAAACTAATGTCAATGATCACAAGGGATGCGCAATTCAGTCCCCATCCTCCTACATGCCCTGCAACGGACACAGCAGGCTCTCAAAGTTGACCTAATTTCACGGATTTTACGAAATTTGACCATCTCCTCTACTAATTTCAAGCATAGCCATAGCGTCCAAGATATTTACTCAATCAACGCAACCAACACCACAAACTAATGTCAATGATCACAAGGGATGCGCAATTCAGTCCCCATCCTCCTACATGCCCTACAACGGACACAGCAGGCTCTCAAAGTTGACCTAATTTCACGGATTTTACGAAATTTGACCATCTCCTCTACTAATTTCAAGCATAGCCATAGCGTCCAAGATATTTACTCAATCAACGCAACCAACACCTCAAACTAATGTCAATGATCACAAGGGATGCGCGAAAACCTCCGCTTGTAGGGATGTCATCATGAACTGTGTTCCACAAGGTAACCGATCGGATAGTCATTTCCTAGTAAACCATTGTTTACGAAATGATTTCACAGTTGATGGATATGGTTCATGGATATCCATGTTTACCAGAAGAGCGTTGTTATCAACAGCTAACCGTCGCAAGGCACACTTAGACAGAAAGAAGTCTCAGTACTTCTTTTATCTCTGAGATGGCAGGAAGAATGTGAGGAGGGAGATAGCTCCTCAAAACGTCTATGCAATATCTTGATCTTATTACAGTAATCGCAGTGAAAGTAATTTCAGAAAAATAGTAGTACACCTAAAGATTTGTAAAGAGGAGAATGAAACAAGGTGTCCCATCTTCCTGAAATACTTCAGGCTTGATAAGACTAAAGACTTAGAGGTAAAACCACATGCGAATTCAAAGTGGAAGCGACCATTTCAACTTGCTAGGAAATCAACTTTGAATAAAATTATGGATGAGGTGTCACATCCTAATGCAAATATACTCAAAATTTGTTTTAGGAGAGGAAGTTCCCCGTGATCGCCGACAAATTTATAACCAAAAATGTAATAACAGGGAGCATATAGTAAAACCTACTGATGAGATAGGTGAGTGTCTGCAGAAGTTAAGTCTACAGTGAAAGAGGTCTTGGAGAAGACAGATTTCTCCAAAGTATAATTTGTCATGACTATCCCATAAACATTTTGTTTAATGACCAACAAATGACCGACGTCAAGCGTTTTACAACCACAGAAGGTGGAACAGCCCTGTGCATAGATACAACGTTTGATGTCGGTGATTTCTATTTGACAACTACGACGTTTAAAGAAATACCTCTCTTGAAGAACAAGGACCAAGGGATCCCAACATTCATTGGTCCTTCTATGATACATTATTCGAAAGACACGAACACTAACGCTCATCTTCTTTTTGAATTACGCAAAATGATACGTGTTGATGAAGATATTTTATTCATTGGAAGTGACGATGACAAAGCCCTGAGCGCTGCCATTTCCCTATGTTTTGAGGGAACACGACATTTATTGTGCGCTAGACATATACAAGAAAATATTGAACGTTACCTGCAAAATAAAGGTCATCCGATGAATTTCAGAACAGCTATCATCAATGACATATTTCATGAGAAGAAAGGTTTTACGTATGCCGATGATAGTGTTACACGATTGCTGCAATTGTATTATTGTATTCTGAGTGAGATACAAATGAAAAGAAATTAAATATTACCCACCCAAAGTCATTTTCTGATTGGTTTCGCCAATATCAAGGAAGTCGCTGTATCGATAGCAGTATGTCTCAATTAAGAGCTATGGGTATCGACAAATTATTTAGAAATAATACACAAGAGGCGAACCATTAAAGATTTCCTTGGCAAGAAATGCCACGTTTTGGAGTTTATAGATAAGTTCAAGGAGGTCATTATGTTACAACAAATCGAAAGAGTTCGAGCTACCAAGAATCTCAATGACTATACACTGCAGGAAGAATACAAGGAAAAAATGACATAAAAGATCCTTCTAGTTTAGAAACTCATCTAAAGTGTGATCCCATCGTAAATGGGAATGATTCCGATGATATATATTCCAAGTATAGGAATGTATATTATCGTGCAACAAGAAATGCATAACAAAAAGGTTCCCTTACTTTGATTAAAGCTTAATTCAAATAACTATTCAACGTAGCAAAGTGCGTCAAGGTAACAAAATTAAAAAAAACAAGCTAATGACTAGTTAATTTTCAATAGGTACAAAATATGATTTAAAAGAAGATTTTTATATCCTAAAATGTCTAAAAATTTAAAAAATGCTTACTAGAAGGACAAACAACGCTTCTCCTCATGTGTGATGAATTGGCGAGTAAGTCGTTCTGTTCAAAATTATGTTTATCATTTATATATTGAAAAGATCCTATTTAACAGTCTGCCCATTCAGATGATAAGAGGACAGGTCTGTTTCCAATCAAAATACCAGATCTAGCTAACACAGCGGGATTACGTTATCTAAAATCTACCAGGTGTGTAAGAGAATTAATGTTAGTTCCTTAAGCTAAAACGTGAAATAAAATTCTACAAAAATATGCATACAAATTATTTGACTATTTTGAATGAGGTCATCAACAGGAACTTGGTCAGGACGATCGCGTTTCGACCGCTTCATCCTGGACGCTCAAACCCGACCAAGCGCGGTCCTGTACATTTAAGATGCACAGCCTCAAAAGTTATATCTATAATAGGGAAAGATTAGCATCTATCAAAAAAATAGAGTCACTATTGACTGAAATGTACCTCAGGCATTTGCAAGAAGGACAGAGTCCGAACAGCAGTACAGAGAGCATCATTGAATTCCATGGTTCCCGTGGGTATGGGCTGGGAATGGCTGTTGAGGCCATCCCCACAGCTCCCATAGCACTTCTATGGGGATTCTGAAGATTTTTGACATTCACTAGAAGCAATCAGAACTGACATCATATCACACAATCAACTTCGATGTTGAATTACAAAGTATCACGCAGCCTACCCATCTCCCACTTAAAATGCATGAGATATCAATGCTGATCATTCTCACATTGGCAACACACGTTCAATAATTTTGGATGATAATGATTTCCGGTGTGTCAAGGACGTCTGAAGTGGAATAATTCTTCAAGTTTCTTTTACTGCAGAGCCGAATGGAGACTTACAAATATTTGCTCTAATAGTATAAGTAACTCAGATAAAATTATTTGTGATATAATTAAGCTTGCGTGATCAATACTATTAATCATTATCAACCTAGATTTTAAACTAATTACGATATAGAAGACCTGTTGGGTCCAGTCCAAAAAGCAAGACATATGAAATGTTGAATGATTTTCGTCGGATACATGAACAGTGTGATAAAGATTTCTCACACCAAATCATTCAACTGTAAGCCATCTACTCGCATTGCAGTCATAGTTATAATGAAAGCTCAGATTTTCACTTTTCCACGACTTGTCAGAACTATCATTTTCATCTGATAGGCATCCTTAACTGTACACTTAAGTGTTCCTCAATAAATGGTTCATTGTGCTGCATTTCATCACCATACACAAATGGGTCAACAACATCCTCCCAATTCTTGTGCAATAATTCGGTGACATGAGTGGTCGAGAAACAGCAAAATCTATATATTAGTAGATTAGATTAATTCAAAGTTTTTTTCCTTCACCACGTGTATATAGTCGATTTCTGCTGCGAAACAATTCTTGACTTGAGATGCATAAACACCAAACTCGCTTTAATATTTTACTTCTTTATCGGCATTGATGGAGATAGAATTGTCAATGATTGCTGCATTAATTCAATTAACGAATATTAAACGGGAATATTCACACATATGAACATGGCATGATCCCCTGCGCAATGAGCGATGGCTATAACACACACTGGTAGACTGCAAACTTATAGTGAAGGCCTACATGAGAATTTTTGACAGGTGGCTTTTTGTGACAGAGTGACCATTTTGAAGTACTGGAATGTAGCAACATATGAATATTTTTTATTTACGTTCAACCCTGTCTTTGTATGCTGATTGACTTCCTATTATTTGAAAATAGCACCATTATAAGCAATCAAACGAATGAAAAAATCCTCACATTAGAACCCCAAATGCCAACTTACTGCCCCAGGACTATATTCTCACAGATGGAACACGTGTAACTCGTATATAATCAATCAAAACAGCCAAATAAAAGCACTTAATATAATTTGCAGTAAAAATCGAGTCTACACGGAAAGCAGGTGACTGAAAATATTGTGGGACATTAAGGTCCTTCAAGCCATAAACTAACAGTTAAAATTTCAATAGATATATTGATAAATATTCATGCTTGCTTTTGTGAAACATTCTGCACTTAATCACGATTTTCTACAGCGAGGAATTTAAGCATAGTTTTTTTTAAATGAATGTGTGTATATTCTTGAGAAGCCTTCGCACAACATGTATACGCGATGTAATGTAAGCCTATGTTTGATTTTACTTGATGTAGTAGACCGGTTGCTTAGTGAATCAAATAACACCGAATCTCAAAACAGCGAACGGTAAAAAGGCAAATATAAGAAACATCAAAATTTCAAAATAGCGAAA
This sequence comes from Prostheceraeus crozeri, assembly GCA_907163375.1. NCBI lineage: Eukaryota > Metazoa > Platyhelminthes > Polycladida > Euryleptidae > Prostheceraeus > Prostheceraeus crozeri. The sequence continues at coordinate 222,522 of CAJQUW010001612.1, forward strand.
TATAAAAATGGCGCACTATGCCTATGCAATGGTCGAGTGTTGTGCAGAACTAAGCACATACTCGTATTGATATTTGATCTCAACATTTAATAAGGCCATGTTTCCTTTAGTCCACATGTAGCTGTTGAATTTTTATGCAAACGTGTTTCCTTTAAGGGAACATTAATGCAAAAATTGTACCCTTAAAATAGTCCTGTAGCGAAATGAAGTAGGATCGACATGGTCAATAACTAGGGTAAGTGAACCAAAAATCCAAAGTGAGTAAAAGAGGAAGTTGAAAAACACAAGCTGATCAATAACCGATTTGTTATAAAAGCAAAAGAAATAAAGACAATGTCGTCATACTAATAAAAAGAAGCATTTCGAGATAGAATCACGTTTTTGGCAAACTACGTTATGTAGTTTTATGGAAAAAGGGTGTCATGTGTCATGAATCATTATAGAATTAAAAGCGGAAGAGAAGAAACTATGCAAATTGTACGTGTAAGCTGCAGCAGACGACAAAAACTTACGAATCAGTCGAGATAGATAAAGAACACCTATCTGCCAATGCAACCAAATGATTCTGGCAAATGTAAATTTGTGAGTCAAATACGTGTGCATAGCGGGCTCTATTCCTTGCTTAAACGAGCATTTAGTTAACTTTTCGGTACAATAATTTCTAGGTGGCAAGTCAGAATCAAGGCTTAATAATGATAGAAAATGCTGCAATTTTAAAGAGCAATAGGCCTATACCGAAGATAGCAAAGAAAGGTCATGAAAGTCATAATACGCAATCGGTGACAGTCAGGACTCCCATTCCGCATCTCTGGAGTCAAATACGGCGTCGGATCGTTGAATGCTGTGCAGAAGTTGCACTGAAATGGAGATATTGGACATCAATCATTCTGTGTGAACAAGAGCAACATATTAATTAAGGGCTTATCCTGTGGGGGTGTAGGGATTCTGTGAGGATGCCCACAGGTTTTTCTGTGGGCATGCGGTAGGGTGGGGATTCAAATATCAATCAGAAATATCAGTCAGATGAATTTAATTATGCTGTGACTTAGAACAAGTGCGTTATTGATCCACCGACTTCCTTTCCTCCACGATTGAAATAAATGCAGACTTCACACACAACTAAATAACTGCAATCCCTTGGCCACCAGACCACATCCTCACAGTAACTTCCAAAAAAGTATTATCACTTGAATCTTTATCTGTATCTTATCTCCATTTTTAATGACATCCTTCGACCACTACAACCGCTTTGATATACCAAAACAAAAGAAACTGATCGTTCCTCCTACTGGGGTAAAAACTAAATTGCGCATCCCTTGTGATCATTGACATTAGTTTGTGGTGTTGGTTGCGTTGATTGAGTAAATATCTTGGACGCTATGGCTATGCTTGAAATTAGTAGAGGAGATGGTCAAATTTCGTAAAATCCGTGAAATTAGGTCAACTTTCAGAGCCTGCTGTGTCCGTTGCAGTGCATGTAGGAGGATGGGGACTGAATTGCGCATCCTTTGTGATCATTGACATTAGTTTGTGGTGTTGGTTGCGTTGATTGAGTAAATATCTTGGACGCTATGGCTATGCTTGAAATTAGTAGAGGAGATGGTCAAATTTCGTAAAATCCGTGAAAATAGGTCAACTTTGAGAGCCTGCTGTGTCCGTTGCAGGGCATGTAGGAGGATGGGGACTGAATTGCGCATCCCTTGTGATCATTGACATTAGTTTGTGGTGTTGGTTGCGTTGATTGAGTAAATATCTTGGACGCTATGGCTATGCTTGAAATTAGTAGAGGAGATGGTCAAATTTCGTAAAATCCGTGAAATTAGGTCAACTTTGAGAGCCTGCTGTGTCCGTTGCAGTGCATGTAGGAGGATGGGGACTGAATTGCGCATCCTTTGTGATCATTGACATTAGTTTGTGGTGTTGGTTGCGTTGATTTGAGTAAATATCTTGGACGCTATGGCTATGCTTGAAATTAGTAGAGGAGATGGTCAAATTTCGTAAAATCCGTGAAATTAGGTCAACTTTGAGAGCCTGCTGTGTCCGTTGCAGGGCATGTAGGAGGATGGGGACTGAATTGCGCATCCTTTGTGATCATTGACATTAGTTTGTGGTGTTGGTTGCGTTGATTGAGTAAATATCTTGGACGCTATGGCTATGCTTGTGCTTTATCAATTTTTCATTCTGACCTTGCTTGTTGTTTGTAACCAGCCAAAGAAAATCCATCTGGACAAATATGCTTGACATTGTAGAATGGCCTAAGCTGTGTATTGCATATGTGAAAAACGTCGTATCCAACACAAAACTTCAACCACTCTACATTGTCCAACAAAGCTGTACGCATCGATTTTTGTCATATTGCTGCGACCGACAACAGTGGAAATCCCTAATATTAACTGCATAAACTATTGCAGCTTTCTAGTTAAGAAGTCATTCGCAGGATCAAATTCGATAACAAGGCAGTAGTCAGAAATTGTGAATTTGCACGATTCCGTCTCATGCGAAACACCAACCAATCCGCCTTAGCAACATCGTACTATCACTGATTGCAAGTGTTACAAATTTCAGTTGTACTAGCATTAGTAGCAATTCCAAGCTTCCGCATGATTTCATAAACGAGGTCCTCTCCGTTGTCTAGATAGTGCAGATAGATATTACAAGAATGTCCATAAGACCTGTCAGCTAATCGATTTTCGAGGAGCGAATAAAATTTAATTCAGTTACAGCAACTGTCCTCAGTTACTGATTATTCAACAAGTTTTCATGGAAAAGTCCATATAGGCTCCATGGAAACACATTTTGGAACAACTTTAATTAATAATATGCATCGCAATGCCATTAATTTCCATGGAAAATGATAATAAATGCACAGGCTTCCCACAAAACACACGAAATTGAAACATATCGTTCATATTGTTGCTAGAGAGAAACGAAAACATCAAATAATCAGCTGTTGATTTTTAGAAATGAGGAGAACTTTATCAAAAATGAAATACCTAATATTTTTTTATTGAAAAAGATGGTAGTCTTCTGAGGTGAACCGTGGAAGGAATATTCGATCATTTCCTCATCGCTGTCAGCTCACGTGTCACTCAGTAATGAATGAATCATGGTTGTACAAGCTCTCTGATAAAATCTGACGTCAGGCACACATCAGCAGATTTGACTATATTTGACAATGCCGGATAAAGGTTTGAGAACTGTAGAAGATGTTTTATTATACTGTCATCTATATGAAGGCTGCATAGATGTCATTGGTCCGATGGCTATGGACAACTTTCTGATAAAAAGGATATGAGAGCAGATTTCAATGATCAATGGAGTTAATCGTCAAATGATTAATGTGATGCACTTAATCATTATATGAATTTAGGAGATTGACATATCATCGAGCTTCGGAGTTCATCGTGGAATCGAACTCATTAGGATGAAGCTGATTGACTTGACGCACAAAAGAAATTTTTGTGTAAGACAGTGAGACAAGAATGAACAATAGAGGATTGTTGATGATCATTCCGGTATGTCATTTAGTCACTGTCATTTAGTCTCTGTCAATGTTGCTAGATCATGATGTGAACGAAGTCACTGAAAATTAATGCAGGTGTGTCTCCTTGTTTGCCTCCACACAGCTGTGATAGTAATCGTGAATATTTATACAGTTCACTGTCAAGCTGCGGGTTCCTTCCCATTTTCAGTCAATGAAGGTTCCCATTGCTTAGTTGCAGTTGTCATGACAGCGCTTATCAGGCATTCTACTCCTTTTAATTCAAGGTCAATCTACGTGCTAGTCCTTGGCATCCAGGGAGGTGACTCGCGATTGCAATAATTAAAATTGTTTTATATTTTAGATTCTTTTTTACTAATGCTGTCTCACATTGTATAACAACTATCACTGAATGAAAATTGCGAATAAATGGCTCTTTCGCCTTTTTTGCTCACAAAAATTGTTTATTTCTGATTCATGTTTGGCTGAATGAGTGGGTTTTAGTGGTATCATGTTTCTCAGCTGATCACCAACCACTTGACGCAGAATGAGTGTTGTGCGAAAGGTGTTAAATTTCTATCCTCCTAGGCGTGTACCACACAAAATCAAATATTATCGGGATTTGAAGGCACCTACTGGAATTCATGTTAATAAAAATTTACTTTCGTGTATTGATCTGGCACCTATCTCATTAATTTCCATCCAATTTGACCCTTTTAGGGGAAAAACTCAGTCTATAAGGTAAGTATTGTCTTACAACAATTAGGCTTACACTTCTGCTGCGGATTAATACAATTGTGATATTCACCCCAACATTAATCATCATTAGTGTGATGATTTTTGTTGTAAGTAGGGGGGGGGATTCAATGTAGGTTCCCAAATGCAATGTTTTGCATTACACTCGTTTTTCAAATAAGAACTCAATGTAACTTCTTGTGTCAAGTAATTATTCAGTCAGCCAACATGTGATGAATATGGTTATTGAGCCATGACTGATTTGGTTATTTAAACTGGCTATTTTGCGCAAGATTATTGCATGTGTAAGATCAAGATAATCACAAATATGATTAGGTGAGCATCATTATTTACCGGTATGCGAAATTTCTTAGGTCTCTATCCCACCATTAATGATATTAGCACAGTCCTCTTCTCTTTATTACCGTCATGGAGGAACTGTTCAAGGAGTGTAGAGGCGAGGGTCCATGGGATATCCTTTACGCTGATAACATCGTAGACTGCTGAAACGAAGAACGATGTGGAGCAAATGCTGTGCAGGTGGAAAAGCAGAATTGAGAAGAGGGAAATGAAAGTTCACCTGGAGAAGACGAAGGTTATGGTGACAGGGAAGAAATAATCAAATCTGGTGAATGGCTGTGTGGATGCTATGGAAAAGGAGTTGGGGTAAATTGGTTTTCTCTATACCTGATGCCACAAGTGGTGTCATAAAAGATGCTTTCACTTCCGCTCTTTGGTGGGAGTGACAAATTTCCAATGCCATAAGTGTCGAAGCGCAAATACCACCAATATTCCGACAGGCGACTCTAAGAATTGATGCCAGTCCTAGCATACAAGAGGCTAGCCACTTTTGCTATCTCGGAGATATGCTGGACAGCCAAGGTGGAGTGGAAAGGGCAGTGAGAGCTCGGGTAGCTAATGCTTGGTCCAAATGGAGAGAGTTATCCAGCCTTCTGAACAACAAGAGTGTCCCTCTAAGATCCAGAGGTCATGTGTATGAGTCTTGCATACAATCTGTCCCTGTGTATGGCTCAGAAACATGGTCTTTGACACAGAAGTTGTTCGAACTATTGCGAGCATGTGATCCGAGAATGCTGAGATACATGGCAGGAGTAAAATGGAGCGCCGGAAGATCAAGTGAGGAAGTGGCAAGAATATGTGGTCTGAGGGAGCTGGAAGATCGGGTTAGAAGAGGGCGTCTGAGATGGTTCGGTCATGTAAAGAGAGCTGAGGGAAACTGCTTGGGCCAAGTGGAAGGCATAAAAATCCCAGGGTGTCGAGCCGTCGGAAGACCAAGGAGAACATGGCGTCAATGTGTCAGACGATCTGAGGAAATAGGAATCCCCGAAGAACTTGCTGCCAACCGAGATCAATGGAGGAGAGCCATCAGCCGTCCAGCCCCAGGAGATGGGATTCAACGGACGTTAAACGTGGAGTAAGAGCAAGTAAGTAAGTTTGAGAGAAAAGCTACTGCTTTCTTATGAAACAACATAATTTACGATTTGTGACTTCTTTCTGGAAGACATAGTGGTCTCAAAGCTATTCATTCTCAAAAGTCATAATACTGATTCACCTTGCTTGTTTCACACGAAGCTACAAAGACGAATGTCACGAAAGAGATGTATCATCACATGCATATCAGATGGCGTTATCATCACATTAGCGTCAACTCTTCTCTCACATGTTTTCTCAGGACATGTGCTTTGAGAAACACAAAAAAACAGAAATCTTGTTTGGGATGAATAATAATAATAATAGGAATTCTTTAATGGTAAATACAACAAGCGGTATATGACAGTGCAAATAGACATAACAGTTAACATCACGTACATCTAGAAAATTTTACAAAAGAGTTGTTGTTCAGACAAAGTCTCCTTTTCTTTGATAGTAAAACACGCTGATGTCTGACATCTGAACAATTTTCACGCCGGATAGTGAAGAATTGAGACAGTGGATGATTATATTTATCTCTGACAATTTTTGTATCAGCTTTATGCAAATTTTACTCAACATGCTGCTTAAGGAGGGCTTTTTGATGTCTGGGGTCCAACGCCTAACAATACGGTCTAATTTTTCAAGCTTTTTAAACATGGTGCCACTGATGTCTCAAATAACAGGCCACGCATACGTCATGTGACAGAAAACAAGACCTATGTACGCTTGCCAGATGATGGAGGAATGATTATTATTACATTTGAGACGCTTGACAAGGGATAATGAGCGACAGCATTTGTTGTACATATCGGTGAAGTGGACATTCCAACTCAAATCCTTAGAAAATGTCACACCTAAAATTTTCAAGTGTTGAATTTCTTCAATGGAAAGGTGTTGACGATGACAGTCGGACTGCGATCAATGTGAGAGTTCCTACTAACAGTCATATTTTTCGTTTTTTGTACATTGATGGTCATTTTTTTATCTTCAGCCCAAAGAACAAACTTGTCAACAAGATTCTGAGTGCTGACTAAATCATCTTTGTTTGTGAGGTGGACCATGGTGATATCATCAGCGTAGGCAAAAATATCAGCATTGCAAAAGTTAGGCAAATTGTCAATTAATAAAACAAAAAGAGTGGGCCCGAGAACAGAACCTTGCGTTTCACCACTAGACACGGACTTCCATGGTGTCATACAGTCGATAACGGAAACAGATTGAATGCGATCAGATGGGAAGCTTTTAATCAGCTGAACGATATGTGGATGACAATCAAAATTTTGGCTAAGAGACTTTAAGATGAGATTGTGGCTTAGACAATCGAAAGCCTTGCTAAAATCGAAGGCCAGAACTCGGGCGCAGTTGGCAGACTCGAGTGAAACATGTTGAAGGATGGAGAGGCGAATGGAGAGAAGAGCATTTGTACAGCCACCAAACCCAGAAGAAGTATAGCCAAATTGATTCCAGTTGAGGTCATGGCTTAACGATGGGACTAAAATGTGATCACGTATGATTCATTCAAAAACCTTGCTCAGAAAGGGAAGGATAGAGATTGCACGATAGTCCTTATTTCCTTTGTTCCTTAGTTCCTCATTTCCTGGGGTGATAAAGGCTCTCTTCCACCTTTTAGGAAAATATGCAGACTTTAAGCAACGATTGTAAATTTCTGTGATAGGCGTTACAAGAGCAAGGGAAAAGTACCGATAGGAGAAACCAGGGATCTTGTCTGGGCCTGCGGAGTTGGTCTTGCATTTCAACAACAAGTTGTGAACTAGACTTTCATTTATAGATTCTCCAGACCAGGTAGCACGGAAGCGATTATCATGAAACTGATGAATGTCACTAGGATGGAAAGCACCATGAAATTGATTGTTTAGTGAATCAGCCGTGACGTGGTCAATAGGAGAAACACGGGATTTCCTATTCAACTGATCATTAATAGTTTTCCATTTCTCAGATTAGAGGAGGAAGCAAATTTGGAAAGATGCTTAAGCTTGGCCTTATAGCCTTCTTTGATAAATTTTTCACTAAGAGTCAAGTACTTCCCATAGTTCCCTTTATTCAGAGCACAGTCTCGGGCATCAGATATGGCTTTGAGAGCGGGAGTGATCCAAGGCGGATCCGAACTTCTCATCCTAACCGTTTTTTCGGTGAAGAGCTTCGTATAGCAAGAAAGCGAAATGCCCTCAAAGTTTTCGACAACCTCATCAATATTTTCATGATGTAGACAAGTATCGAACCAATTGACTGAAGAGAGAACCTGTCAACAAGCAGCGAATGAGGATGGAGAGAAAGATCTCACTTTAGCCTTTTTGGTAGTAACCGGAATTGAACCGCCACTTTCAAAAGAACGCCTCTGTGGTCTGAGCGCCCTAGCGGTGCAAGTAGCTGGGGAGTCTGAAATTTCTTAGGCTGGTTGGTATCTACAATATCAAGAATACTGCGACCTCTGGTAGATGATTCAACGAGTTGTACCATGCTATTGTAAATATGGAAATCATCTAATTTATGACGAAGGTCATTAACATCACCAGTTAAAATAATATGAGCGTCACTTCGATTGTCAAAAATATCTTGAATGGCATCAATAATAACGGAATGAGCAGCAACCTCACCCCAATGAGGATGATAGATCAAGACAATGTAAACATCAAGCTCGGCTATGCGACAACACAATACATTGGATTTGACTCCTTCAATAGAGATATTACAAACGTCGCTGACACTGAGGCCATGTCGCACATAAAGGGCTACGCCGCCACCATTCTGATTACGATCATCACGATGAACACTGTAGCCAGGAAGAAAAACTGCAGAGTCATCAGTACGGCTGTCCAACCAAGTTTCTGTGACTGCAATAATATCAGTATTGAATTCAGACGCACTTAAAGTAAGATCATCAACTTTGTTCATAAGGGATCTTGGGTTAAACAAACTTGAATAGAGGGCGCTTGAGTGAGAACTTGCTTTGAAGAGCGATGTTTGATAGCCTTGACGTTGACGTGCTGGGGGTCAAAAGGTCCATGAGTTGGAATATGAGGCATAACGTTGATTTTGATTTTCGACTTCTCATTTTCCCTGGTACGTTGTTGCGCTCTGTGACCAAGTAGTGATGGTGACGGATTATGACATAACTTGATCGAAGGAATTGGAGGGCCATGCAGCCGGGGAGATTTGGAAGATGAATTCAGTAACTTGAAATACCACAGGCGACGACGTACAAGACCAGCAATAGCGAAATTCTGACGCAAGCATAAGATTTCCGAGCGCGAATATTGTAACGTGGGTGATGACATAATCCACGGGATAAGCACAGATAGGGCAGACATCGCGAGAGATATAGTCAGCGTGACACATAGCATGACTCACTCAAGAAACAGAGGCAAATCATTAAATTCAAATATTTGAATGAGGCGTGAGACTTCAGTAAGAAATAAAAGTCACATGATGGACGAGCTGGAGACGAGTCGAATGATATAAGTTTCAACCATATACGCTGTGATAGGAGCGTGACGCGACCGATAATGTCTAATGCAAAAGACTGATAAACGCGAGGAAGACCAAGAGGCAACCGCACGCTAGCGAGCCAACTGAAGTTGTGAAACCAGTGAATGCCAACCGATGCCAAGTATTGGAGAGGCTGTGCTGGTGACAGCATCACAGAATTTGCCAAGCCATTCTACTACAAGTTAAAGCATGTCATGTTGAAGTTTTCAGTTGTAATTGACAAGACATTTTCGCTCAATTAGTCAGTTGTGTAAAGAAAAGGTAGTCGCTAAATAGAAATCAGTGTGATTACAAAATTGGGACAATATGTATTCTTATAAATTCAAGATATAAGTCTAGCAAATCTTCAAGCTTTCACACATGGACGCAATATATCTACACCGCATGGTGTTCTTCGGTGCACCTACACTGTATTACCGTTCTGGTATAATAAGGTTATGTTTTTTAATGATCAGATGATTTGCCGACAAGTCTTAATTGTTAATTAATTGCCCCTTCAAGCAATGATGATATATTTCATGACAAAGTTAAGCGATATTTGGCATAACTAGTTTAAAAAGTGGCTATATAAATTAATTAAACCGGGCAACTTATTTAGCAGTGACAGTTTTGTTGGATCAACTCCAAATTGGTGACGACCGAATAAGCTTTTATTGTATCTAATATACTAATACGGATAAATGCGGTAATTCTTCAAACACAAAATTATCTCCATGTAAGAGACGTAACTAATTCCGCCAGTTTTTTTAGTCTGCCATCTTCGCTGTCGTTTTCAGGGAATTTATGTCTATCATGTACGTTCCTACATGGAGAAGATCAAATGAAACATGCAACTTCAAAGTGAAAGTGAAAACAAATCGTTGTGAGCCAAGTATTGGAATTGATTTAGGTAAGTTATCACTTTCTTGATGTGTATGACTGATCAGCGTTGCAAGCCCCTGATATTATATTATTGTTACATATCCGAAAATGTTTCGAGATTAGTAAAGTCGGTGTCCGCTTTGGGAGAAGCGAGGGGTGCAGGGAATCCAAAAAATCAAGGTCGGAGGGAAAAACTTAAAATTTGAAAAATCCCGGTTGGGACAGTACGGGCAGGTTGGCGGCCGAACCCAGGAATTATGTTGGGGCCCGGGAATCGCCCTTAAATTTTAGCGAAATGGGCTGTTAGCCTTGAATAACCGGGAATGCCATTTTGTGATTTTTTACCACGAAGTTAAATGAGCATAATTTCTTTATTTCAACTGCAATAAACATGACTTTCATTAAGCCCAAAATTTTCATAAAATTTCTTCGAATCTTGATTGAAATAACCAATATGTTTGCACATCATCTAGATGAAGTATTCATGACTTCATAAATTTGCTTCGTTTCCATATGACTGTGTCAAAGATATTTTTGAGGCGTTGACGCGTCGCTTATAGTGAGATCGCTAAGGATATAGTCTCACAAATCAGAAATGTTGCATCTTATAAAAGCAATTTGTGGCTATTCACATCGAAGTCGTTAGGTTCACTATAAATAAATTTATTCGTACACGAAAGTACAAACTCGCAATCAGTCGATAGGGATTGGCAAAAAGTTGTTTTTGTGTATCTCAACAGACTCGTCACTCACTTCTCGTTTTACGTCCTTCTTGTCCCATTGGTTGAGGTTGGACGTAGTTTGATGGCTCGCTTCCACTGGTCCCGATCTTAGGCAAGGTGCTCGCTGATGTTGAGGGCATCCAGGTCTTCTTGAACGCAGTTTCGCCATGATTTCTTTGATCTTCCAACTGGGCGCTTTCCCTCCACCTTCATGGATTCCACTCTCCCGATGACCTTCTTTTCCGCTCTCCTGACATGACCAAACCATCGAAGCCTCCTCTGTTGAATTTGGTTCCTCAGGTGTGTCAGCCCGCACATTCCCATTACATCGTCATTAGTGACCCGGTCTCTCCATTTGATCTTCATCATGTAGCGCAGCATCCTCTGGTGACACACTTCAAGTCGGCTTCTTTGTTGCTGAGTCAACGGCCAGGTTTCCGCTCCGTATAATAGTACTGATCGCATACACGTTTCGTACACTTTCGCTCTACACATTATTGGGATGTCTTTATTGCACAGCAGGCTGCTAAGATCCCTCCATTTCAACCATGCTGCCGAAATTCTGGACCCTACCGCCTTCTGTGACACCATTTATTACAGGAGATACAAAGGATGGAATTGACACCAACTCCCCTGCCACAGCACCCACACGGCCACTTGCCAGACTGCTTCGCGTTTTTCACCTTCTTTCCTGTGACCATAATCTTTGTCTTCTGCATGTTCACTTTGAGACCACGTTGTTCAAGGTCAGTCTTCCATCTGCAGAATGGCTCCTTTGCCTCACTCTTGGTCTCAGCCGTTAGTACCAGATCGTCCGCATAAAGTAACTCCCAGGGACCATCACCTTTGCATTCTTTAGTCGCCTCCTCCATTACAATCAAGAAAAGTAACGGGCTCAGCGCTGAACCTTGATGGACACCGACACTGATCTGAAACTCTTCGGACATGCCTGCTAATGTCACCACTTTCGAGGATGTATGTTTGTATAGGGACATTACAGATGCTACGAGGTACTCGGGCACATTTTGCCGACGAAGTGCCCACTCAATAACTGCACGCGGCACTCGGTCAAAGGCCTTCTCCAAGTCCACAAATACATGAAACTTCTTTCGCACCTGTGTATACTTTTCTTGTACTTGACGTATAACAAAAATCGCATCAGTCGTCGACTTCCCACTCGAGAACCCAAATTGGCGAGCATCCACTTGCACGAGCTTCTTAAGTCTCTCTTCGAGAACCTTTTCAAACAGCTTGAATCTATGTTCCAGAAGCCGAATGCCTCTACGATCCACAGTTCAGCGAGTCTCCTTTATCCTTGTACAATGGGATCGTCAGGCTTTTCTTCCAAGCTGTAGGAATTTCTTTCGATTCCATAGCTTTCTGAAAGATGGGCGTCACCTCCTCAATAACTACCTCCTCCGCTCCTCTCATCAACTCTGCTGAAAGCCCTGACGGTCCAGGAGCTTTTCCTTTCTTCATGCTTCGAAGGGCCGTGCGTATTTCTTCCTTGGAAATTTCTTTAATGGGTCCTTCAGTTGCGTCGATTCCTTCAACGGCAAATTCGTTGCTCTCGTTCAGAAGCTTGGAAAAATACTCATCCTATCGTCTGCACACATCTTCCCTCGTGAAAGTCTGTCCATTAACATCCTTGATGTATCTCCTCTGGTTGATATCCTTCCGATCCCTTTTCATCTGTTTCGCAACCTTGAACATTTTCTGCTGCATTTCTGTGGCGCTCAAATTCTCTCCCCAGGCCTTCCAAGCGGCTTGTCTGGAAATCGCAACCTCCTTTGCCAGTCGTGACTTATTTTTGTATGCCATCTTTTTATCCTTCATTGCCTCTTGTATAGTCTCATTCCACCACCACGTCTCCCTTTGTATTTGTCTCTTTTTGCCTCTTGTTACTCCACTGACTTCTTCAGCTGTTTTTAGGATATTGTCCTGAAACTGATCCCATTCACCGTGCGTCCCCAACTCTGTTCTTTGCCTCAGTCTCTCTTCAAACAGCTTTCTGTTTTCTTGATCACGAAGTTTCCAGACCTTAATCTTTTGTGCATTTATTCTCTTCCTCGGATGTTCAAAGCCCTTTCTCACTATATCCATGGTAAGTAGACGATGCTGTATTGGACATGCTTCGCCAGGAATTACTTTGCAATCCCGAACAGAAGCACATTCTTCCTTCCTCATCAGCATAAAATCAATTTGCGTTCGACTGTCACCACTTTTGTATGTTATCTTCTTTTCATCATCCTTTGCGTATAGTGTATTTACAATCATTTCATTCCCAAAGCAAAAATCGAGGATTCGTTCACCGTCTCTATTCCTTTCTCCGAACCCGAAAGGTCCCATGATCTCTTCGAAACCGAATCGCTTGCACCCTACATAACCGTTAAGATTCCCAGCTACAATTAGAGATTCAGATTGGGCCACAGTCTTCACTCCGTCATCAAGATCTTCCCAGAAGCGATCTTTGTCCTCATCCGGTTTCCCACTTTGTGGGGCATACACCGAGAACACGTGGGTCACCTTTTCTCCGAGGACCATACTCAGCTTTATTGCTCTCGAACTCATTCGTTCCACTTGTAGTACGTGACCTACCAAGCCATCTCTCACGAAGATGCGATCACCACCTCTTCCTTTCTTCTCTCCACTCCACCACTGCTTAAACCTCTCCGGTCCGTCACCAATGAATCGACATCCATTTCCCTTATACTGTGTCTCCTGTACACAACATATATCGATTCCTCTCCTGCCGAGCATCTCCACCACCTCTCTACTTCTTCCACAGCGAACGTACGTTCACTGAACTGAACTCGTGATATGCCAAATTGGCATACAGCCTTTAGTGATGTAATTCAGGCCCTCTATTGATCCTACATTTCCTATTTTTCCTATGAAAATATAGGAATCCTATAAACGTCCTATATATCCCCGAAAATTCCTATATTTCCTATTTTTATGAAATAGGGATACATATTGCCCACATTATGAAAATACTAGAGGGAATGAACGAGAACTTTAAACAAGACTCACTATTACAATTTGAAATATTAATCCGACACTACAGCATCATGAAACGACTTTCTATCTCCTTAAATTGTATTTTATAGCTTCAGGACCAAATCTTATCTAAAAACATTTACTTTTGGCGAAAATTTTGAATTTCATAAATGTTATCCTGAACGGTTTGAAGTCAGATCATGTAGAATGAATTGAAACGCTGATTACACGGCTCATACACTATTTTGACCTTTTAATAGGGTTTTAGGTGGCAACTTTGCATTGTGCTCGCCTTGGATGGCTTGGCTAAAGTTAGGACGTCAAATTCATGAAATTGTCCTAAGTTTAGCCACAGGTTAAATAATCGATGTACAACTTATTTAAAAGTTGGTCGCTTGTCGCCTAAAGATCAGTCTACTTTTCAACTTCCAAGATATCTGATACCCACAAATTTCGAAAGATTTGAGTTCGGCTGAATTTCTGGTTAGAGTATTTCACGTACATTCTACATGTAGGCCTATAAGGACATGTGTAGGAGTATGTAGTGCTATAATGCGAACCTATCTCAAATATTGAGTAAGACTTTCATCTAATTCACCATTCATGGAAGCAAATTAGCCGGTGTAGCTTCTATTCTTGGAAACAAAGCCATGGCTATTTTTAGTAAGTTTATAGTTAAGCCGAATACAAATCCAAAAAAGTTCGGCTTAAACAATGGACAGTCGGTGAACCTGACGGAGCCAAGTACACATTCACCAAAACTGAATGGTTTGACGATTTGTTTCGCTGATTGGTTCAGATCTGTTTGTTTACCATATCTCAGTAGGAAGACGGGGCCCAAAAATCTGATAGGTGACGATCTATCGTCTCACATTAACAAGGAAGTTATCGACTTGTGCCATAATCATGATAGTCAATTCGTTTGCTTGCCACCAAGGTCATCAACGTGATGCTCTGACCGCCAGGGTGGCATTGAGCTACCTACCACAGGTTGCCTTATAAAATCTTCATTGCCCTGAGTGATAATGTTAAAAAGAGGCAAGTGTCGGAAACGCTGCATGACACGGAGAGTTTCGCTGTAATATTCCAATGATAAGGTGTATAGAAATTGAGAGATTAGTTGAATGAAATGGTATTAATAAATGTTAGTAAGAATCATCATTCACACAAACTTACACATTCCAAGTCGCTCATATGCTCGACCGCGAGTCATATCTGCCTAGTCAACTTTGAAAATGTGAACAATCATCGAATTCACAATCTACATCTCATGAATCACGTTTCACTCTACTCCATATCATAAAGACTAACCTTTGTCGAATAGCTGAAGTACTCTGACCTGGCGAGAGAAATCATCACGTTTAGCATGAAGTCAGACGCCCAACCTGAGCGACAGCTCAGAGGTTTCGGTCTAACAAACGACGAACAACCCGTGCAACACAATCCCTATACGGCAGCACTCGCTGTCTCGAAAGAACGCTCGAGCAAATGGAGTTATTGCAGCGATGATACGTTTCATGAGCAGAAGTGAATCTCTTGTTAGCACGAGGACTCGATAACAAAGTTGATGAAAACGAACCTGATAGCAGGTTAGGAGCTCACCGACACTCACCTTGTGAAAGATAGGCATGAAGACCAGAGCTTATGTACTCGCTTTTATATGATTTTCCTTAGCTCCAGATGGACCACACCTCTCGGCTCCTACCTGCTTGCTTGCTCCTTACCGACTCTTCCTTCCTTCCCGACCCTTCCTCTCCTCTCTTCCAATACCTGTCTATTTGCTCCTTCCAAGAGAAACAAAGAATTTCAATGACATCACTGTTTTGAAAGTATTGTATAATTCATACATACGCTCTTGTTTGGATTATTGTTCACCAGTTTGGTCTCCCAACACAAATTGTATGATAAAAAAATTGAGCGTGTACAAATACTCATTGTAAAGTATCTGTGTTTTGAGACCGGTATGATATACCACAGTAATTCTTCTGCAGATATTTGTAAATATTTTTGTCCTACGACTTTGCAGAAGAGACGTGATATCACTGATGTTTTACTACTCTATAAAATTGTGAATAATAAGATACAATGTAGTGATTTAACTTCCTCAATCTATTACAATGTACCGCAGCGGCGAACCAGGCACACCGAACTTTTCAACACCAAAAGGAAAAGCCGCTTGCTTGTTCGAAAACAAGATTTCATTCCAAGAGTTACCCGATGTACCAATGAGCTGAGTAACATTGACTTCTTTTTTGTGAATTCTTCAAGTTTAAAGTGTCTTCTGCATGACTGCTTATACTGATGCACTATTATCTTTTACTGCATTTTATCGTATGTGATTTTATGTGAGTATTTTGTATGACTGCTTATAGTGATGTACTGCATGTCTTTTACTGCATTTCATCGTATGTGATTTTGATCATCTATGTAATGATGGCTGTTGTCGGCTTTTATGCTGCTGCCATCTTCTTGAATGAGTACAAAATACAAAAAATTCCCGCCCCTTCCTTCCTCTCTTCTACCTGCCTGCTTGCGCCTTCCCGACCCTTCCTCTCCTCTTTCCCTACCTGCCTGCCTGCTCGCTCCTTCCCGACCCTTCCTTTCCTCTCCTACCTGCTTGCTTGCTTGTCTGGGCTTCTCATGTTTACTCCGATGTCACTGAAAACAGCCACCCCGATGTAAACTTAGACAAGTAATCCGAATCTGGCCTCCGTTTTCCTCTCCGTGGCTTCGCTACAGCCCCTTTCTCCCTCCAAAACAGTGGACAAAGCACGTCCACTCCCGCTCGAAGTGCAAATACCGCGCTCTTTTCTCACCAAATACCCGTTCGCAAATTATCCCATCACAAGTCAAGATGCCACGACACAAGTCTGCTCTTGAATCGGGACAACCATGCCCCATGTTAGATGATTGAGACGAGAAAAACATGTAATTTGGACAGAATGCGCCAGCATTTCCTTCTCGACCACCTCCCAACCTTCCTTCCCGTCCTTCCCCACAACCTCCCGGCCACTACCCTTGTGCCACTCACTTCTCACAACCTCCCGACCAAATCCCTATCATACTGCACTTAAACAGGCCAAATCATGATCCTCTGCGCTTCAAACTGGTTAAATCGTGATCCTCTGCGCTTCAAAAGGGTCAAAATACGAACCTCTGCGCTTCAAAAAGGGCCAAAATACGAATCAACTGAGCTTCAATGAGGGCCGAAACGTGAACCGCATGTCAAGTGGGAACACGGTAACTACTGCCCGCTCCGGCAAAAGTTTTGCGCTCAACTCTCCGGTTTGGCTGACATAAGTGCGCTCCAAGCTCCGATTTCGGAGAATTTCGGGTTGCGCTCCGCTCTCTGGACTATACTCATAAAATGAATTTAGAAATGACTCTTATAAGTGAACGACTCCATTAGTGAATCTGAATGAGGAATCGTTATTATAAAAAACAAAATGATATCGAATATCTTGAGTAAGCCATGATCTCATCGGATCACTGATCGAGTAACAAGATCTTATATAGTATATCCTCACGCTAGTTCAACTAGACATCATGTAATCTGTTGATCAAGGTCGGCGCTCTAGGAAGGAGCGCAGTTTTTTTCTCAAGCTCCACGCTCCAGTTTTTGAATTTTAGCGGTCCGGAGAGCGGACCTCTGTTAATATATATTTCGTATTATAGAATTCTTCGTGCACAGCGCTTTATGTTTTTGCTATATTTGATATACAAGGCTATCTTTCAGTACTGCATTTTGTGTGTTAGAATGTCCGGGTTATCTTATTCACAGAAAAAGTAAAGCCCAACGAGGCTTTCTCTTTCTGGCATTGACAACTCTGCTATTCTTTCGAATGTAAGCAAAGTCTATTTAGTCTCTCGAAATTTGCTTGCGTTCAGTAGCGACCTTTTGCGGAATTTGCTTACTCTATCAGATAAAATCTAAATTTACGATCACTTCTTATACACACGCACGCAAACATAAATAACACATACTGCAAAGCACGTGTTTGATGGAAATTTGAATAGAATATCTGAAGAGAAAAAGGGCATTAACAGAGCATTAAGTCCTCTTTAAATGTTGACATAAAAGAGGTCCATCTTGTATTCAACAGATAAGACCGGTTCTATCAATCCCTGTTGCATTAACGGGTGTAGTTGAAAAAGGTCTTCTCAAATCTTTTTAATGATAGTTATAAAAGGACTTCAATCGGTTTCAATTGAGGTTAGAGTACTACTTCGTCAGGAAGCTCAAAGAACCAAAATTACAAGGTAGGGGAAATATTCAAAATATGCAGTTGTTACATAGCATGAAAAATGTAGTTGGAGAAGATATACAAAGAAAAATCGAAGAATTAAAATTCATAAGTCAATAATTCATGGCAGATAGTGTCATGCCACATAGTGTCATCATGCTGCATGTCCTTTAATGGCCGCCCATCTTTGGGCCCAAATCTCCGATATCCAATGTGCTATGATCATATCACTAAAGTATCTCTAGAGAGTGCTATGACTTACCATTTTTTACCTTAAGATTTTTTTTATCTCCAACTTACTTTCTTATACCTCATGGTTCATGCTATGTAGCAATTGCACGTATTGGAAATTTCCCCTAGCCTGTAATTTTGCTTCTTTTAACTTACTGACGAAGATTGAGGCAGTACTCTAACCTGAATTGAAACCGGTTGAAGTCCTTTTATAACTATCATTTAAAATATTTGTGAAGACGTTGACCTTTTTCAAAGACAACAATTATTTGAATCGAATATCGAGAGCTTTTTTGAGAATCGTCTTTGAGAGCTGTTTTTAATTAAAGATTAAATGTTGCATTAAATGACAATGCCTACAAATTATTTGCAGTTTTTTGTATATAAGATGAAGCTAGTCTGTCTATGTTTTAGCGATTGTAAGCAGGGCTGGGATCGGTTAACCGAATAAACAGCTAACCGTTCCGTCAACACTTTCTGAACCGGTTAAAATCGGTTACGACCCTTTTATTAGATTTATCTTGTGTAATGAAATATTTTCAATAATTGTGACAATGAATGAAAATTGTCAATGAACCTTGACAACTAGATAGATACCGGCAATCCTCATTTAACCAGTTACAAAATAAATTTACCGGTCCCAGCCCTGATTGTAGGTTTATAATGTAAAGTAATTTGTAGTTGACCGATTGCAAAATCGCGAATGGCGTTCATTGCTGTTTAATTGCGCTTTGTCTTTCAGCTAACGGGCATCAGATTATCATGAAGACGACTAATTTGACTGCCAGAGAGATATTTGAATTGATGATCGAACATACAGACATCTTGAGCAATGAAGAATGTATTCTTCACAAACAGTCAGAAAATTCCTGAAATTATGTATTTTCAAATAGAAATATTTTCGCATAGTACTTTCGCTTTGATGTTCGTTACAACATAAACTGTTGGTAAATTGCTGCAGCTGCTGTAATGCGCTGTTTCATAAGTGCTGGGAGCTCATATGCATCTCAGCAGAATATCATTCAATTCTCTGGAGATTTTAGCCACAGCTTTTCTGGTTGATGTGTGACATAAGAACAAAAGAATTTGGAATCATAGTTATATAGCAATCAATAAAGTATCAAAATTCCCACGTGCAATGAATTATTGCGATCAAATTTTTGCTGATTGAGGCTCAGTCTTTGTCCAAACTGCGAATCTGATGCTGTCACATTAAGGGTTGCCACACCTGCGCAAAAGTGAGAAAATCCTCGAAATTCTGCGCAGATATTTGGAGGATAGAGATGAAAGAAATTGGGATAGCAGCAGAAGGAGTTGGGATTTATGTAGACAATGGGAATAGGAAGAGGAGAATAAAAAATGAGAGAATGAGTGAATTTTCCGTCACACAAATTAAATCTATGAATTTTGAGTTTGGAAAGAGACCAATCGCATTACTAGACATCGAGACATTACTAGACATTTATGAATTTAAGCGGGATAAGATGATAAAATGATATGGGAATTCCATGTCAGATCCCATCGAACGCCCATATGGTCTGATGGTGGGGTGACGATCGCCCACGCAATATCCATGAGCAATGATGGGACCTCACTGTTACGTACGTTTTTCACTGAGACTTGATATCGATATGAGAAGCATCGGAAATAGGGCGACAATTCGATATCGGCAAATGAACGACTTATAGACATAATATCGATATGAGAAGCATCAGAAGTAGGGCGACAATTCGATATCGGCAAATAAACGACTTATAGACAATATCGATATGAGAAGCATCGGAAATAGGGCGACAATTCGATATCGGCAAATGAACGACTTATAGACATAATATCGATATGAGAAGCATCGGAAATAGGGCGACAATTCGATATCGGTCGATGGACTACAAATCGCTCACTTTTCGATTATGAATTGATCGGAAATTGCACGATTTCTCGATGCTGAATCGAGAAAACGCTTTGAATCCGAGCATTTTCCGATCAATTTTTACCACCGGGAAGTGCGATCTCGTCAGTGAATGCGTGTCAGGAGCTCATAAACTATAAAAGCTCACATAGACAAACAAAGCCATGACAATGAATTAAGATTGATTTTATTGTTTACTCAATGCGAAAGCTGTACTTTTCTGGAAAACTGGCTACATGTTACACCTAAGTCGCATTTTTGATTCTACGAATTGATGAACACGTATGCAAACATACGTGTAAATATTTAGGCCTAGTGCATTACAGGATTTCGATGATTTATAAAAGGGAGCCACCGAAAACAAGACCTAGATCAAAGAAACCAGGTTATGAGGAACACTTGTAATCAGCTTTTTTTTGCAGCTAGCTAATCACTTAGGGTTCGTTTCAAATCACTGACTTTTTAACCAAAATCTAAAGGAGAGATAACTCGTCCTTAATAAATAAATATAGGTTCAATATTTCGATGACTAAAATTTTATTGTTTACTCAAAATTCTATAAATTACAAAAGATAACGCGTCCAGAGTTGACTAAAGGAATAGACACATATGTACTCGTACAATTAAACTTTATTCAACGCCTCATAAAATCATAGCTTTCAATAAAATTTGACATTATCTTAATAACTAATATAATAATAGAGAGTAAAAATGACACCGTCTGAACTTATGCGTTGTGAGGGGCGCAGCGTCCATCGCCGAAGAATATTGTCAGTCGAAAGCAAGGTGTCGCGTCGCGGAGGAGGTGTTGTTATCCGTCCGTTCCCGGTGTTCGTTCTCCTTGATGTTAATTCGCTCTCTTCGATGTTCGTTCTCCTCCCCGCATAATTGTACATGCACAGTATAGTCTGTCGCGGCCAATTACAATTTGCCGCGATTGCCTTCGGGCCTCGAACCCTCAGAAATCAAAGAAGAGGTCGATACTATGACAAAAGTTTTACCACATGATCGTGAAATTGCTTCTCGCGAGAGTGAAAATTGAGCGGGCAGTGAAATTCGTAATGACAATGTAACTTAGAGAACTGCATATAGAAGTTGGACAATAGATTGACCGCATACCAGCATCGTCAAATTCTCGGAACTTTGATGTTTTAAACACATATAGCGCGGCCAATGTTCGAACATATGTTTGTGCAAATATCTGATCACCCTCATGGCTCCACGGAATGAGAATCCCACTCTCCAAAGATCGTATAGTATTTTCACAATAGGAATGTAAAATATGATGAAGTACTTTGCAGAAGAAAGTACACCCAATGGACTGAGTGTAATACTAATTTCAAATTAATTCTCCACATTTGAGGCGACTGATATATCAACGATACAATCGAGATTACACACTGACATGGGTGTCTTCCCGAACTTTCTTGTTGCGATACCTAGTCGAATACTCACATATAGCCTAAAAAACCTTCTGCGAGGAAACACTTTCAGAGGGCTATCTTGGAGTGTCATGAGAGCGAAACATGCAAGTCTACACGTCAAGTTAAGCTTAATTTACTCATAGGCCTATATGAAGGTATGATTAAAAATGTTATGTAGGGCCTATGGCATATCATGAAATAATTCAATGAATTCTAAATTAGTGATAATCAATGGGTAAGCATTTGAGGTCTCCCAGTTCCACGATCCTCTCCTCTCGATCCCCTTTTCTCTTTTCTTTCACTTCGTGTCTTTTTTATTTTCCACTTAATCTTCTTCATATCCCTCTCATTTTTTCTCCTTTTCCCCTTGTTCGATCTTATCTCTCTTATATTCTCATCTATGCATTTGGATACATTCGATGCGATGTAAAAAATGTAGTCTCAAAAAAAGCGACATTATGTTTTTGCATTGCAAACTGTCACTTAAATCTCACAAGAAAGAAATTTGCATTTCACAATTAAGTCTTCAAATGAAATAAATTATCTTTTTGTGTGCTTGTGTGTTTTTCTATCAACTCTGCAGCTTTCCCTTTCCGAATGATTTCATTACCTTGGATGACAACCTAAGTAACCAATTATAAAAGATATTCATTTTGCTTTCAGTAGTATACTTCGTATCTGAAATCTGCGCAAGTGATGTGATTTTGAAAGCTTTTACACAGACAGGTTCCGTTGCGCAATCTCCCCGCCCTTCTCGCTTTAGCAGACTAATTCCATCCCTCTCCATGCTTCGGCAGCATTTGTCTTTGTCCGGGTTCGCCTGCCGACAGCTACAGATGGATCGATGACGCTGACTCTCACTTGCAGTCACACAAGCGAGCAACGTACATGATGATATGATGCTACGTCAAATATAGCAGTGATCCGGCACTAATATGTGTGGACTTTACGCACGCCACTGCTATCCTTCATCTGTCTTCAGAGACCAGCGTGTCTCAGTATTGCCTATTTTATCGTGCACAATATCAAATTTAGTGACACATGGATTCAATTATGCAACATTCGACATGGTAAAGAATTCCTTGAACGAAAGCAACCTTTCATCCGATAGCTTTAAGGAGATTGATACATCTATCAAGTGAAAATCGGGAGAAATCAGCAGAGCAGAACAATCTGTATTATCTCCATAGTCAATGTCGTTTGGTTTCTCAACTTAGTGTTTCGAGTTCAATGCTTCTCATGTTCCTGTGTCGATTGCTTTCGTCGCAACATGTAAGTATCAGCATGCTAATTCATATTTTAATATGTGATTAAATGAAATAAGAACTTTATGCATACGAGTATCGTCAAACGAATTCATTCAGATGTTTACAATCGAAAACCCCCAGAATCATTGCTGTCATTTTCTTAAAAGTCAAGTTGATGATTTACATCAGCTCAACACATTTCAGTAACTCAGCGCAAGGAGCAAAGGATTTCAAGAATATTCGTAAAAGTGATTCAAAATGTACAAAGAAATCAGAAATCACGCATATAAAATAACACTATTATTTTGGATCACTACCATAAACATTCTTGTCATCCTTTGCTCCTGAAGATAGCGCTGAGCTATTGAAATATATCGAGCTGATGTAAAATAGATCAACTTGACTTTTCCCAAAACAACACTAAAGCAGTCAATGCACCTAGAATGATTAATTTAGGTTTAACGTGAATTTCTTTGTTCAGTTGTCATCAAGATAAGAATTGTGGCCTAATGTATTTCTAATTTGAAATGCTGTGATGCAGTATAGCTAAATTGAATTCATTGTCGATCTAAATCACATATTAAGGAGAATTTTTGAAAAAGCCCAGACTCTTTCCATGTATTCCATAGGCCTATAAAATTCTGAAGGTTAAACCTATCATGCTTTACTATATCGTGATATTACAGATGTTATTCCCTAGCACATATGTTCTGTGATTTTCTTGATGATTTAACTGAAACTAATTTCACCAAATGATGGATTGACAATTTTTTATTTTGCAAATATCAATAATAGTTTTTATGAACTCTTACCTAATTGTTTTATAGGCCTACAATGTACATGCACTTTCATTTATTCACAATTAATGCTAAAACATGAAAATAATAAATATCTTCTATTCCTCATTCAATTACGAGTACATACCACCGGCTGTTGCTATTTTAGATTGATCAATTTGTGCGGAGTATCTTCGAAGCTTGTGCCTGAATATGCTTGAGCATCGAGTTTGGCAGGCGGTTGTTTCTGGACTAGGAAAACCTGACAAAGTAAGTAAAACTTTCGGCTAGATTGTGTGAATTATTCTTAACTTAAACATCATGTATCAAATCAAATTTTCTCCACTCTTTTTACTGGATTTTTCATTAATTAATTTTACATTTTTTCCAAAGATATGTAGGCTGTACATAAATTGACTTCAGGCATGCGAAGGATGTGATTGCATCGGTAATAGGCTTACTCAAACCAATTTTTAAATAGAAATAAATAGAAAAATAATTTGATAATTAGATAGCCTAATTTCCTTTCTCTTCAATTGTAATTACGAAGTATTTTTTTAATATTTCTGCTATTGAAATGAAAACTAAAGATGTATGCCTTCATTTATTTTCGAAATGGAAATTGCAGCAGTTAGATAACATTTTATATTATTAAATAATGTGATAAACATTTTAATTTGCCCTAGGGTTCAGACTTATATAATAGGCCTTAATAATAGGGCTTTTTGATGGCTTCGTCATTGATCCAAACATAAAAAATGTGTATTTTATGTTTCAACACCATTAAAACACATAATTCACATGATGAGAGATTTTCAAGGATATCTTGAAGAAAAGTTATTCGTAGCTAGAAAATCCTAATTTTTCTAAAAAAAATACCTCTGACTTTCACAAGAATAAAGAACACGAAACTTTTGACTCAACGTTGATACTGTGATGTGACATTACTCCCCAAGATTAGGTTGTTTTGATTAGCCTTGTGCATATTTTATGGCACTCTACATTGCATTTTTACATGTACAGTGTATACGGCACATGTCTATTCTCGTTACCAATATTAGGTTCAAACAATCTTGATTTTTTTGTAAATGTTGCTCTGTCAGTCTCCTTAAAGAATCTCGACAGGTTGCGTCAAAAATCTCGCATTTTTTGAATTCCTGTAAAAGCCAGAGGCTATTTCAAAAATAATAAAAAGTGCAAATGAAATATTATTAAACTCTCGATTCTGTGATGGCCTATGTGATCAATGATAAATGTAGGCCTATCATTTATGTTATAAATATAATTATTCAGTCACATCCATAAATTGCATTCATATCAGGTGTTTCAATTTTAATCATATACTGTAATTCTTGAAAAACTAAACATTGCTTTCGTACATTCCTATTCAACATTCAATTAATTGCAGGGAGGTAAAGTGCATGTAATATTCTGAGATATCAAAAAATGCATCAAAGATTAAGTATTGAAATCTTTAAATTTTCATCTTATTTAATGATTTTTCATTTCATGGAACTTGTAAACTTGGCACGTCTTTTCATGTCACAAGGCTTGATATGGATTAAGTTTATTCAAATATTTAATAAGTTAAAAAAATGAAATTGCCTAAGCTCTATATTCAATGCCTTGAACTGATGAAAAATGATCGATCAATCTCGTTATGATATTTACATTCTGAAACAAGTTGTAAAAAAAAATAGAACTCAAACAATATTTCTGTTTCAGAATGCATTGAACCTCCGATAAATAGTAGACATGAACTGGTCAGTTGCCCAATCATAAGTTAAATTTTTAAGTCCTGTTCACTCCTGATCTGTATTGAATGTTAGTGTTTATGTGCATGCATTCGTGCCATTGTTACTCTACATGTAGCATCGCCCTCTCAAGGCCGAAGTAGGGCCTACTGGTTATTGCTTCTATTGTAAACTATCGACCATAAAAATAAAACGGAGCTTGCACATCATGTCTTCTGAAAACATAAATTCGCTCCCGATCAGACTGGTCAACTGAAGTATATATGTATAAGTACCGGTATGTATAATGCATGTTCATCTGTTTGTTTAGAAGTTCATGTCATCGCGACGAATTAACAAACAGTAGACCACAAAGTTTCTTTCATTACTGTCACATACGAGTACATGTAGTTTTCCGCATGCAGCATTGTTCTTTTTATGATACAAAGCAGCGGTAGTCTATCGAAGACGCCCCTATCCGCGGGACGGGGTCGGGCAACACCAGCCAGCCCGTCGAAGACATCACTCAGCAGCAAGGCTTATCTAAATGTATTTTCTGTGTTTCCCACTGGAAACAAACATTCGTTACTCATTACCATACACTACTAATTCCTCGCATCTTTATTTTCAGATTCCCTAAGAGAAGAGAAAATTGGGAATGAGAAGACGATTGAAGAGGTGATCGAGAAAATTTTGAAGGATGCAACTGACCGCGGCGGAGGGAGGAGGAGGCGACAGTCCGGGTCGAACAAGTTCTCCTCGCCAAAGCCATTGCGGGTGGAAGCAATTGCCTGCCACACCAACGAGCTAGGAGTCGCAGAGCCTGCACTGGAAGGACGAGATGTTCTAGAGGAGAAGTTGAATCGAACAATTTCGCCTAAAATCACATTGGACTTGTTATCCGAACATTTTTAGTTTTAGTATAGAAATCCAGATGATTGTTGATAGATTGTGTAGTGCGCTATTTCTAGATTTCATGTATACATTTTTTGTAATATGATGTTATTGAATGAATGCTGTCTTCGTTTTCAACAATTGTTAATTGGCCTAGCACAGGTTGTAGTTCAGGACTAGGAAAAGCGTGTGTAGTTAGCGGTATAATTTTTATACGAGTGATTCAGATTGTAAATTAATCGGCTTATCGTCTCAAGTCCAATAGCGAATATAGAGCGACAAAGCAGGTGGGATACCGCATATGTAGCGATTAATCGGCCAAAATCCGATATCGGAAATAGAGCGACAAAACAGGTGGATACCGCATATGTAGCGATTAATCGGCCAAAATCCGATATCGGAAATAGAGCGACAAAACAGGTGGATACCGCATATGTAGCGATTAATCGGCCAAAATCCGATATCGGAAATAGAGCGGAATATCAGATGCAATGCCGAGACGAATTCTCGGGCATCGGCAAGACATCGATTTTATGGGAAATCGACGCCGCGATGCCGAAACGAGATTTCATGCTTCGGCCCGATGAAATTTTTACCACCGGGTTTGCATATTACATCCAGATGTTTCAGTCTTTGTTCAATCACTCCAGTCCCTGCTGAATTCGCAAGTGTTGCTTGATAAAACTCTTGATAACACTCCATATTCGATTGAATTTAGCTGTGGTGAGTGTGATCTGAGTCGCATGGTATAGTAATTCCACAATTACTCTCGATCCAATTTGCGAGTGACATGGTGCGTTTTGTTACAAACATTAATAACGATCTGTTGCTGAAATTTTTTCCAATAGGCCTACTTTGCATCTCGGCATCACTCAATTCTTTCAACCATTCGGCTTAGCTCCTTTATGTAGGATCCGCATTTTGTTGTTATTTTCATAATTCCTTCACTACTGCACTTACTATGCAATTCGGAGATTGACTGAGCAATCGCAGGCAATTGTTATTGCTCTGTGGGGCTGACGTGTTGGGAGGATGGGGCACATTTAGTGATGAAAATTTTCCGGAAAATTTTGAATCAAAATTTTCCATGGAAAATATTGGAAAAAATCGGAAAATTTTGAAAGTTCTGATTTTTGTGATAGGCCCTGCTTTGACCACTTCCACAGCCGAGGCACCTACATACCAATAGAATGGGTCTATAAAACTGGTGATTCTGATCATTATTTTGAATAAAACGATTTTGAAAAATGAAGAAATTTGAATTTTTGTGATACAATTTCTACGTTTTCTATCACAGCCGAGGCATAGACACATCAATAGAATTGTTATAAAACTCTTGATTTCATCATATCATTTCGATTAAAACAATCGCACTCTTTGCAATCGTAGCAATACGAATCCCGTCCGTGGATTTTTGAACATTCCTTTGCCACCAGTGGCTTGTGGCAATTTGTTGCCATTTTTAATATTATAATTTATAACACAGACATCTTTTGGGACAACGTGAATTTTTTCCTTTACAATAGGGGTATAATTTCATGCATTGTGAAAGATCTGGAGCAGAAATAATGCACTTTATTTGGGAGTTTATTTATGGCTTGAAAGTTATTAAGCTTTATTATGCAGCCTTGATTGCAAATACAAATTCTCCATGTGTTGATGAACATGTGAAGTACAAGCACACAGTCCAACACAGCATTATGAGCGACCATATATTGGAAGATATATAAAGACTGTAGACTCGTGAGATATTTGGAAACTAAAGATATCTGTGATGAGTAGAAAATATCTATATGATAGCTTCTAACTTCTGGCGTATTGTCCGATATCTTCATGGAGGACAAGCTACACATTCCATTTCTAGCTGGTTCAGATAGTTCCCAATCGATTTCAGATCTACTTAAATGAATTTCAGTCTTTTCCAGATGAATTGGAGATTCTCCAGTTGAATCTAAGATCCTTTCAAAGTTGAGTTTCTGACAGATATCTGAAATTCAATTAGAGAAATCTGAAATCCATTTAATGTCTGATATTCAGTTTAAAAGATCTGAAATAGACATGGAGGGTGCAGTTGGTCCCAAAAGTTAACATGCAGGGATGATAGAGAAGTTCTCGGTCTTTGAATATTACATAGTCTTTTCAAACGACTGCAACAAGTCTCCAAAACAAAGGCAAAAACGTCAATCACCGAAAAAAAAATTTCAAAATGTGCATCACTAGGCACATTGAACATGTTTTGAACTTTTCTCGATAGTTTAAATATACTGAGAATCAAATGAACGAAAATCAAACTCGGATGAAAAGTTTAGGGCATGCAAAGTAATGTCTGAGTTGTAGGACGTTTCTGTGCCATTTCATCCCAATGCGCACACTTAGTTGAATTCGTAACACTTCTGGCACGTGTCGTGCACTTGCTATATGAACACAATTTTGTAAGAAATACCCAGTAGACATGATGACGTCATTGTGTCGTCCTATATTGATGTCACCATGTGTCTGAGATGTCTATGACCAGCGGGATGTCAGTGATGACCTCCCATGAAAGACGTCAGAATGACCGCCCATGTATGACGTCACTGCGGAATCCAAGTGTGGTCAATTGTTATATATTGTTATATGGTATATGCTCTGTGCATCGTTCTTTTTGTACGTATTCAAATAAAAACTCTTCCGAAATGTTTTCTTTTATGTAACGACGACACGGGGCCATATTAATTGTAGCTTATTCATTTCGCCGTCATGGCGGATAAAAGGTAGAAGGATATACGTGAGGTTAAGGTTAATCGAACACCTTTAGGCAACGTCCAAACAACTACTAATTTACTTCTATTTCACGCTTAAGCAACCGATAGGCAACGTTCAAGCAACCGTGAGGCAACGTGTTGGCGACGTTGCCTGCCGCGACAAATAGCACGTGTTGGCAACCGTCTTGGACACCGTTGCCTACACGTGCAGGCACCAAAAATTGTGTGCTTTGACAGCGTGTCATACACGTGGTCAACACCAAAGTCAACACGGGATGGGGACACATTCGGAACGTGGCGGCCATGATGCACAAAGTGACGTCTCCAAAGACTTTTTTATCTATATACTTTTCAAGTTTTCTACGCATTTTATTTATCTTACTTATATAAACTTGTGAAACTGATAAAACAGTGCCGGCAACGTGTAGGCAACGGAAGCACTTCATTTAAGATGTGGTGTGTTAGCAACGTTCAGGCAACGTGCAAGCAACTAGTCAAAAATAACGGTGTTTCAGCAACCTCGAGGCAACATCAAGGCAACTACGTAAAAAATGATCGTGTTTCACCAACGTTTCGGCAAGGCAACCGGCAACCAAAGGCAACCGTGGCGTCGTTCAGGCAACGATGCCGACACCAAGTATGGCTCATTGGGATTTCCGTGCCATTCAAAGTGGTTCAATGTGCCCCAAGGGAGCTTCCAGTGTTTTCAAACCCACATCACTTTGATTCAGATCACTGATTTAGGCCTATGAAATACAGAATTAATCTTTATCGATATTAATTCTTCGTCATGCTGCCCTGGTGTTTTGTTCTCGAAAAGAGATGCAGCGCACAAAGGCAAATTATTAACTGCTCAAACATCTCTATATTATCAATTTGATAGCGTTGTTGACCAATTCGTAGCATAATCGCATATAGTGATAGAAGTATTGTCGTTTCATTCTTATTGCCAGAGCCTCGCTTGCTCTCTAAAGAGCCCTGGCAATAAAAATGATAACGACAAAATACTTACTTCTATCTCTATATAAATTTGCGCCTACGAAACGTTTATTCAATAATCGCATATGTCAAAACTTGCAGATCATCTGTTTGCTCAATAAAAGAAGATATGAGTATCGAAATGGGACACTATATGAACCGTGTTCAAAGTGCTCCATCTTGGGTGGTTCAATGTCCCCCCACATCGCTAACTTTTCATGAACGTGATCGTGTGCTTATAGTTGACTCCGCATGCCTCGGAGAATGCAAGCGGTGATCAACGCCAAGGATTCAGCCACCAAATACTAACTTTCTTTGTTTGTTCGTGAGAAGCATGAAAATTATTTTATTTTTGTGGAACACTCTTGGTTATTCTATTTTTGTAAAACGTGCATATTAGTTTATCATTCACCATTTGAGAGAATATGTATAATTTATATCTATTAAAGCAAGCTGAGAAGACATTCTGCTATAACACTGGTTGACCAAATTGTGCTGGAATCGCAATTGTGTTTTCGATTGCAATAAATACACTCAATAAATTGCATATTATACATGCACAATAAACAATTATATACAATGAATTTTTCCATATTTACTGCAATTTCCTTCAATTGTCTAAATTAATTGCAATTTTTTGATATGCACCGCAAAATTTATTCCAGTGGTTTACCGCTAAATTTATTGCAATTCTAATTTCACAACATCACTTTGGTTGGGTAAGCTCCTATGAAATGAGAACTGTAGCCATAACTTTGACACGTCAAAGTTATGGCTACAGTTCTCATTTTGTAGATTACCCAACTAAAGTAATGTTGTAAAATTAGAATTTTTAACAAAAAACATTCTAAAAATATTCAGAAAATGTTATGAATTTTCTGTAAAAACATTCGCAAAAAAGTTTTATGAATGTTAAAATGGCAATACATTAGAATATTAGGAAAATGTTATCCTAAAACATTTCAAGTATATAGGATGTTTTCTTGACTTTCTCCCATTGTTGTAGAAAGGGCGCAATTTAACATTCTCTTGATGTCATCAATATTTTGCCACAACATATAGGCTATAGTAGGTTAACTGCAATTTCATCAATAAGATGTGAGCATCCTATACGAACCAACTTTATGCGTCAAAGTTTAACGATGGGTAAATTGCATCACAACATGTATAATTTACACATTATAAAACTTGCGGGTTTGATCTTGACGCATACAGTGGGTTCGCATGACGTTCATATTCTATTGATAAAATTGCAGCTATATATATTTACGTTGTTGCAAATTATTGATGAAATTTACTGCTGATATTGATTGAATAGTGTTGATCGGTGTCATCCTGCTACGAAATGCTCCAAGGATTAACAGCAGAAAAGCTCAATATGCTGCTAAAACCAAAACATTTGAAGGCAGTGACAATTGCAATAGCCCTACAACATATTTATACATTGTAAAATACTGTTGATCGCTGTCATCCTGCTACGAAATGCTCCAAGGATTAACAGTAGAAGAACTGAATGCTGTTAAAACCAAAACATTCGGAGGCAGTGACTTGAATATCCCTACAACATATTTGTTCATTATAAAATACTGATCGCTGTCGATCATCCTGCAACGAAATGCTCCAAGGATTAACAGCAGAAAAACTGGAAAAATCAAAACATTTGGAGGCAGTGACAAAGAATCGCACAAAAAATTGCTCACCTCAAGTAAATGTCGGCCCACAGAACCTTCGCAATTGCTTCTCTACCATCAATTGTGCTGGTTTGGTGGCATCCGTTTCCATTTATAATTTTTCTTTTTGAGAGACAACGATTCCAGTCTGAAATGCACAATGGAGTTTTTGATGCAAAAAACATTGAATACGGTTGGACGCATAATAGAGAAGGGCTAGCCCATATAGAATTTAACTTAATTGAAAACTAGGAAATGAAGCAGGCATTGAGCTTATATTACAAGATGATCAAGGCGATAATTTAAACTTACTATCTTTATCTTTTACATTTATCATTCCAATAATTTTTTCAACAGCACGAATCCACAACACACATTCCCAGGGTGGACAACATGCCGTTTAAGCAGAAAATCCGATGAATTTAATCTTTAATTTTAAATAATTTCTCCATTTACTGAAATCAATAACAATACAGATGGTTTACACAGATCCAAACCATCCATCATGAATTATTTTCAAAGTGTGCGACTTTTATTGCCAAACAGGGATGAGAATGGGGGAACGGAGTCCCGGCGTAAATTCACATTTCAAGGAGGCCCAAAAGAATTCTCATCTGTGTAAACTGTAAACAATAGAAAAAAATTTCACTACCAATTTACGACCCTACATTTTGAATAAATCTTGTGATGACACCCGACGTTCTGTCGTCCTGCCGACTTGTTCACGGTAACAACACAATTATGCTGCTAAAACCAAAGCATTCGGAGGCAGTGACAAGAATAGTCCTACCCTACAACATATTCATACATTACAAAATACTTTCATCACTGTCATTATGCAACGAAATGCTTCAAGGATTAGCAGCAGGAATACATAATACTGCAAAAACCAGGCAGTGACAAAGAATCGCACAGTCGGCAGACGAAACGTCGCGTGTCATTACAAGTTTTATGCAAAATATAGGGTGGTATAATTGAGAGTAAAATTCTTTTTTCACCAATTGGCCAACCTCCTGTGTGAGACTATAAACAGCAAACATTAGTTGTTCCCGCTAATTGGATGCTGGACAATTCTATCTTAATAATTTTAGGATCATACACACGGAAACAACTATGGCATGGATAATTACAGTGGCATTGCACAATTTTCTCCTTTACTCTGTTTTTTTTTGTTTGCTTATGTATAAGACAACTATACTTAGTAATTGGCTTCTTCATGTACAATAGGCCTACCCACGGCTATTTCACACTTGGAAAAGCAGAAATACTATACTACACATGGGCCTGACAGAACGACGACGGTTTAGATAAGCACGCAAGCTACATTATCGAAAAGCATCGATCAGCAAATTGATTTTTTAAGATGGAGGACGTCATATGATAATATATAAGATGAATGTACATTCATATGATAAAATTCACCACTCCTGTTTTCAGGAAATAAGCTCCAATATCAAGGATCGAACGTTCCATCTATAAACAATCATGATGAATCACACGATTGAATCTTAAATTGAATGTAAATTTTAATTGGTAACTTCAGGACATTATAATTTGAATGGTTGGCTTTGAATATGTTATTATTAGGGCGAATGAAAGTCCAAAAAGTATAAATGCTTAAGATAGGTCAATTTTACATAAGATCCTCAAATCTGGTCTTCAAATTTGATCTGCTAACCCCCTTGAGTAGTTATTAGGTCCAAATAAGGTGCAAAAAATCGTTAGGCACAAAAATGTTAAACAATTAAGCTGAAGCCTATTATCAAGCTCATTTTCATTTTTCCTATCCCTATTTGATCTATCGTTGCTGCTGTCATTCATTTTTTAAATGATCTGTCATTTTTATTCCCATTCGTCCTTCCGTTCTTGATCTTCGTTCCCATTCGACCTCCCGTTCCTGATCCTCGCTACACGTCACACACAGAGAGCAAGAGCAGATAGCTGAGCCGGCTATGATGATTGTTTTCGGACAAGCTCGTGTAATCGTGAGATGACGCACGTTGCTTGCCAAAATCAGCCCACGAACCTGATTGGTAGTGAAGGTCCTATTGTACATATGTATTTCAAGAAACAGAGCGCATATTTTCTCCGTGTATGTGAAGATATCGACCAGTAAATGCGTCATACTGACTGCTGAGGTAAACGTCCCTTCGCTCAACTATTGTTCGCGTCTTCCACCATGCCGAAAATTGCTGCGACCAAGGCATCGAAAGTGAAAACATACACTGAAAAATATCCGAAGGAATTCAGTGCAGCCCCGAACAGCGAACGTTTCTGCAAAAAGTGTGAGAACATTGTGAAATGTGACAAATCCTACCACGTTGAAAGTCATCGAAATTCTAGAAGGCACAGTAATAAACTTTCAAGCTCTGTTTCCTCATCTTCGTCGCTATCGTTCTTGACTTCTGAACCAGCTACATTTACCGCAATGATTACTAAGGCATTCCTAGAAACTGACATACCGCTTCATAAGTTTCATTAAAGAATTGTTCGCATACATGAATAAAGCCATTGCCCTCTGTTTCTGCGTGCCGACAACTTGTGCCGAAATTAGCAGCCGATGAAAAAGAGAATTTGAAATCCAGATTATCCGGTAAGAAAATCTTTCTAGTTGTTGACGAATCTGAAGTTCAAAGAAAGAAGTTCGTGAATGTTCTCGCTGGAAGTCTGGAAACTCCAGACAAAGTATGGCTTTATGACTGCGTTCCTCTGATCAAGAGTCTGAACAGCGCCATGGTCTGTCAAATCGTCGACGACTGCATTCGTGACTTAAATGCGGCACGGAGCGACTTCTTGCTTCTTTTATCCGACTGTGCACGATACATGAAATCATCCGGCCAGCAATTAAAAAGCTTCTACCCTCGCCTATTTCATGTCACATGTACTGCACATCTGCTTCACAACTGTGCAATGAAGGTACGAACTCATTATCCGGCAATAGACCGTCTGATTGCTTCCATAAAAGCAGCAACTGTAAAAAATGGTGACAGAAGGCAACAGTTTTCGGAAATAGGTCAACCCCCAAAGTCCGTACTAACCAGATGGGGGACTTGGTTAGAGGCTGCGTTCTGGTACGCAGAGCATTTACCGACTATTCGCAATATTGTGGAGACCTGGGAAGGAGATGGTGTGATCGTGCCAAGGCTGCGGTCATGGATGAAAATCTGCAAACTGAGCTTTGTTGTGTTTTAGATTAACGCTCGATTGCTTCATTGCTGCATACGATGACCTCGTCAGTCAGCACAATCTCACAGGCCTTCGGAAGTCTTTCCGAGATCAGCTTTGGCCAAGATATCTGTGACATAAAGGCGTATATTAACAAGCGCATTCAAAACAATGACCTACGTCTGCGATAATAGAGATGACAAGGCAAGATGTCTCTCCTGCTGATTACAATCTCCTACGGCACGCTCAGCCCTCGTCTGCTGTGGTTGAGAGGAGTTTTTCGATATTGAAAAACATCTTGAAAGACAACAGAAATTTTTGCCCCGAAAACATTCGTAGTTATGTGATTCTTAATTTCAACTCATCAGTGTAAACAATTGAATGCATTATTAAAACATGTATATCTTTTCAGCGAAAATACTTGGATAATATTCTGTTCATTTTTGTGAATTCATTTGAGATCGGGTCCTAAATATATGGTGCAATATCGAAATTAATTAATCTTATAGGTTCAAAAATGAGGTCAAAATTTTGAGATTTTGGGGTACAAAAAGCGGATTTTTAGGTACAGGAAAAAATCGTCCTAGTTATTATACTCTACAAGTTATCTGTTGATGCTGTTTATGCACCTGATTTACCAGAATAATTTATTTGCTACTCAAACGTATGAATAATGTTGACGCACCAGCTACAATCCATTTGGATACTCATATCCGCGGTGATAATCTTTAACAAAAGATGGCAAAATGCATGCTATCATCAAAGAATAGAGCAAACCGCACCAACAGCTTTCACTTCGACTAGCTGAGTCACAACTCACGCCGCATGAGGAATCGGTGAACTGACTGATAAACGTAGACGAGAAGAAATGCATTGCAATGTTCGAAGTCGGGAGGCTCGCCATCATGAAGACATGATAATCCCTTCTTAGAATAGGTCAGAAACATAAATTAGATAATTGCAGAAGTCGGGATGCATTAGAATGAAGTCATGCTTTAGAAATAATCATGAAAACTGATTACTCGTGAAACATGCTCGTGACATACTCGTGAAACATCGGTAGATGATATCAACTCTCTGAGCGCCTCTGAGTGGCCAATACAGGATTCCCGTCATGGGAATTCCTATCGTTTCCTAACACAGACGTTCGTGGTTTCCTAAGAAGGATTTAAGCTTCTCTGTGGATTAGAGCAAGTTCGAAGTGATTGCAGCAGTTCGATATGCGATCTCAGAGGTGGTGAAATTTCACACGGCTAAAAATATGGTTCTTCGATTTAGGGCTAATATCATGACATATC
The DNA here is from genome assembly GCA_907163375.1 of Prostheceraeus crozeri. Taxonomy (NCBI): domain Eukaryota; kingdom Metazoa; phylum Platyhelminthes; order Polycladida; family Euryleptidae; genus Prostheceraeus; species Prostheceraeus crozeri. The sequence goes on from CAJQUW010001612.1 coordinate 258,575, forward strand.
AAGTAATTTCCACGATGATAACAATGAAATCACTTAAGTTTCATACAAGCAATATGGAAATAAAACATACAATTTCGAACACAAAATATGATTGCCACATAGGTACTCAAAGCTATTTTCAAGCTCATTTGACCAAGCATCGAATCACAGGGCTTCCATGAGAAATATTCGTGAATCAATGGCTAATGTGATAATTTATCATCGATTCTTGGTCATCGACTCTTGTCAATTAAAAGGTTAATTTTCTTGATAATGCAACTCCATTTTGGATGGCATATTTTATCTGAAAACACATATGTAATGAATGTTTTGTTCTGACATTTGCAAAACATTTATGAATTCAGTTTTGACGAATGAATTGCAATTTCCTTATAGGTTTGTGCGATATATGAAAATTGCAATAAATATAGAAGAAATTTGAGATTGCTATTAATATAAGTGCTCTAAATTGCAATATTTTACAATGGAAGGCAATTTATTGCAATTAGGCCATATTTTTCATATTAATTGCAATTTCGTCGCAATTTGGTCAACCAGTGAATGCACCACTAATTTTTAAAGCTGTGCATTCAAAACGTCTGAGTGGATTAAAAACAATTTATGCAAGAAGTTTTGAAAATATTCTCTGTTAATGTGAAAAGCACCTGTAGTGTGAAATTTCGAAACTAAAGATATGATAAGTACAAAAATATCCATGGTAGCCAAGTATATTAGGTAGAGTAGCAACTCAGCATTTATTAAATCCCCAATGTGTATATACAGTTTCGATTTCATGAGTTGAGACAGGCACCACCTGTGAGATGCAAATGTTTACACTTTAGGCGTCGTTCACAATTGACATCAACCATATGACCGGGGGGGAAGGGGGTTGCCGAAAATTGACGTTGACCAAAATTCATGGAGGGGATGGGGGTCTATTGAAAGGTTGACATCAATTATTCTGCTAAAAATACTCACCATTACATGCACTTTGACTTCTGTTTGATTTTCCCTGTCGTTAGTATTATATGCACGTCCACCTACATTTAAATAAGACTACATGTGTGCCTATAGCACCAGCTCAGATGCACACTAAATAAACTGGATGGTCGATGCTGAATCATAGGCTTATAACTCGTTATGTAAATTCTGACTATACTGTCCCATCTTAATTGTCTCAGGAAATAGTGTGATAAAAGCCTGTACCAGATCTAAATCAATGTCCTGTTTTAAGTCGACCGTTCACTAAAGTAGCACAACTTTCTCTTTATTTTGTTGATCAAACGATCGTATAAACAAAAATCATTGACTGTCCGGAAGACTGCAGGTCGATTGAACGTCTTCCTTTTAGAGATAGATTTTATCAATAGTTTAGCAATCCAATGTCAGTTTTCTAAGAAGTTTTTCGTTTGATAGTGTGAATCAATATTGTTAGATTTTGATATCGTCCAGTTTTCATCAGGTTTCATTTTACGTTTCGATTTTGCAGTTATGTTTCAATTTACCGATTTTGATTGTAATTTTATCAATTGGAAATATAGGCCTAGATTGCTTTTTTATAGAAAGTGGTTTCAAAAACGTTGATGTTCAACGAATTTTTGGTCGATAAATGGTTGGTTTAACGTTGATGGATGGTTGATATCTTGACGCTTTTGCCGCTGATATAACGTTGATTCATCGTTTCTTAAAAACGTTGAAGAAAGTGCGATGATCAACGTTTTGTCAACTCTTTTCTGCAAATATTAAAACCTTTTTTTAACTGATTTTCAACCTTACATCCTCATTACCCGTTCAACGATATAAGAAGGGAAAATATCACAATTGTTGCCCAGCCGTAACACCAAGTTTATTGTACGTTAATTAACGTGTTCTTTCTTACGATCACGTACTGTAGACGAACCTAAGCAGAACGTTCAAACGGCTACTCCCTACGATCGTTTGTGGTATATTCTCGAACATTCAAAAATCAAACGTTCGAGCAGCGACTTTCTTAAATGCTTTCATATTTTGCCGCAATATACAGTAGGTTAGCTATAACTTCATCGATAAAATGTGAACATCCTACGAGTCCACAAATTTTATGCGTCAATATTAATTAACATGTAATTTACAAATTATAAAACTTGAACTTTGATCTTGACCCATAAAGTAGGTTCGCAGGAGGTTCATATTCTATTGATAAAATTAAAGTTTACCTTCTTTATGTTGTAGTAAAATTTTGATGAAATTTATTGTTGATCAAAGTCATCCTGCCACGAAATGCTACAAGGATTAACAGCAGAAAGAACTCAATGCTGCTAAAACCAAAACATTCTGAGGCAGTGACAAGAATAACCCTACTACCATAGAGTGATTCATACATTATAAAGCACTGTTGATCGCTGTCATCCTGAGTAGTGACAAAACGGCGAACGCCCAAACTGCGCCCCCCTGTCAGACTAGGGCGGCCGCCCTAGTCCGACACCTAGTTGCTTCGAGTCCGACTCCCCCCCTGTCAGACTAGGGCGGCCGCCCTAGTCCGACACCTGGTTTCTTCGAGTCCGACTCCCCCCCTCTGGAACGACAGAGGTTGGAGTTGCCAGAGGTTGTTCGTGGTGCGCTCTCCAAGCTGGCGTGGTGTGCTGGCCCGGCTGGCGTGGTGTTCTGGCTAGGCTGGCGTGGTGTGCCGGCCAGGCTGGCGTGGTGTGCCGGCCAGGCTGGCGCAAAGTGTTTAAATATATCAAGTGTGGAAACTCCTCATTACTCTAATGTATTTTTAGTGGCGACAAATCCGCCATCTTTTTTCGCCAAGATAATTTTCAGATATTTATATTCATCAATTTCAAGAAGTCGCTGTGGCTAAAATATTTGGTGACAACTTCATTACTCTAGTGATTCCTACATAAAATTTACTGCTTTATTCATTTTTCACATCAATTTTGATGTTGAACGTGTCATTTCTGAATAATATGGCTTTATAGATGAAACAGTGGAGAAATTGTGTCATTTGGCTCTCAGATATTGTTTATCTACATATTGAAGATGCATCTAATACAAATATTTCCTGGAATGAGAAGAAAGGAATATTTGCTTGCTATTTTACCAACATTTTTGTGCTTTAGATGGTTCTTTAGCGTTTCATATGCCAGTGAAGATCAACTCCGCGTGGTTGACTCACGTGACTTTTGCGCTTGTCCTAAAACAGCCCGTCATGCTCTTATTTTACTGATATCTGTGTTCATGCATCAAGTGCACCAGTAGCAGGAGATTCCACCATCTTCATGATAATTGAGCGAGATGTTCCCACGCAAATCACTCTACGTTTTCAATGTTGTGACGTCATGCTTAGTCGCTGTCTGATTGCTTTATTAACTAAGGAAGCAGACAGACAGTCACTTCTGTGAGACTGTTCACAAGGCGCACGATCTTCTAAATTTTGCTGTTCAGTGAATCATTATGATCTGTGCATGAAATGGCGTCTGGTAAGTTGATGTTAATGATAGTTAATTGAATCAACTCAAGGTTTTGCAACACGATTATAGTCACTACATCTGATGCAGTTGATATCACCTATCCACAGTTATACATTTCATTTAGTAAAAGTAAATATAATTTTTAAGTGGCAACTCAGTGATGGTTAACTACATAGTCCACACAACCTCGTTCATGATGATGTTCAAGGTTGACAAACACTCTGTCTAATGGTCGATCTTGTAAAAAAAAGTTTGACGCAATCAACTGGATCAGTAAGTCGATCAAATTTTTGGCATATAATGAAACTGTGTGTAAAGACGATAAGTGTGTAAGGTGCAATAATTTCCGCCATGCCCATTATGACTGGGCAGCAAGATCAATTTCGCACTATTGATCCGATTCAACCAAGTTTGCCGCATCATGAATGTTATACGAAAAGCTTCTTCCAAGTTACTATGTTTGATAACGAGCACCCTTTAATAACAAATTTAGTAGGCCTATTAGAGAAAGAGTAGTGGCAGCTGAGAGAGTCTTCTTGTGAGAGTACTTTCAAAAAAAGAAAATTGGTGGTTCTTTAATTCAATTAGCTAAAATGAAATTAATGTTTAGTTGCCAACAAGGCTTGATTTGATCCGATATCAAAGGCGTGAGGTTATTCGCACGCAATGTTGCGTGTAAATAACCAGACAACTGAGGCCAAGTTATTCCCACGTAAAAGTGGGTGCCAGCAGCCATAACTATACAGTGAGGTTTTCAGACGCAACAATTCGTCGAAATGTTAACTATCGTTGCTGAACGGTTACATTTTTGCATGATCACTTCAAATATTCCGCATAATTTATTATTTTAGGCATTCATCGTTAGAATTAAGCAATTGCTTCTTAGAAGTGGTTGTCTACTGAACACGTTACCAAAGTTTCATAGTATCAAATTTATTGGAAAACAGAGGTCCTTTTTAAATTAGGAGCTATAACTTAAAGTGCAGCGATGCCGATAGCTTGATCTGACTTGTCAATGACCTCATCGTCTGAACAGTAAACACTTGAGGTTAACAAAGTCATCTCACGACAACTCGTCAAGCGATGATGACCAGGCCAAATCCTTTATATTAATATGCTTGGCTTAATAAAGGTGTGGCAAGGTAGTGGTCGTGGGAAGATTTCAAATTGCAGTGGATGAGACGAAGAGGGAGAGAGAACAATGCACACACGAGTAGCAATGATACGTCGAACAGACGAAGTCACATCAAGCAAGCTGTTGACATCGCTCCACTTTACGTTATTGTATCTAATGCAAAAAGTACTTTCCGATCTACATAAAATTTTGCATGTAGGTAGAAAACATGCTTGAGTACGTGTACCCGAAGTTTAGTGACGATTGATTATCAGTAGATTTTAGACAAATTAGAAAACCTGAGGGGGGGAGACAACCCATAAGTATCGTCAGTGGTAGGCAACCAATTTGTGGTAGTGATGACTTACAGATCTAGTTGATTACATCACAGTTGGTTGTACTGTATCGGCCGTTAGATGAATCGAATACCTACAAACTTGTATTGTGATGAGTCTGACACATTTGTTGCAATATGTTTTATTTAAGCCTTTAACAGAAGCTTAATAATCAAATTTTGATCAATTTAGAAAAGCTGTTTCTTCAACCGAAATTTATATTTATCATGATTTGAAAATGTCCAACTACGCTGCGTTTATTTTATGATGTTAGCTCATAAAAACAATGATTTTTTTATGGGTGTGCGCTGCACTCACTTGCTCGCACCGAAAATTTTCGAAGTCATGCTGAAGCAATTATTAGTAGGCCTATAGGTGAAACATTATTTGTTAAAATAAAGATAGCCTACATATTCGCAAGAGGAGCAACAGCGGGGTATTCACAGCGAAATAATAAAAATTCTGAGAGATTTTGCTGCCAAAAATAATTTGTCATGAGCTTGAATGCCCAGTAAATTTCCGTCATGAAAAAATGCTATTCATATGTCTATTACTTTCTTGGAGTATTGAAATTGAAATATTGAAATATAATTGAAATATTGCTTTAGGAAGTTACTTTTGATCATCCCTATGTATGTGCATTTTTGTCAACATCGTGAAGCAGTATGAGGCAATCAGTATTCAGTACTCTATACTGCACTTTGAAATGCTTAATACCGATGTCAAATGAACATGTACGGTGGAATTAATTGATAATTATTCACAACGTCTAGACAAAAACTTGAATGAACAGCACTCGAAATTTTATTGGCACAAGTGATCTAACCAAAAGTGAAACGTTTTGTGGTTTATTCTATAGGCCTATAGCTTTATAATACAAATTTCGGTTGAAGGCCTTTTCTGAATTGATGCAGCCTATGATGTTCCAACCAATGAAATCAAATCTGCGTCACCAATGCTTTCATCTGCATCTGAATGTTTCGTGTTGCTTTCCCTTTTCTGTTGTGAATATAATTTTACTTTTCAGTGATTTGCCGAAAGCCGAGGAACTATTGTATTAATTGCTCAATATACTCGAATGCAATTAATACAAAGTATCTGCAGCTTAAGGCTGGAGCGTCATTCATCATTTTTCATTATTTTCATCACTAACAAAAACAGTCATTTACGTGATACATCAATAATTTATTGCAACATTTCAGAATTTGACTATTTCTTTATAAATTGTTATCTGAACACGGATCATCAAATACTGCTATTGATCATATAAGGAAATACAAGGGAATACTCTGATGTGAGAAGAAAATGAGAAGTTAGGATGTCAATAAAATAATTATTAAATTTCACATAGGATGCTTTCATAATCAGATGAAAAAATTAGGACTAAAAAAGTACATAATGTAGGTAAGGTCCATCATATTTCCAACATACATTCATGAATGGAAATCTAAAACTGATCAATGAATGTATGTACAACTGGTCATCAATAAGAAAATGAAATATTTCTAGATTCGATACAAAGATTTTCAGATGTTCAGTGGTCAAAAGTTTGTAGACACGTTCATACACAGTACATGAATGCAATCATAAGTACCCCCACCCCCCTCCTTTAATCGAATAGAGTGGTTTGTAGTCGTCTATACCTTATTAATCAATTAATTTCTATGCCAAATCAAATCTAGCATTTTATCCATAGAAATGGGTCTTCATTTCATGTTTTTGTCTTCTAGATGTCTACGGATAACTATGTAATTTTTCACTACTTCATAGTTTTGACATAGCTATTCAGTCCCTTCCATTCAATATTTCAATACTATTCTGTTGCCAATTGAGATATCAGATAAAACTGCTTATAAGAGCTGGCGAAAAAGTAATATCATAGCTGTCGCCACAAATCAACCATTGATTCCATACTTCCCTTATATACTTACTTTGGGCTGGCGTGGTGTGCCGGCCAGGTTGTAGTGATGCAAATTTTTTCAAATTTTTTCAAAATTTTCTGGAAAATTTTCCATTGGAAAATTTTGAAATCTATTTTTCTGTGATCAACATTTTTTCCTTTGTTTTGGAGACTTACTATATTCGTTTGAAAAGACTATGTAATATTCAAAGTCCGAAAACCTCTCTAAGCAAACCTCTAGCAAAGGTCTGCTTCAATGTTTTTAAACCGCGTTCCTTCCCACGATTCAACAAACTGCTCTTAAAACTTCTTCCGACATTGGATATGAGAGGTGCTACAACAGATTTCAGTGCACCAAGTATGCTACCTCCACGTTGGCGGCGAGCGCCGATGTAAATTTGTCCTCCACCACTTACATAAGAGGGTCGTGAATAAAATGAGGCAGTTGGATTCATAGCTCAAACCCTAAACATTGTTAGTTACAGCTTTGCATGAATCACTGTCGATCACTTAGATGAAAGATGTCGGCACGACGCATCCAAGAGTTCATACTTGAAGGATAACCAGCCCATTTAACAAGACACCATTCTTCACCTTGCCGTTTTTTACATCGAATGATTTTCTCTACCAAATATGTTTCACTTTCAGTGACTACCTCAATCTCATCGCGGTAAAAGCTACCCTCAATTTCTTCATTATTGTAATCTTTCAACTTGTAGGTGGTGGGAGAGTCTTTTTGATCAATCCTTGATACTGTAAATACCTCCTCTGTCCAATTCGGAAGGTACCCTTTGGCAAAAACACTTTTCACTTTTGAGATACGAACTTTATCACCAATTTTCACATCACTTTTCACATGAGTGCGTTTACGCTGGAATGATTCGCGCACTTTGTCTACATTGTCAGCATTTACATCTACTGGTCTGAGTCCAATAGAACGATGAACAGAGTGATTGTAGGCATGGAGTGTATCTTGTAGAACCTTTGTCCAATTTTGTGTCAAGTTGGCAGTAAAATGTCGCCACAAGCGATTTTTTAATGTGCGATTAAAACCTTCAACTAGTGCAGCTTTATAAGCACTCTTTACACTAAACAACTCAATGTCATGCCTCTCAAACAATCTTCTCACATGCTGATTTTCAAACTCTTTTCCTTGATCACTCTGAATTCTTTTTGGAATGCGACCTTCTCGAAAAATTGTTTGGAATGCTTTTGCTACTCCTTTACCTTCTTTAGTTTTTAAAGGTTGAGCCCACGCATAACGCGAGAAAATATCAATGATGGTTAAAATAAAATTATTTCCTGAGTTATGTTTTGAAATGGAGGCGACATCACACAAATCTGCTTGCCACTGTTCATCAATGTCATGTGCAATAAAATGGCGGGTACGGTACTTCTTTTTCGCTTGTTTGTGGAGTTTATATGTAGCCTGACCCTTTAACCATCGTTTAACTTGTGATTGTGGAAGACCACTCGCTTTCGATAATTTCTTGATAGATGCAAATCCTGCTGGATGTTTTACATCATAATAGATTGACTTCAAACGCTCAGTCGATGACGACTGACTCTTTTTCCTCCTTCTCATCTTTTTGCTTTCTTGCCTTTCTACATTTACAACAACTGCAGCATTTAGCTTTAGCGGTTTTGCGATCGTGTTCACATTGCTTAGGGGTTTCATTGTGAGAGCTGGCTCAGCAAGTGCAAGTGACAACGACATTCACCTCTGGCGGTTCATTACATGGTAAGCAACACAACTGCTTCATATTAATAGTCTGAGAACATGTATTTCTTTGGAGGAGCTGTTTTACGTTTTCCTTTTACTGGTTTTAGTGGTGGCGTAGATCTGCGTCAAGTTCTTCCTCTTGTTTGCCTAGTGAGTGTGGGAGGGATGTAGAAGGTGACGTCTTAAACCAATTTGTCGGCATTTTCATCGTCTGAAGCATTGGAGCAGTAGCCACTGTTGAATCAAGTTCTTTCAATGTCTCATTATTCAAAGCAAATTTTGGCACATTATGCTTTTTCAATAGTTTAAGAAAGTATTTCCAACCAGGTGGAACATAGCCCTGACGGCGCTTTCTACGTGTCGCATACTGAATCAAGTCTTCATAACGTGAAGCATCAATCACTTTATTTTCATCTGTAATGATTTCTCCTCTATCATTTACATTGAGGTGGGGTTCAATACTGTTGAAAAGAGATAAGGCATGTGCGCGAGATGCTAAAGGTGTAGCAGTTGACACAGAGGCACGCATCTTATTCTTCAAATTTTTCAATTGTTCAGCAGTTTCCGATTGTAATAATACAGCACGATGTGGATCTTTGATGTGAACATTTTGCTGACAATCTAATTCTTTCCTATACATTTGATTTGCAAGAGGTTGCTTTACTTGTTGTATAGCAGTCAATTGTACATATTCATCCTGAGGAATAACAATCATGCGAGAATAAGAACTCATAGTTTGTAGATAATCATGGGAGTTTTCAAAATATCACTTCGAAATCTAAATTCTTCCGGACACTCTTGCGTAAAGTCAATGAATAAGTAACCGTGTGGTTTTCCAGTAGCTGCTTGAAAAATTTCAATTAAGGCTTTTGATCCTCTTGGTGCAACTTGTCGCGCTAAAATTTCAAATTGACTTTTATCTCGCGGATTCTTGAAAATAGCATAATAGTGTGTATTCAGGTTTCGTGTACGAGCTTCTTTTCCACCAGGAAACAAATTTTGTGTGATATAGATGATAAAGCACCTTTTCTGATGTGCTGCGCGAGTGAACATGTCTGTAACATCTTTGGAATTCTTACTTTCTTTTAATAGATCATCCAATACAACAACATCATTAGACTGAAGTTTATCCACTGGAATAATTCCTTCATGTCGAATAAAGTTGCGACTTTGCAATTCCTGAAACAGCGACGGTTGATAAATACCATAACACCAAATCACTCGATTGATAGGTTCCTTAAACAACTCCCTTCTTTTATCCAATAAATTCAGCGTGAAAACAGTTTTACCTGCATGAGATGGACCTGATACAGTCAGAACTTTATCGCATTGAAGTCTGAAATCAATTTTAAAATTTGCGATTTAACATTACCGTCTAGGATTAAAGATATTGCCTAAAATACCACCCACGACAGGAGCTAGCATCGGTAGTAACGCTGAAAGGAAACCGCCCTTTTGTGTGAGAGTTTCCCTCTTTCTTTGAAGGGTGACTTTAGGATTGGAGATGAAACGCAATTTTGTAGCATATCGCTTAAGTAACTTTCGTTGTTTTGGTGCCAATTTCTTCGTCCTCAACTTTCTCACATGAGAAATAATTTCACAAATGAATTTATCGTTAGCATATCGTATAGCATTGCATCGCTGATTTGCTTTCATTCGTCGGAGATCTTGAATGGCTGAAGAAAACTTTGAAGACTTTTGACTTTTACGTTTCGCCATTTTCCGTGTTAGTCTTTGCTAAAACCTGTCTTTACCACATTTGCATAAGTACTAACTATTGCGGCATAAGTGACACTCGAAATGAGCAATATCACAGTGGTTACATTTGCAAAGTTGAATGCAATTACGCATGAAACAGCGTTGACAAAAAGCATGCTTACATCTCTTAAAGATGCGCTTTTCATTTCCATCCTTTCGCTTACATACATCACAACACATAGTTTCACCGTTACTGGTAACGTCTATAGCAAGTCTTTTTGAAGATATGAATTTGCTAGCCTATTCTAAATAATAGACGCATGTACAGAAGGAATATACTTCGAGAGTGAGCAGACATAGCTCGAAAACCAGTTGTGCTGCAATCAAGTACCACTGCATTTTCAATTTTTCTTTATAGAAAGTTGAATGTGAATATCTGAAATCGCTTCAATCACTAGACTACTACCATGATGGTTAAATGCGTTAAGACGTTCAGCAATTTTTATCATATGTCTTTTAAAAAATACTCAACAAAGAATGAAATTGACTTTGTTTTGGTCAACAAGAAGCATACTGTCTTGAATACAGAGGTGATAAAACGGATCAATATTGGCAGTGACCACCGACTCAGGGATTGCAATTCACGCAAGAAAAACCCCGGAAAATCGGGAAAAACGAGGGGTTGAATGCATAAATTTGAAATATTTACATTAGATTAATTTCGCAAAAAACCCGGAAAATTGCGATCCCTGCACCGACTAGTACGCTGCAAGATGGCCCTGAATACTAAATTTGACCGAACTAAAATGATACAAATGAATCGAAGAAAACCGTATTATGCCAGGCTGATGGAAAGAAAAGCCGAATTTCAGGTAGAACTAAAGAACAGATTCGAAGACCTTGTGATAGAAGACAACAACAGGGATACTGAACAAGCGATGACGACCATTAGAAATGTAGCAGTTGCCGTTACTGGAAAGATGAAAACTTCCAAGCCAGACAAGTTGAAGGATAGCACAAAGCAAATGCTAAAGAAAAGAAGAGAAATGAAACAATATGGTACTCCAAGGGAAAAGATAGAGTACACAGAATTGTGCAAGACAATACGCAAATGCATGAGACAAGATATCAGGGAGCACAATGCAGCGATTATCAAAGAGGCCGTCAAAAATAACAAAGGAATAAAGGAAGCACAACAAAGAACAAAATCAACCAGATCAAAAATGGTATCAATAAGGAAGAAAGACGGAACAACCTCTAGCAAAAGGGAGGAAATCACAAAAAGATGTGCAGAATTTTACCAAGAGCTGTACAGTAGCCATGAAGATCCGCAGTATTTATTGAGAAGAGATGAAAGTGATCCTATACCTTCAATCACTAGAAGTGACATAAGAGAAGCTATCCGATGATGGGATTGCAGGAGAAGTACTTGAAGCTGGAGGAGAAGAAACAGTCAACATTTTCTATCAAATCTTGAATAAAGCTCAAAGCATTGAACAAGTTCCAGACTGCTGGAGTAATGCTATAATTTTCCTGTTGTACAAGAAAGGTGACAAGACTGAAGTCAGTAACTACCGTCCTATTAGCCTTCTATGCCATTCGTTCAACCTGTACATGAACATCATTAAAAACCGGAATAAAGGTATCCTCGATAGCAGGCAACCAACCGAACAAGCAGCTTATCGAAAAGGCTTTTCCACAATCGACCATCTCCATACTATCAGCCAAGCTATTGAAAAATCCAATGAATATCAAATTCCATTAGTGATGACGTTTGTAGATTACGAAAAGGCATTCGACTCTATAGAACACAGGGCTGTGATTGAGGCCGTCTGCGCTCAAGGAATACCTTCACCTTACATCAGCACATTAAAAAATATCTATTACAACAGTACAGTACAGGTCAAGAGGGATATGTTAAGCCAGACCATATCCATTCTAAGGAGCGTGCGACAAGGCGATACCCTATCTCCATATCTTTTCACAGCAAGCCTGGAGGGAATTTTCAGGAGAATCGAGATGGACAAGTATGGTCTCAACATAAATGGTGAACTGCTAAGTAACCTGAGATTTGCTAATGACATCGATCTATTTGCTGAGTCAATGAATGACATGAAAACGATGTTAGAATCGCTTAATACAGAAGGGAGAAAAGATGGTATGAAAATGAATTTGAAGAAAACTAAGGTCATGAGAAATTCAACAGCCCAGACATCAGAACCTGATAGAAAGCTAAAGGTGGATGATCAAAAATTGGAAGAAGTTGAACAATATATTGTATACTTAGGCCAACTCATCACAACTGACAGTACTCATGCCGAAGCACAACGGCGAGCGACAGAAGGTTGGAAAAGGTTCGGACAATACAACCAGTTTTTCCGAAACAGGAAAATCCCTCTTTGCCTAAAAAGAAAAATTATGGATGGAATCATATTGCCTGCCATGACGTATGGTGCGGAGACCTGGTCCTTCACGAAGAAGCAGATTGATATCTTAGCCGCAGCTCAAAGGAATATGGAAAGATCTACACTTGGTATCACGAGAAGAGACAGATGGAGAAACGAAAACATACGGGCAAAAACAGCAGTCTATGACATCACAAGAAAGATACATTCCTTGAAGTGGTCGTGGGCTTGACACCTAGTCAGAATGTCAAACAATCGATGGGCTAAGAAATGCACAGAATGGACCCCAAGACATGACAAGAGAAAGCGTGGACATCAGAGGCGAAGATGAAGGGATGATATCGAAGCGAATGCCAAGGAAGTGACCTGGATGCAATTAGATGGCGTAGATTGGGGAGGCTATCGGCCCGCAGTGGCCTGAATGGCTGAAAAGAAAGGAAGATGGTTTCCTTGCAATTTCTACGTGTGGTTTTGTACAATTCAAGATTGCCAGCGGTGCTGTCACGCTTATACTTATTAGTCCGGCAGCCAGAACGAGTTTCTGCAGGTAACGAGGCCGAAAGTGAGACTTTCACAGAATGATGTACACCCTATGCCTACTACGAATCTGCACGTCTGCCGAGGTCTAGTGAGTTCCTCTTCCTGTCAGACACGATCAAAGAAAAACACATGTAAATCCAATGGGACGCAGATTGCAGTTTTCGGCTAAAATGAAATTTTGTATGTTTTCTCTAATTAAACGAAAAGTACAAAGCGCACAGTCATAATTTTTGGCATGGAATGTCTTCAGGTCATTTCCTATTATGTGCATGCACTTTTATCATGCCTCTGATCGACAATGTATGTGAGAATGTGGCTAAATGTGGATGAAGTAGCTCAAAATGTTTGTGTTTGGCGACATTAAGAGGCTCACCAAATCTAAATGCGTTTAGCTATATAAACAGGGATGCATGAAAATGAAAGGAAATGAACTGAAGACATTCCATGCCAAAAATTATGACTGTGGGCTTAGTACTTTTTGTATAATTAGAGAAAACATGCAAAATTTCATTTTAGCCAAAATGCAATCTGCGTCTCATTGGATTTACATGTGTTTTTCTTTGATCGTGTCTGACAGGAAGAGGAACTCACCAGAACCCGGCAGACGTGCAGATTCGTAGTAGGCATAGGGTGTACATCAATCTGTGAAAGTCTCACTTTCGGCCTCGTTCCCTGTAGAAACTCGTTCTGGCTGCCGGAGTATTATGGGAAAAGTGGTCACGCTGGCGGGTTGCAGCTGTACATTCTGTGTAAACCAAGGTTGGGAGTGAAAAGTTTACACGTAGGTATATCAATTGAGAGAGAGAATGATGTTTAGTACCAAAACAGCAGGTTTATTGATATACAAGAAAAGGCCCCACCAATCTGGAAGGGAATAGAAAACGGACGATGCAATTGGATCATGTCCACGTTACTTATGAAAGCATGCATAAAAAGAATATAAAATTGTACTTCATCAGTTAACAAATCTCCCGGATTTTCTATTTCGCATCAAAATTTAGATCTGGTATCAAAGAAATATAAAAAATTTGGTTACCAAAAAATAATAAATGCAGAATCAAAATGTTAAAATGTTCATGAAAAAGTACACAAGGGGGAGTGCGAAAGAACTATAACATACGAATCAAACTACTACCAAAGTATTTTGCCTTGATTAAAACACTCCAACACAAAATCACTACACACACCACTTTTAGTTAGAAGATCGGCCAACAGAAATTGAGAAGGAATCCACTTCACTTCGTGAATTTGTTCATCAGCTATAATTTCTTGTAACTCCGCAATAGTGACACGCAATCTCTTCTCATGCACTTGCTTGGTTGACTTCAGATTTTCACGAACCGATTTATTGTCAGTGTAGATCACCACAGGGATTTAATTTTTGATGTAAATATCTTTGTACAACTCCGTCAACAAACAACCAAGGTAAATAGCGCTGTCGACACTATCCAAAATTACCATGGCTTCAGCTGCACTAGTACTATGAACTATTTTTCGAATTTTCTTCTCTGACCAGTCAAGAGAGAAACAACGCTTACTCTCCTTCGCCAGCCGTTAACAGGACAATACTACCAGCTGCACTAGAAACACCGTCAGATAAATTTGCCCATGAAGCATCAGAAAATACTTCAAGACGAAATTCTCCGAAGGAACCCAAGCTTTGGAACAATATCCCACTTTTCCTCATTTTTGCTTCTCTGATGACTTTGTTCGCATCTATCAGATTCTGAACCCTTGGATGCTTAGTGTTCATCCAGCGCTTTGTCAAGAAGCGATTGTTTGCACTGAAGACTCCTTAAGTAATCCTTGATGCTGAAGAACCAATTCCTGGCAGCATCACCCAGACCGTAGACAACCTTTTTCAATTTCCATGCGAATCCTTCGTCTCTAGCCTCTGGTGGTGGACTCAGAAAATGTCTCTATCGATGCACTGACCCTGAATAAAAGCTGCCTTAATATCGATGGATTATATTTTCCACACTCATTTGCAGCCACTGCCGAAAACAGTCTCAATGTAGCTTTTGCAACCGCCGGTGAATCTGCTTGAATGTCACTTTGTTCCTCGAAACCTCGAGCTACCAATCGTGCTTTGGGGATTTTCTCACCAGTCACTGAAACTTTCTCAGAATACACCCATCTGGTAGACAATGTGTCCTGTCCCAGGTTTTCCACTTTTGTATACACATCAAAGTTTCTCCAATTTTCAAGCTCCTCAATTCTAGCGTCCTCTAAAGATGGTTCATACTTTTTGTCATCAGTAGCAAATACTTCATTTGTTGTCTCATTCTCTGTTCCTGTTTCTATTTCAAAATCAACATTCTATAGATTAACCCCAAATTTCTCTCCGTCATCACTCTCAATGTTGAAATAGAAGCGATTTCGTCCACTTGCCTTTCCACCTCTTCCTATTACAACTCCCGATTGAAGCCCTTCATGAAGGAAGAGCTTTATTCTATCTCCCGAATTTGGCATGTTTTGCAACTGTTTTCGATTTGGCATCTCTTGTATATCTGTCGTTTCCGGATTTTCAACATCGTTCTCCACAGAATTTTCTTTGAAAACATATGGCATAGAAGACACTTCGCTATCTTCTGGACTTCTTGGGGATTTTTCCACACTACCGGCTTCGTTATTTCTGGATAAAATTGTTATATGCGGATTATTCTTGTGTTTGTCATCTTGAAGAGGATGGGTACTTCTGTTTGGAACAAACTCTTGTCCAAGTTTTACTAGTCTACACGTTGAAACCCTCACAATCTGATCACCATGTCGAACAAAAACAGTTTTGTTGTCCTGACTTATCACTGTTCCAGGTCCACGCCACCAGTCGCTGTCCTGTCACTTGAAAAACACCTTTTCTCCAGTATGAAAGGCTTCATCAACGGTTCTGATTTGATGTCTCAGAGCTCGTTTAATTCTTTCTGATGATTCTGCTTTCACATATGCACGTCGAGCTGCATGAAGAGCATTCAGATGCTTTGCCACGCTTTCACTACATACGAAATTGTCTAATGCAGGAATTCTGTCATTCAATACGGATGGTAAATTTGGGTTCTGTCCGTAAACCAGCTGGTATGGTGAAAAGCCGTTGTGATTCACTATTGCGTTTTTTGCATTGACAGCCCATGCTAAAGCAATTCCAATGTTCATTTCTGGATCATCTTCTAGCATTTTACTAACTGCGGCATCTGTAGCGGCATGATTTCTCTCACAAATGCCATTTGACCATGGAGATTCAGCGCAGTAGTACAAATTTCAACATTGAAGTGCTGTGCCATTTCTCGGAATATCTCGTTGCAGAATTCTCCACCATTGTCGGTAAGAAATCTCTCAGGTGCTCCTAAGTCGGACGCAATCCACATCGTTATCACGTTCTCTACGATAACCGCTGGCAACTTCCTAGTTATCACCCTTGCCAATGAGAATCTAGTGTGAAGATCAATCAAATGCAAGAAATATATACCTTTTCAAAACTCCTTTAAGTCCATTGCCACCGTTCCGTTGAATTTAGTTACAAGGGGAAGACAAACCACCAGGCGGGGAACAGTTTTCTTATAGTTGTGGAGGAGCTTCTCTTGCAAACATCACAATTAGCTGAAACCGATAGAAACTGATTCTCAATCTCATCATCGAACATGTATATTTCTGCGTCAACCATCAACTGCTTCAGACTTTTGGGCGATGGATGCGCAAATTGCCGGTGTAGCTTCTGTACAATCTCCTTCTTTTCCTCTGGCGTCTTTTCCTCGATTGACATTTAGACTCCGATTGGAACTTCATTTCCATGCAGTAGGATACAATAATGTCCTGAGCTCGTAGTATCTAAATCAATTCTGGTTCCAAGAATATTTGCTCTGTCATTCTGAATGTCAAGTTGAACTCCAAGTCGTTTCATGTCTGGTTTACTTAGAAGTAGCGGTATGTCGCTGTTCACAACATCTGTGGTTATCGTGGTACGCTTTCCAACAATCGTCACTGGTATTTTTATTTTTTCCATGGATTCGTGTTTTGTCTCACCGCCGAATTTGAAAGTCGTGCCACCCGGAAAATGGAGTATTTCTTGCCGTTCTTCTTCAGAAAGAGATTCGAGAAAAGTATGTCTCCAAATTTTCCGGCTACAGTTTTCGTGCAGGCACTATCCAAAATTGCTACATTTGCTGCCTCACACATCAGAATCTGCTTATCAACTAAAGAGAAGTCACTCACTTTCATAACTTCTTTCACTGGATTGTCCTTTTTTGATGAATCTGTGTGCTCTACATCGTCCGGACAGTCTCTTCTGAAATGCGTGATTGATTCGCAAATGCTGCATCTCACTATGTTTCCGAAAGAATCAGTTGGATTCGTCCTGCGCAATTGAGTACCCCTGCTTCTCGGTTCGATGAAACTTCCTTGAAATCTTCTCTGAGAATTCGAGAATTCTTGTAAAACCCACGAGGACGGTCCCTGTCCATTCCACGGTTTCCGTATCTGCCAAAATATCCCATGTTAGCTCCCCGATGATTTCTGAATTCTCTGGTTGCATAAACTTCGTCAACTGATGCCGCATTCGCGTTTTCCTCTTTAATTTGCAATTCCTTTAAACGAGCTGTATTATTTGACTGGGAAACAGTCCCGGTATCCATGTGAATTTCCGCAATGCCATCTTCATTTGTGAAAAAATTCCATCCGTTAATAATAGTCAACAGCAGTAAGGACTTCTTGGAGATCATTGTGACACAAGTTTGCTCCGTTGAGTAACTGCATAATTACATCCGGCAAGGCGGTCATTGGACTTCTTCAAAGTGTTAGCTTTCTTCTCGAATTCAATAATGTGCTCTGACATTCTTTCGCTCGTCTTATGATAGCCAATGAAATCTGTCCACGACTCACATACAACACTCAAATCATCTTTCTGGAAGCTCTTATCTAATTCATGAAGAATTTCTACAACCCCATTTTCACAGTTGATGTCAACATCTCCGTTTTGAATGGCCAGTCTAATCATCCCTAGCCCCAGAAGGATCGTCAATAGGAAGAGAAATCAAAATCAGTCTACCACGCTTGTCTTCTGGCACTGTTGTCCATTCGTCCAATACTTGGACTTCGACTTTCCACGCTTCGTAACTAAGTTCGTCGGATCTTCACGCGGGCGGGGCCTTCATCTCCATCTTCTCCGAAGAACCGTGTGAATCGGACATTTTTGTAACCACGCTCTGCTACCATGAAAAGTTTACACGTAGGTACATCAATTGAGAGAGAATGATGTCTAGTACGAAAGCAGTAGGTTTATTGATATACAAAGAAGGCCCCACCAATCTGGAAGGGAATAGAAAACGGACGATGCAATTGGATCATGTCTACGCTACTTATGAAAGCTTGCATAAAAAGAATATAAGATTGTACTTCATGAGTTAACACAGAGCGGGTCTTCATTTGGAAAGTGCGGTGAGGAATGTAGGACAACATCCCTATCTGAAGCCACTCTGTCAGCTCTTGCGCCGACTTGTGGACGTTCTTGCTCAGAAATTCTCAGCTTGAACTTGACTAAGAGAAGTGCGTAAGCCACACCAGTCTGCTTTGGAGAATTGATAAACTGTTCTTGGAAAGGTGCAGACGGTGTGGATCAAGTTTGTTTGCCAGAAACTGTGATAACACAGTGATCAGGTGTGCCGAGGGAAGAAGTAACCTTGTGTGAAAAACAAGTTGGATTTGAGGTGGGAAACAGGTCAATGAGATATCTAGTATCCCCAGCTCGGTCAGGCACTCTGGTAGGACAAGTGACAATTTGACTAAGGTTGTGAGAGACAGCAAAATCCTCGGCTGCCTGACCGGAGAGATCGGTGGTGCGAGTGCACAAGCCAGTCAAAATTGTGCACGTTGAAGTCATCAAAAACGGCAACCTCAGCCCTGGGATACTCTTGTAGAAGAGAATCGATCTTATCAGAAAGAACATTGAAAATGTCCGCATTAGTTGATGGAGAGCGGTATAGGAAAAATAGAAGAAGAGCGGCTTTCTGTAACGGCGCAATGAAGATACTCATGCCTTGGATCCCCTGAGCTACGAAGCCTTCTCAGGGGAAGGCTTGTCTTGACATAGACTCCAAGACCATGACAAGGCGCTTTATCCATCCGGTAAAATATGTATCCATCAGGAGTAACATCACTTGATGACACACTGGGATCTAACCTGGTTTCCGACAGGGCTAGAAGATCTGGTGACTTCCCTTGGAGGAAGATGTTGATGTCGTCGCAATTGGACCTCAGTGCTCTTACGTTGCTGAAGCTGATCTTGAGAGGGGTTTTGAGCTTGACGGCTTGACTACGCTTCATATGTATCTTTCTCATTTCCATAATTTCTCGTAGAATATCAATCAAATAGACGAAAATCATACCGTACAACAAAGTGATACAATAAACTTTGGAAGGGATCAGAAAAATGAAAATGAAAGCAACAAAGCTGCAATAAATACTATGCAAAAAACACTTATAGGCACAGTTCATGTCGCAAAAGCTTGAAGAAACCCAAATGAGAACCCCTTTGCCGTAACAATGGGTACAAGTCAGGTAGGCCACAGAGGAACCGGATACAGCTACACGGGCTAAACCCCTCAATAAAGCTACCCACGCATGTCCGTGGCAGTGGAACTGCACGCCTTTTTTCGAGCAGTTCACCGGACCTGCCTCCCAAGGCATTACTAGTGAGTTCGGAACCCTCGAACTACCTGACTCCCGTATGCCGTGAATAAGTTGGATCTGTCACACCTTAACCTGCAACAAATGGAGAAGTGCAATGGAGAACAGTGGAGGAAGTTCGATCACAGATGAGGCAAATAAGTGCCATACCCAAAAACATGATTCAACAACATGAAACATCTGACTGTTCATATCTGGCAAACCAGGGGTGTTAATTGGGACGGCCAAAGCTTACCACACATTTAAAATAAGCAAACGTGGAGAATAAGAATGAAAATTAATCAAATATAAATAAATTCAATGACCAGTAAAATAAAATAATATTCCAGAGCCTGCTAGTTAGCCGGAGCACGGTCACAAACCGCCGACAATAAACCTTTACGACAAATTAGAACACAAAGAAGCATGAGCTTCAGACGACAAAGCCTTATTGCGACTCCGTTTTCACCCCTTTCACCGCTTTGAGGCCGCATGTTGAGTGAGAAAATGTTTTTTCTCGTTTAAATGTTTTAAATTTGGGGTTTGGGGTTCGAGGCAAATTCAATAACTTCTTTAACGATCATGTGCTCATTCACTAATTTCGACTGAATTTTGTCGAATTCGTATCGGTTTACTGACTTGTGCTACGCTGACGACGTTGTGATCTTTGCCTCTACGATCGATTCCCTGGCCGATGCGCTCGTAATTATGAATGACGAAGCTTTTCCACTCGGACTTTGTATCAATTGGGTGAATACCAAGGTCCAATCGCTGTCTGACTTCCTTCGACATCCTCCGAGCACCATTCCGAGCAATAGCGATAACGTAGAAGTTGTTGACGATTTTATCTATCTGGGATCCCGCATCTCCACTACCTGCTCGTCCGAACCGGAAATCATGCGCCGCCTCGGCCGAGCACGCAGAACCTTTGGGCACCTTTCTCGCGTCTGGCGCATGAACAAGGTGCGCCCAAAAACCAAAGCCAGAATTCTGGATACTTGTGTGCTTCCAGTTCTATTATATGGCTGTGAAAGTTCGATGTGAGAGTTGGCGTACGAAAAGGGTGTCTACTTTCCCCCACGCAATTCAACATTTTCCTGGAAAATGTGATGGCAGACGTAGAGTCGCTTGATCAGGTTTATGGAATAAATGATAAAGACGTAGAGTCGCTTGATCAGGTTTATGGAATAAATGATAAATTTTCCATTGATGTACGATACGCAGATGATACCACGCTACTGTCCACAATCTTCGACAAATTAAAGATGTCAACCTATGAATTGGAAAGAGCCTGCAAAAAGTAGGGAATGAAGATCAACAGTCCCAAATGCCGAATATTTCACTCGATACAGATGACATAACCATTGATGGAGCGCAGATAGATAAAGTGGACCAGTTTGTACTTTTAGGTAGCATTGTCCCTGACACATCATCTGATGTTAAGAGAAGAATCGCCCTAGCATCGCAAGTCTTTGGTCGTCTTCGAAAATCAATATCGTCGGAACGACGCATCAATGCAGCGCATAAAATCAGAATAAATTTATTCTAGTATGTTCGGAACTGTTTTTTCGAATTTAAAATGGCACTTTGCACTTTGTCAATATTCTCATTGATAAAACTATCAATGGCATCTGGTGTCCACTTTATTGCTGCCAAATTCCATCCAACGACTCTTGTCGAAATGGATTTTTAGGACTCAATTTGCAAGCTTCACCTGCAAACACTGAACTCATATCTTCCATTACCTTATCATAAACGAAAAGCGAGCCATCGTCGGAATAAAATGACATTCGTACTTCTATTATTCTAATTCACATTGATGCTATCAGATCCATCCTTAATGACAACGAACATGACTGGCGAAACTGACTTCAGATGTACTTCACCTGGAAATCTAGATAGTCCAGATGCTTTCCGCAGTTTTCTAAACGACTTGTATACATCTGTGGCGGACTTATTGTAGCTTTCCAGTTAGTGTAGGCCCAAGAAAAAAGGTCAACAGTAGTTTAGTCATGCCCATTTTATAGATTTCATCAAGCGCCCTCTGATGTGCACTGTATTACAAAAAATACAATCCCAGGTAAAGCGGAATTCACTATCTATTAGAATAAGCAATTCACAATCTAGTAGATTTCTTGAAATATACGACGTAGAATAGCTGCAAAATCGGTGTGTAATAGTCTCGATCGCCTTAATGCATGGATGGCTGAATTCAAAATTAATTCCTAAGTGCAATTAAAAATAAAACAAAGATTTTTAAATTGTTTTTCTCTTTACTATCTACTAGATTTCTTTACTGTCTGAAAGATTTCGGAAAATACAAGAAATTTTTGTTTGTAAAAGCAAATTTACGTGCTTGCGAATGGAATATTAACAAAGTTATGTAGAGATACTAGAGAGAAAAACAAGTTAAAAATCGGTGTTTTATATGAAATTGCACTTTGGAATTTTTTTTGAATTCCATCCAGCCACCCATGCACTAACACGATCGAGATTGCATCATACACCGTGTTTGTAGCTATTCTGAGTGGTGTATTTCAAGAAATCTACTCGATTGTCAATTCCTAATTCTGCTAGATAGTAAATTCCATTTAACCGATTCCCACGTGAAAGCCAAGAACGAAACCACGTGTTTTTAGAAAATGGATATCAAATATTCGTGAATTCATACTTACCAGCAGTATGTAGTTGATGGGTTTAAACAAACATAACTCAGGCGTACTCTTGAACGTATCTTTTAGAATGACCGATCTGCGGAGTATGGAGAATTGTTGTTTCTCATTATATTTTTCCCATTTTTGCCTTCTTTGCAATAATACTTCCAACCGATTGTAAGTTGACGAACAGTTGTCGATATGTCATACACTGCGTATCAATCATGACATCAAATGTTTTTGATTGTCAACCATCATCAAAGTCAAAGAAGATGATGGCTCGTCCTTCACTATTAGTGAGCAGGATTATTGTGTCCTATTTCTATCTAAGGACCCACTCGGAATAACTCAATGTAGCTCGGACAGAACTCTTAGTCAGTCTAAAGACTGTGCAATGAGATCATGATGAGATGATGCGATCTCCTTCTATGGCTGATCTTTTGATTCATCTCTTTTTCGAGGTGAGATTTAGAGAAATGCAGAGACCTTGAACGAGTAAAACTTGAGGACAATTTGGAAAGGCTCCAGCAACTTTTCAATTGTTGACAATTGCTGTTGAATAGCGTGCTTATCGAAAACTGGAAGAATACGCATAGCATCTACGTCTAAAAGATATATAGAAGGGGATTGCATGAGGATGTGCATATTATTGATAGCATCTCTGCTGCTGGTGAAGATAATCATTGACTTTCGTTTTAAATGGTTCATTTGTTTAAATCAATAAGTTTCCGTCACTCCAACATTCATCCAAAAGACATCTATTTATTTGAATAGGTCTTAGTTCTAGTTAGGTAAGTAGTTACAGATAAACAGTTTCGCTATTTATGCAGAAGTTTGTGTGAAGCAACACAGTGTACATTTCGGCACTTACATACTAGCTTGTAAAAAGCTTCTCTACCTTCTACCTATTGTCTTGTTTGCATTATTGTCTCCTTTATTCTTTCTGATCCCTTTATTGGTCCATAAACTGAATTTTGGTCATTTTTTATAACTTTCGCAGAAAGATATTCCCTTCCGTCATTTGGTCAACCACATTACTTTCGCATAATGAATATGAGACGGTTAAGAGTAAGAAATGTGTCCTATTGAGAAAATGTGGCTGTTAATCGCAAGGATTTTGTGAACCTGAAAATGACTGAATTATTTTGATACACGCGAAAACAAGACCATGAAGGGCTATGAAGCACACGCAGACCATTTGTTATGGAGCATCACGAAATATTGCGAGGAAAAAATTCGCTGCACCTCAAATTTATTCAGTGTCTCCGCATCTTTCACCTTCATGCATAATTTTCTGAGATGTACATCGGATGAATAATGAAACTGTTGTTAATCATGCGTGGCGAATTTAAGCTGTACCTTAAAGAAGCATTGTTCCTCAATGATTAGTTGTTTTAGTTAATAGTCAACTCGTTTGAGTGTCAACTCAATTGATGCGCAAAGTTTGTTCACAATCTTGTAAAGAAATTAAATTGGTATCGTCGGCGACATGCTCGTATGATGAAAAAACTGAGATAGACTGTACACTTCCACTTGTTCGTTTTTTTCTTTTATGTAGGGCTCCAAAAACCAAGCGAGTCGTGAAAGCGTTACCCGGCCAGGCCTCCCAGCGCTCCATTTTTCCTATTTTTTCAAGAATCATCCTATTTTATGGCTGAGTGATGCGAAACTCACCGATTTTTTTCCAAATCATTTTCCTATGTTTTGGCTGAGTGATGTAAAATTCATCGAATCTCAATCGTAGCTTAATTCATGTTTGATTTGTGCCACTTTTAATGGCTTTCAGAAGCCAAATTTGAATTGTAAATCTGTATTATATCAAAATCCTAGTTACCTACGCAACGAAATCAAAACGAGAAGCAAAAAGGAAGTTTAAGAACAGCAGCGCAAGCTATATCTGGTTAACTTTTCATGCGATTGAACATTCATTATAATCTATTTCAGATATCGTATTATCACCGATAAGGTATGTTTTAAACACATCTCGAATGGAGGACATGTTGGGAGATTCACAGACTTCGGTGATATCAGATAGCGTGCTCTCGACTTCGACAAACCAACCCGCTAAAATTCGTTCAACTTGCTTTTCGAGATCTGACCTAACCGTAAAAGCCGAATTGCTGTGGGCAAAGAAAGTCGTTCATTCCCATTATAGTTTTGCATCTTGTAATGCTTTGAAGGATTTTTTTGAAGCTATGTTTACTATGAGTTCATCAAAAGTGTCATATTTGATCAGCAAGGCTACAGGGCCATATTTTCCCAGCAAAATGATCAATGATACTTCGCTATTATGTATGATGAAACTATTAATGAACAGAACAAGAATCAGATGAAAATTTACGTGAGGTATTGGTCCGAAGAAAATGGAGAGGTTGTGAGTCATCTAAGAACTTTTCTGATGGGCCACGCTACCAGTTGCGATCTTGCAGAGAAGACTATTGCTTCAATACGCCGGGTGACCGAAACTGCGATTTGATTGGATGTTATCGGTTGTGAATGGCAATCAGGAAAACACAAGTATCGAGTTATGAATGAGCAAGTCAGTCAACTGTTAGCAATTCATTGCAGGTCGTCAATGACATTAATAGTGACTCATTTATCGTCGGACAGTCATGCAAGCAATAACTTTGAGTGACATACTGCATTTCTTTAAAGACGATGTAAATACTTTTACCCGAGGAGAGGAGAAATATAAAGCACAACGTGTATTAAGCTTCGAAATAAATGGAGAAGAAACGATCAAGAGTTCTGTCCAAGCCTCCATGAAAGACAAAGCATATGTTGTTACGATTAACTTAGCTGATGGAAGGCTGAGTTCTTGCATTTGTGAGTGTCCGCGTGGAAGATGGCTTTGTTCACACATGGCTGCAGCATTAATTTATGCGGAGAAGTCTGGCATATCAAAGACCGATCTACCAAC
Organism: Prostheceraeus crozeri; assembly: GCA_907163375.1. Classification (NCBI taxonomy): domain Eukaryota; kingdom Metazoa; phylum Platyhelminthes; order Polycladida; family Euryleptidae; genus Prostheceraeus; species Prostheceraeus crozeri. The sequence goes on from CAJQUW010001612.1 coordinate 283,949, forward strand.
GACATGGATGAAACATCCAAAAAAGAATCAATTGAAACCGGCCAATTTCGAAAATCTGTTTCCAGAAAAGAAACCCGACTACAGAGATACTAACAAACCGGTGACGATCAATATAAAAGAAAAATTTCGATTATCACTGAAGGAGAATAATGGATGAATAATGGAATAATCGAATGCGGTATGGAATGGCTTCTGCGATCGGAAGACGCTTTTAGCTCAACAAATAGTTCATCAAAGACTGAATCATTAATTTTGTAAATGGAATCATTAATTCTTAACGATTGTGCGAATATTCGTGAACGACTTAAGTTGAATATTCATCAGATAAGTGATATTGAAATTTTGACTAGAGGACAAAGTAGCAACGAAAATTGGTTCCGCGCAAAAAAGTCTCGTATTACCGCAAGTAACTTTGGACGAGTTCTACGAGCAATACGAATCAAATCATTTCCTCCATCTCTGTTTAAGACGTTGTGTGGAGCATATAATTTGAAACTGTATAATTTGGGGCAACATTCATGAGGATGTGGCACTGTCAAGGTATTGTGATATTACAGGATATCATGTTCGAAAGTGTGGTATTTATTTGTTGAACAATGGTTGTGTAGGCGGTAGTCTGATGGAATCGTGACAGACAACTGTGATTTAGATGACCAAGGAACTTTAGAAATTAAATGTCCTTACAAATATCGCTTCAGTACGATAGTGGAAGCCATTAACATGGAAAAGCAGCAAAATACAATTAAAACTTTCTTTTTGACTGAAGACTTTCGATTTAAATCGTGAACATGATTATTATCATCAGGTTCAAGGTTGTATGTATGCGGCAAATCTCCTATGGTGCGATTTCACTGTTTGGACTACCAAGGATATCCATATAGTGCGCGTGTTACGAGATTCTAACTGGGCAAACAACATTTTACTCATTGAAATTTCTTTTTTGATACATTTTTGCATCACTGCAAAAGTCAAATCAGCTCCTAGACAGATATGTTGATCTATCAATTCATTGTTTGCTTTTGATATCATATTATGAATCACAAAGTTACATTATTGCACAAATTAAAGGAATTTTAAAAAAACTTCATAACGGTAATCAAAGTACTACGAGTAAATGGTCATTTTTTGAGATAAATCTTTAGGATAAAAAAAAAAGTATGCAATTTTGTGCCCTTAATGTCTCTGATATATTTATTTATTTTCATCTCAAAACTATCCCAGACTAATTAAAACAAAACAAAACTAAATTATGAAGATACTATTCATTTAATATTCCTTCCTTTGAATAAGAGGACTTTGTAAATTTACAAGAGAACAGCACACACGAAATAATTTCGTTGCCAAAGTTCTATAATGAGATGGAAAATTATTCAAAATGCGATAAGTCTTTATACGTTGGTTTGCTCGCTCAACATGTATTCGTGCCCTAGCAATGTCTCTTGTATTTCGGGATTCCGCTTCTGTAAATTGCTTGTTTTTACTTGGAAGAAATGGAGGAATATTAACAGTAACTCCTGAGGGTAAGACATCATGTATAGTAAACCCCTTATCTGCAAGAATCATGTCCCCGGCAGATAAATGCGATAGGATACCACAATCTACAGCTAGAAATTTGTCGCTCGTATTTCCACTGTACGCTCCACTGACAAAAATAATCGTGCCATTTGGCGCAACACCGACAAGAAATTTCGCGGTGTATGAAGACTTATAATTGCTATACGTTGAAGACACTGATAGCGTTCAAATCACTTCTAGGACTGTCAATCTTATCTCAGTACAGTCAATTACAATTCGGCAGTTTGCAAATGCCGAAAAAGAAGAAGGCAAGCTTCTTTTAATCTTCTCAGAGGAAGGTAAAGATTCATGCATTATTCCCAAGTAAAGTACCTCATAAAGTGCATTCACATAAGTAAGAAATATATTGTTTTGCACGGTTTTGCGACACACTGCGAAGCGAAAGGCAAGATCTTGATCGGTGATGTTTTGTTTCAGTTTGGTCAAGCAGCATAGCAATTGATCATCGAAGGATAGAGATGTTACTCGTTTATCCGTATAATATTGGAATGGCTGAAAATCAGTCAGTAAATTAGACACAACAGTAAATGTCTTCTTATCGAGACCTGTATACATAATGCAATTTTCATCATTCAATGTTTGAAATGAAAACACCCTTTTTCTTAGGTTGCAAATCACTGACTTAGCATTGATGAGCTCCATATCAAATTCGCATGATACTGATGCATCTGCGGTCTCACAGGATAGATTATCGTCCGTTGAATGATTCAGCGTCTCATTCGTAATACAGGAAGATGTAGGTTGTGAAATGCAGTTACGTTCACCAAGTGAATTTCGGGTAAGTCTACTCCGCTTCGTATTATCTTCCGTCTCACCCCGCAAGCTTGCTTGGAATAGCACCTTCCTTCAGTCTTCGTTTCTGACAATGAGTAGGTCGATCAGATATTGTATTGACGAAATCTAATTGATCAAAATGTAAATCGCATAACACTGACGTCGACGATGGTACCCAATTTGTTCTGTTAATTCGTTGTACCCATGCTTGTTTCGTTGATAATCGAAAACGGAAAAAAGATCTTTGCTTGTCAAATCCGGACGATGAACAGCCATAAGCGCAGCAATACTGAGGCATATTGTAAAGAGAACAGTGAACACGCACAAGGACATTAACGCATCGCCGAAGCAGTAGAGAAAGCCGACTTGAGACGCTGTGTTTTCCTGATTGCTATTGACTACCGTAATCAACCAATCAGCGCAGACTGGGTCGCCCTCCGTATCGAAGTTGAAGTTGTTCGGTCTTTTGATGCTGGTTAGTGACGGTCCAAACGTAAACAAAGCAGTATGGAGGAAGGTGGATAGGCAAATGACGGATGCATACAACATCGGTCTCATCGATACTGATGTATTTGTCCTACACAATTTTCTCAATTCGTTCTCAAAGAGACTGCAAGAGTTCGGATCAAGCGCTGCCGATTTGAACAATGAAATGTTTTGCTGGTTTCAAGGATCGGCTGCAAGGCTGGTGGACTTGCAAGTGAAGCTTGGAAGTATAGAAAGAGAACCGATGAAATTCGTTGAATGCAGGTGGCTGTCTCTAGGGCCTGCTGTGACGCGTCTCATCGAAATCTGGGAGTCCGTTAGGGAGTACTAAGTACTTCCTTGTCTACATGTCATCTGTCGGATGACATGAAGAAAACACGATATATCAAAATCAAAACAGGATTGCAACAACCGATGATGGTGACGATATTGAATTTTCTTTCCTTTGCTGCAACCACATTTGATGACGTCATAATACCACTTCAGTCACGGCAAACAATGATCCATGTTCTGCACGATCGAATGGTTGAATTTCTTCAGAAATTGATCAATGGAATTATGAAAAGTCAAGCAACGAGTTCAAACCAAATCTTGAAGGAAATGGGAATCGGTGATGATGTACGAGAATGTTTGATGAGATTGAACCAATGTTTGTAGCGCCAAGTTCTCCTGGGGTTTCAGAAATTCTACCTCAATCATCGTCTATCTATAAAAGGTACTGCTCCTGACAAACCCAATCATACGCGATGCATCAGTTTTCTAACGAGAAAAGAATGATGTTCGGTCAGTCGACGCAGTTCGCAAGTTGGCAAAAGCGATTGGTAGAGGTGTTGATGGTGATCGACCCGTGGACGAATGGAAGCTCTACATGGTGGATGACATCGCCCGCACCGAAACTGTGATGAGTGTTGACCGATACTGGTCAGGTATTTTCAAGGCGAAGAACAAAGTTGAGAAAAAGTAGGAGAGCAAAAGTACAAGCAGTTGGGAAATCTCGGGGGTAGACTCAGCGAACATGCTTGAACGACGTCTGGGGAGACAAGCTCGTCGGAGCTAGGATGCGCTTGGAAGAGGAGCAGAGGCGAAAGGAAGAGAAGAGAAAGAACGGTGAGTTGGCTGAAAAAGGTGAAGAACAGCGGAAAAATACAATCTTGGAAAACATGCGATCACATGCGAAAACAGAGAAACTGAAAGAGAAGGAAGCCAGGCTGGAGAAGGAAGAAGCAAGCAGCGCCCAACTGATGATGACTGGGAATGAACAACTGACAGAAGCTGCTGACAAGCTGAAGAGTGCGGCTAAAGCAAATGACACAACCCAGATAGCTGTGGCACAAGCGATGATAGAGACCGCGGAAAGTAAATTGAAAAAAGCACAATGAGTTTGCGAAGACGGGGGCAACGCAGCGTAAAGTGGAAAAGAAGAAGCTGACAATGATTGAAGCGTTCGTTCTCAAAAAGAAGTGTACTTCGCGATACAGTATAAACAAGTTACCTCGTGTTTTCTTCCATTGCTATTTCTCCGATTGAGGCGTGATACTTTTTGTTTTCTTTTTCACTATTTTTCAGATTTTTACATATCAGATATTGTTACTCTTAATCGAACAGAAATTCCTATCAAACAGATTCATGTTTTGCAATTCAATACAGTCATTTGTTTCAGTTTCCGTTTTTATTTAACGCAAGTCCATGCACTGCACTATTATCGCATTCCATCAAATTACTTCTGAAAATGTCATTATCTAGATTATAAATGACATTAAACCTTGGAATTTCACCATACATTCTCATTGAGACTTAAATAGACTTCCTATTTTTTCATGAGCTAGGAGCGCTGGGAGGCCTGCTTTACCCGGCACTGTCTTACGTTCATTTTTGCGAGTATGTGATCGAGTTCATGGTAGCTGTTATATGTTACTTTTTTATTTTGTTTCTCAGACGCACAAGGTGTTTCACGACAATAGGAACTGTTAAGCAAGAAAGCGCTGCGTTTGAATATGTTTATTTTAAGTACACTTCCGCTTGACAGATGAATGACTTTATCCAGTGTGCACTGTACAGGCCTAATCGGAAACCATGACATGGAACTCACAATTTAGGCTGGAAAGAGCATTGTATGGGTATCATGAGAGTTTCATCCTAAGTGTATGTCACCTGACTTCAGTGTCATCCGTTTCTGTTCCCATTGAAAGACAGTTTCTATTTGTTTGATTCATTATAGCTGTGTTGCAAGGATTATCCCGATCTTCATATCGCAAATGAATTTTTGATGTCAGGGAATAATGGGCTTTTCATCGTCTTAATGCCTTCAGAAATCCGCGCATCACAGTAAATGTATTGAATGTTAAAGAGGATGAACTCTTCAAATGAACATCAATTTTCGCTCCAGTTAGCCGACAGCTCAACGATGCTTTTCTTTAATTTAGGGTCAAAACAGGCATGTGTAAGTAGTCTAGTCATGCATTTACGGGTTCGATTGCGCATTTTGGAAAGTAGGGATTGCGCATTCATATCAATCACTAAAAATGCAGCAATTAAAGAGAGGGAAACATCGTCAATATCGTACTTTGCTTGTCTCATGTGGGAAGTAAAGCCTTAAGTAATCTTCATTCCAAAACCACCCCGTCCATGCAGAGCACATCGATTGATTCCAACACCAAATTCATGGTACTATCGCGATAGGATTACTTTCGCGATTCGGACCAACTCAACATAAGCGAAGCTGTTGCCGAATTTTGATTATCTCGCATGATGTACGCTGGCTGGCTCAGCTTCATCAGCAATTTTGACTTGCATTAAGCTTGATGAATCTACTTGTTTCTGTAATTCTCTAGAAACAATTTTCTGTTAGGAAGGCATTATGCAATTTTCTGGGAAATTCGTGAAATTTATCTTAAGCCAAGCCAATCCGGTTTTTGCCGATTCATTGCACGTTTGTCGAAAATCTAAAGTGGATTTGGACAATGGGGTAGTCTGGAAAATGTCTATTTTTATATGTCTAGTCCGTATATCTATTATTATATGTCTAGCATTACTCAGAAAAAGTCTGGGAAATCGGGAAGTTATCCAAATATGCAAGTTTAGTAGAAAGACATTTTTGGAAAAGTTCTGTTTCTAAATCCTAAGATTGGTGATTTTGACAGAATGTCACGTAATGCTATTAAATATCCGATTTTTTAATAAAGGGTTTTTTTAAAAAAAATTTTTCTTTTTGGTGAAGGTATTGAAACTTCCCTCTAAAAATGCCGATCTCGTTATGTGCGTTCATGACTATTAACTGCACTACTTTGCTTTCCTAGTGTCTCTGTCAGATGATCTTTCAGGCTAGTACTTGTAGATAGTGATCATTTGAGAAAAGAGAAGCACTTAGAAAGCTAGAGGCACGGTGTATTAATGAATGTACAGAATACGATTCTAACTAGGTGAACGTTTTAATACACCGTGAAAATTGAAAGAAATAAAAGTTCATGATAAAGCTCTATATGGGCGAAATTGGGGAAACATTTTTGATCAGCGGAGTCATGTATTTAATGAAGATGACCTCGGGTCTGTGATGGATGGCGTAGGGAAGCGTTATAAAAAGTTATTTTCGATAAAAAGTTATTTCGATGAACATGATAAGTGTATGCAGGGTGTTCGCGCTCCCTGGAAATCCTGGAAAATGAAATTTTACCCTGGAAAACTGGAAATAAACTTAATAAAACACTAATTGCAAGTTGATGAGGTCATACTTACTCCATGGTTGAAGTGTTCTCTATTTTCCCAGATTTTATTTTTCATATTTCTACTTATTTGTTGCAAATATAGCCTTCGTTCTCATATAGCCTATGCTATCGTTCAATATAGCCTTTGCAATCCTTTGGAGCCTGAATACACTGGATTCTTTTCTAGTTAGATGTTCTTCTAACATTAACTGACAAGATCTAAGATCACATTTGATATTATCATGACGATGGCGTTGATTTAAAGCCATTCGTAATGTAAAAGACCTGTGAGATATACGGACAGGTAAGTTGACACCTCTGAATATTCTTTTTAGTTGGTTGTTTACAGAATCCGATATGAATGGTATCTGAAAGTAAAACTGATATTTGGGTTTGTTTGTACGTCCGGGTATTCGTGGAAGGTGAGTTTGAAGAAAATGATCAGGATAATCATTGAGTTTTAGAAATTTGTAAAGATCGTCTCTGCATTTTTGTTTGTCTTCAATGTTAGAGCATCTCACCAATCTTCTTTGCAATTCGTTCTTAGCGATATTAAGCTTTCGTTCAATAGGAATAGCGGAGTGGTAATTAACAAACAACAACCTTTTAGCGGATTTCTGGAAATAATTGTAACAAGCAATGCCATTTTCAAGTCGAATGGAAAAGTCAAGTAAAGAGTTGTTATCAGTGGGATGTTCGATTGTAAATTTGATGTTGCTATGCAATGAGTTCATCGTTTCCAAAATTCGCAATGATTCCTCACGGGATGTGGTTAAAATGAATACCGTATATCGTCAACATATCTACTAGATAGGGGTATAGGATGTCGAGTTAGTACTTGTTTTTCTAAATTACAACTTAAACACAATTAAATTACAAAAAATTGAAAATTCCATCCTAGCTTCCGATAATGATAACATCAACCTTCGTCTTCGAGAAGCTATGTACATCAAAAAATTGAGACCAGGGGCCAATTCACCGATCGTATAACAAGTGTTATGACAAGTAATGAGTAACTAGTGTTTATATGATAAGTAACCAGTAACGCGGTTCACCGACATGATGGTTCTTGACTTGTTATAGCTCTTGCTGAATCTGACACTCATTACGGCGGCTGTGATTGGCTGAATCAGCAGTAAATTATCGAAAAGTGAAAGAAACTAAAATAATTGCAGAACTACTTACCGTTATACAAATATTTGTGTATACCAAGGTGATATAGCATGTATATTTTTATAATTATTGGTGTGAATTATCATAACGGAACGCACTTTGCATAAAATAAATCGATTTTCAGATGAGAAAGTCATAACTGAATCGGCGCTGGGTACGACGCTGTGTCGTTGACCAAACCCGTTCTAATTGGTTGTTGCAGCAGCAGCTGTTTGCAACTTATAGTTCTGTCTCTTATCATTGTTATCGTTCTAGAACTAATAAATAAATTGTCTATAACTCTACATTCTTTAAAATGGGTCCCAAATTTGAAAAGTCCGGCAAGATCCTCCTCCTTAGGAGAGTACTCGAAAATAAAAGATTGCTCTTCGGGAAGTTTTGATGCATCAAAGGGGGTGACTAAGGAGAGTAGAAAGAGAATATGGAGCGTCATACACAGAGAACTGTCGTCTTTGGGATATCCTGTCGCCAAAATGGAGATTGTTTCGCGATACGACATTAGCGAACATAAGAAAAAGAACTACAGTAAGTGTCACTATAGCTTCTGGCAGTGGCTTGATTGATATTATATTTTAATAAATTGTAAACTTATATTCTAGGAAAAAGAGAAACCTCAGGAGGATAGTTCTGTACAATACGACGAAAGTGGACAATTTAATACTGACATAATTGGACGCGAATCAACCCGCCATCCTGGGCTTGGGAGTAGATGAACCTGATGTGGAATGTAAGGAGCCGGAAATCCACAAGTAAGTATATTCATATTCAAACTCGTGTGAAAATATGGTTGTTTTTTCTTACAATTTGAAATTTTGGAACCTCCTCTCCTTCCACAAAATTTCTGTTTACCTAAGTCTGAGAATCTCGTGAAACTTTGTTCACATTCCATCTTAAGATTCAGCTACGGTATGTTTGCTTTATGTATTGATACAAACATGTACAAATCAACCTTACATGTATAAAAAGAAATCATACTAAATTTTACTCAATTTGTAGATAATTCTCGACCGCATGAAAACGTGTAAAACGATACCTGACAAAGATGGTTGTGGTAAGGAATATCTGATCCAGAGTGGAGTATTCATCAGTCACAGAACCTATTTCATCGCCTGTTCCCAGAAGAAAGAAGACACCAGCGAAATTAGTCCTTACTCGAAGAGGAAAGAAGGTCGAAGATACATCTTCTAAAAACACGATGTCAGATAAACTTAAACATCTCCAAATTGAAGGACAAAAATTAAAGAATGAATACTATAGACTGAAAATAAAGTTCTTGAAAAGGAAACTAAATATCCATGAACCTTCAGAATCAGATATTACTGATTCATCTTCTGATCAATTGTGATTTTTGTTTTTAGTGATTATGCAATAATTTAATAGTGAATCGATGCGGTTTGTTTTTGCTTTATTTATCTTAATTTACATCATTGTTATAATAATTTCAGCATAAGTATAATTTAGGGTCTCTCTTTCATTGAATGCTATAATAACGTTTTAAAACCAAACATGAAATACAATATATCACTCCCACCTGCAGTTCCTTTAAAAAGCTGAGACTGGCGCATTTTCGATGTGCTACTTTATTAAGTATTAAAGTATTAAGTAAAACATGCCACTATACATGTATAACTACAGGTATTGCTATCAACCTATTTTTATTAAAATGAAGCAGAAATTTTCTCCAATAGCATTCTATTCATAAAAGATCTAAAATAAGAAAGTTTTTGGTTTAATGAGAAAATGGTCTGAAGAATCCTATTACGGCGAGCTAGGCCGTCTCTTCGTTGGGCACTTGTTCCCGGTGGAGGATTGCTCTCAGGTGTATCATTGTCCACAACTGTTGGTTCAATCGGTATTTCATCATCTGTCGCTGGTTGCGATGACATTATTATGTTATGTAATGCAAAACAAGAATTAATAATCCACTAGCCACTAGCGTAAAATCGTAATGCTATTAAAAGTCGATGGGGTTGAAGCCCCTGTGAGGAACATCTCGTGTTTCTTAATTTCGGACCTAGATCCTTTAACAGTTCTTCTACTTCTGTAGCAGAGGAGCGAAACCGTTCCTTAAATTCTCCCGCACATAAGTGAAAATTTATTCTCTCACGCTGCCTAGAATGAGGGTTTTCTTCCGACAACATAGTGAAAATTAGGAGGAATGAAGTTATGACGGAGCTTCTGAGACCCGTTATAAATCAATCTATTTTGACAAGAAAACAACTTGTCAAATTACATCGGTGAATTGAAACACTTGTTATGATACTATTTACTTGTTATAATTTATTTATTAACTTGTTATGTCCGTGAACAGCGTTACTGTTTACTCATTACTTGTTACTTGTCATTACACTTGTTATACGATCGGTGAATTGGCCCCAGGTCTTAATAATAGGGAGGAGTCCAAAGCTTGCTTTTCTGACTGTATATTTTGAATTTTGTAACATTATTGCATGCTCTGTTTTACTTCCTTTTTATGTGATCAGGCCGTTATAACGGTGAAAATTTGAAAAATAGAAAACAGCAGTTTGGCTTATTTGTATATTTTACTTTTATTCAATTTTTTCGTCAATATTAATTTAATGGTATGCAAGCTCCTTAGCACAGAACGTTGGGTAGATTTTTCCGAGAATTTTTCTTTTAAATTTGACGCGTGTAATTGAGTAAAATTTCCTTGCGGAAAGTTTGAATATATGCGTTCAAATTTGACCCCTGATTTTTTGCAAATTTCCCTGGAAGACCTGATAAATTTACCTGGAAGATAATTTACCTTCGTGTGCAAAATACCAATACAAAATTGATCGTACCCATGTCTGTTCTCAAAATTGTTTTTAGGATGTTCTTGCTTCCTTTTCTAAATGCCAACATGACATTCGTTTTGTCTTAGATAGCTTTTATTATTAAGTATTTACTCAGAATGATTCAATTTCGAGTCATCGTTGACGAATTTTCACGTTTCGTTCACGACTTTTGATCAGAACTTGTGATTGCACTGGAACACACCCACAATCTTTCCTTAACATGAATTTAAGTAAAAATGTATGTGATTTTCTCATTAAACATATAAATTCGTGTGGAGTGTGCAAGAGGAGAGGAATAATTCGGATAGAGAGCAGTGACGAAGCTATGTTCCCATGTCGCCATCAACATAAGCCAGATCACCACGCACACAGGGATCAGATTGATGTGAAAAATTGTGAAAAATATGAATGTGTGTGAAAAATGGGAGTGTATGTGATAAATTGGTAAATCAGTGTTGTGGATGAAAGATATATATTATGAAATGGCCTAAATACATGTATTCAAACTAACTTTCTGAATTCTATTTCTTTATTATTATGGTTATCATTGATATACTAACTTCTTCTAGTCTTGATAAACAGACTTCTACAAAGTGGTTGTGATAGCCAAAATATTGAAAGAATAAACTCCGCTAACTCAGTTATTCAAGGGGCCAGAGCAAAACTGGCGGAAGTTCAGATGAGAGAGGCACAACTTACTAACCGTACAATGCTACAATGATTATATTGTTTAAATTTTTCATATGATGAACATTGATTTTTAAGAAATATTATATATTTGTATAGGTTTTGTATAGGATTCTGCGATTGAGCGATTTAATAAATCGAATAATTCATCACGTGGCAATGGTGCTAGACAGAGTATCAAATGTGTTGTTCAAAACATTGTATATTGGGATTTTCTTCAATTTCGCGAGTGCGCATAGACCTAACATATATTATAATTCAAGTATTGAATATCATTGATGTTACGTCACATATTTGTAAATAATATCTATCAAATAACTATTTGTTTAAAAAGTATGAAATGGAAGTAATGTATGTCTTTGATGTTGTGGAAATGTCCTAAAACCTCTTTTTTGTATCACATTGCAAGACCGGTTTTTCAAATTCTTCAAAATTCTCGGATACCAAATGAAAACCGGTTATCGGTTTTGAAAACTTTACTTTGGATTAATAACAGAGATTAAGTCGTGTGAAAAATCCGTGATAAAATTGGTTTGCATGTGAAAAATTTGCTATGATGACATGTGAAAAATATGTGAATAATGCCCTGGTCGTCAATCTGATCCCTGCGCACATCTAGAATAACCACGTCTGAAGGAATCATTCGATTATAGCCCGATCAGAGTCGATTGAACAGGACTAATTGTCGTCTTGGTAGGTCACAGCCTGGAGGATGATGTTTCTGCTCCTTGCGTAACGGCGCAAATGAGTAGGGTGAGACCACCTCCGTTCGTCAGCGGTCCGAGCTTTGAGTAGTGGAGTAGCTCCAGTCTCCTCTGATAATGGATTGCGAGATTTGAGTCCTCAGTACGGACGTGCTCAATTTCCAGTCAGCTTCTGGTGCATTGGATGATCGTTTGCAAATGCCCTCTAATGTAACCGTGTTGCCTGCCTGACGCTTGATATGAGAAGAATCAATAACAATCAGGACAGACCGAATGTCCATCGGAGAATTGTATACAACCATACAGAATGTATATAGCCGTTGATGAGGCGCACTGTCTTCATTCAGTGGCTTGTCAACTTTATCTCGTACGCTTTTTTTGAATTTTGACAAAGACAGTTCGAGGCCCTTGAAAGTTCGTGAATTTCACGACTTTTCAGATAAGTTCTGCAGATGATTTGCTATCTATATTTTGAACATCACTAAGTCAGGTTTTCCAGTCAAAAAATTTTAGGATCCGTCATAAAATAATGAAATAGGGCCAAATTTTGCGAGTTCATAGAAAAATTTGTCAAGTTAATCTGGGAATAACGGACAAACGCGACCACGTCCTTTAATGCAGAACCAGTGTTCGTAGTCCGGCCTGAATTCGGTCTAGGCCCGAATGCCCGAAAATTTTTATACATTGAATTTTTTAACAGCTCTTATTGCAATGCAACCCTACGATGTTGCCTTGTGGAAATCACGAAGATGACTTCACACGGTAATTCATTCTCTTTCGGAGAGGCAAGATATGTTTAAAAAAAGTTTTGTCAAAGAATTTGCACATATTTACTTAGTAATTTGTAGTACCAGTAGCAATTAATGCTCATGTCTTCTGAATTTCGAAGGGGTTGAAGATCGAGAAGTGTCCACAACATAAGATTTTGATTCTTCGCTGTTTTCCTTCTATGCTATTACTATTGATACGGTTCGTGTGTACATTGTGAGCCGCTCGGTGGATTACTGCTTATAGCACTATTCAGGGGCTTTCAGAATTAGAATCAGGGGAAATGTGTAGTTTTAAACGAGCAAAACTCAGGTACAGCGATAATAACATCTTTTCTTTGGAGATAATGGACTCTTCCTTATTTCCACCACATAGTCTATTTTTTACTTCGAAGATTCTTTCGGTTGTCAAGGTAAAGTGGTCATCGTAAATATGGTCTGTGCGAAAGCATGATAGCCCAGAGCAATTAAATGACAGGAACAGTCTTAGTGATAAAACCTCATAAATTTAGCTTTCAAAAGTTAAGAGCAACAGTAGTCATCATCATCAGTAAGGAACGCATGCCTATTTTATGAAACATGGGGCCTATTTGAGCAAACTCAGTGGTTATAGAATTTTCGGCTAAATTTTAAGCATTTGAAGGATTGCCAGCTTCAGGCACATACCAGCTATAAAGGAAAATTACAAGAAGAAAATACCATCTCAGCAGAAGGAATTAGAAAAATTATCTGAACAAGTGTCAACAGAGAAATAGAGCAATCAAAATATCATATCATTCGAGGAGAATCGGAAACAATAAGAAAAATTGAATCAAATGAAAGGGAGCGTGATGCACGCACAAAACTTATGGGAGAGTTACCGCATAATATACAGCAAGATGAAAGGAGCTGAATAATTTCAGGAAGCAGCAAGGCAAGTTAAATGAGCAGCAAGAAAGGGTATCTGCTTAGTAGAAGAGCGCTGAAATTTTCGCTGCAAGGTATCGTTCGAGAAAAACGCCAGAAAAAGTAGCTCCTGTGCCATTGTGAAATTTCCAACTGCTGATTTTCTTTCATATTGTGAAAATATCAGCAGCTTGTCTTGAATTCCTATTTGGCTTAATTTCTATCCTGTTTGAAGACTATCGAATTATGTTGCCCAAAGAGGATTATAAGATTAGAAAATAGTCCTCCATTGCCGGTCATCAGCCACATGTTTTTTTTCGCACGAATATGATAAAGCTATGACTATGTTGGAAGACTGCCTGGTTATTGTCTATAGTTTAAAAACGTACTAAAGATTTGTTTTTTGACAAAATAGTGAAATAATTACTTTATCTCATTCTTCCTCACTCAGATGTGTCTTACTCGCAAAATGAGAATCGCTATGTACTGTTATGTAAGACCAGCATAAACGCATATCTACGAAAGTACATAGGTGTGTGTATACGTTCAGTAAAGCATATCCAAGACCGTGGCCCGAAAAAAATTAAGCAGCCCAAAAATTCTGAGCTGACGGACTACGAGCATTGTTCATAACTATAGAAGCAAATTAAGTTTGGAGCCACGCTTTTGGATCATGCGTTTTGCACAAAATGCATTAATGCGGTGTGAAGAAACCTCGGACGTATGAATCTGACGTCTGGTAATTCACATCAGATCTACGTGTATATTCCATAATTCTGACAATGTTTTCCGGGTTTTTTGCGAATTAATCTATTGTAAGTATTTCAAATTTATGCATTCAAACCCTGGTTTTTCGCGATTTTCCGGGGTTTTTTTCTTGGCAGAATTGCAATCCCTGAACGGGTATCACCGCATAACCTATTTGTCGGTTTGTTTCCTCGCGGTGACCAGTCCTTTGTACATGAAAGCCTAAATTGTAGGCTATACATGAGTTCTACACATAGTTATATCAATTAACATATGCATGAACTACAAGTTGACTTGCATATATATACCGCATTCTACATTTCTTGAGACAGCTGTCATACGTGACTTACGTCGCAGATTTTTACAGCCGAAGACTAATTTCTTTTCTAAGTAATTGTGCATGGAAGTTTTTCCTTGATAGAACGCGTGGATGCAATGACTAAAAATCGTAGTAAATAGGTGTTTTCGTCTACAACCTCTACTATTGCATAACATGTGTTAATACACATTTTTATGCTGGTCCCTTGAATTGGCAATAGGATAGGTTCGACTGTATGTGCATTGCTTAGTCTATTTATTACTTTGAAGGTAATCAGAACCATGAAAGTTTTTCGAATTAATTTAATTAGGTCTACGCATTTAGTCACACTTAGCCGGTTAGATGCTTTTTTTCAACAAGTACAAATGATCAGACCTTCATTCAGTTGTAGCATGTGAGATGTTTATGAAATGTTTTAAGAGAAATGAAGTAATGAGTAATGAAATGTTTTACGAATATGTCTTCGATTATTTCAAGCGCGCTTAATTTTCTTTTTAAGATAAAGTGAGGGCTCACAAATGGATGAGAATCCAATTTTCTAACACTTCTAGGCAGCAATGTTTTACTTGAGCTTTTAGACTACTGGAATATGCAGTGTAATAGGAAAGTTTGCGTAACAATAATTCCTACCTTCCATGAATTTAGGTGTGATGAGACAATTGGTCAATGACGGATAATTTACTGAAGCCTTACTTAAATTTACAGTAAATCTGATTACTTATGAAGGATGCACAGCCCCTATTTATGATTGATAAGCTTCCCTGTTGATATGTGAACGCAAAATGTCTGAAAGAATGGGCTCGAAACGGAAATAGTTTCCTGTTTTACTTATCCGTTTTTTATGTTTTGTTTATCTTGCCATTCTTTGGTGGTCGTAATTTTGAGTTTATCAAATAAATCAATCTGCATTTTTCAATCCACATTTGTAAAATATCTGCAGTAAGATTGGCCTAATAGACGTGTTGCTTACACACTTCACTAAATTTAAGTTTGTTGAAGTGCTACACATTTCTATTACGAGACATATATTCGAGCAGGCTTGCTTGTTTGAAGGACGTTTTCTGATCTCTGTCATAGTGGTATCATTCCTGACTTATAAATAAGGTCAAGTTTTTCCGACTTTTCGATATTCATCAGTTTCGATCCCTGGTTGTACATCAAAATATTTAGCTACAAGTAGGCCTATGTCGATTTCATTAAAGTTCATAAAGAACGAATGTCTTCTAAATGGAAACTTGAACGACATTGATTTCTTTCGAAGTTAAACACGAAGTTTCGAAGTTTATCTTTCTATATTGAATACTAAATTCATGCCCTTTCTTTACCATGGTGCTAACTAGTTTGTTATTTACTTCACCTTTTGCCCCTTTTTCCCATTTATTTTTCTTGGTATTAATTGTTATTATTAATTCAGTGATTGTTCAATTATTTGAAATTTATTTCATGACTATTGTATTGTCTGTGTATAGTCAATTTTATTTTCATGTGTTCTGGTCGATGATGCTATGACAGTGATTGTGTATGAGGTGTATGCGTGAACTGTTTTTGTGAATCTTACATGTCTGTGTTTATGTCACAACGGTCGTACTCCTCGTGATGAGAGGCCGCGAAAGCGCTCGGGAGAAACAAATAAGTATGATGTATTCATTGGCGTTACTTTGTCTGCAAAAGTTGATCGGGCATAGATATTGCTTCAAAGTCTTAATAAGATCTATTAATTTTCGCACCACAGGCCTCAAATCTTTCGCGTCAGACAGAAAAATCGTTACAGACAAGTAAAAAAGACATTTGGTATAAAGTCAATTCTAATATGGCAACAGTGTTGTGATAATGGCGTGAAAGCGCGATTTTTCTTTGTCTGACGCGAAACATCTGAGGCCTGTGGCGCGAAAATTGATAGATCTTATTTTAAGAGTAGTTGGAGAATTTTGAAAAGGAGCTCATGGGTGATGCTTAAAATGGCAATTTTGGCCCTTTTTCAAGGTCTGAACAGATAAATTGATGCACTACTTGCCACTGAAAAACGGATATCAAAGTTACCACGGCGAGGCTGCACCAAGCGAAAACGTCGACTTCGATATCAGAACTGGTGGAGTATTGGCAAAACGTTGATGAAAAATAGGAAGCGGTCATTGTAGATACGCATTGCAAATGCCATCGTTCTCCCTCATGTTGAGCGGTTATTCAACACGGTCACGTTATATTTTTGGGAGACCAAACCCTTCGATGTCAGCAGGGTTGTGGAAGCGGAAGTGCATGCCCGAGATTCGTTTGACTGACGCAATTCGCATGTCAGGGTCTTATTCCTCAATTTCCCATGAAAGGTAAAAAATTCCAGTAGATTTGAAAAATATGACTTTTTGGCAGGTCAAAAAACAGCTAATGTTTACGACAGAATGTTCGTGGAGACTGCGAAGTGTTAACGTCAGAACCTATAACTCGTAAAAAAAGTGAAAAACGAAGAGAAAGGGGCTCGAAATAGGGAGGTGTGTACCCCATGTCCGGTCTCCAATAATCGAAAGCGGAAGTGGAAGCGAATGAAAATCAAAGCTCCCATTTATTTGAAACATTATGGTCACGAGAAACAAAGAAAATCTCGCGGCAGACAGCCGAAGCATTAGCAGTGATGAAGTCATTCTCAGGCGAAAGGCAGAACAGTAAGCTACTTATCGACGATGACAAGAGCAAATGGCTTCCTCGGAAAAACAAGCGACCTCAGGCATTTCCGCTATTCATCTGATTAATCTGCATGTACATGTACACGTCTTCACGCTCAGATATATAAATGCGAAATGCTCATTGCAAGCATTTTGTAAGACTGTCAAATCTTAAAACAAATCATTCTCAGCGATTTAATGTTCACGATTCCAAGAATTTAGATGTCTATCAATGTTTGGATGAGCCTGCTTGTTATAAATCTAATTTGAACAGATAATTATATACTGTTTTTGGTGCAATCAGTTTTTCTTTATCCTACATTTTGTTCATTTCTTTCAGAGCTTGTTTTTCATTTTTATTGATGGTAATTAGTAGGGGTCTACCGATTAATCGGCCGATTAGGACCTTCGAAGATTTTTGTTGATTTTCATTCAAATTTGGTGACTGATCGAAAGACTAGATTTCAAATATTTAGATAAACGTCTATCTACATGCACATCGTGCATTGAACTACTAATCTAATTTCTTATCTTTTATCATTCCAATGATTGAAAACCAGAATTCTCCCGTAAACGATAAACGATTTTCATAATGATAATGAATGCCAGTAGAAAAATTATTCTCACAAATTATGTATAAGTATACTTGGTATTTTTTCGCTGAGCCCAGTAGAAGAGCACCGACTGGGTTTTCGGTCCGGGCCCGTCAGCCAATTCTCCGAAGGCCCGAATTCTTTGGTCCCGTTGTAGATAACTTTTTGGCCCATGCCCGTCTGATTTTGAAATGAGTAGCCATTTAAATATACCGCCTGACATAAAGAATGCTCCACTCAAATATATGAAATTTATTCCACTCATACTCATGAATAATAAGATAACATTTTTTATAAAACATATTTGAATAAATGGGAGACATTAGTACCGAGTATGTCCTCCCCGCACTGAAATGCAGCTTTGAAGTCTCATCGGCATCGAGTCGCAAAGATGATCAAGCCGTTCCTGATCCATCAATGACCATTGATCGATGAGTCTCTGAAAGAGCTGTCAGTGTTGATGGCGGATGATCATATGCATCTCACTTTCCGACGAAGTTCATCCCAAGCATGTTCGATAGGAGACAGGTCGAAGAAGCGTGAAGGCCAATTGAGGATGCGAATTCCAGATCTCACTATCGCTGTTGTTAGCACGCACCGCTTTTTGTATGGAACAGTCAGGACCTGTTTCCCCTATTATTTGGTTCACTTCACTATTATTTAGTTTCCTTCAACTAAATCTTCACTTTTAGTACATGGTAAACGTCGATTTCGGATAAAGTTAATCATTTAACAGTCCCAATTAATGAAATATCACTAATAATAATAATGAAGACTTCATTTGTCAAACAAAAGCGGTATGATAGTTCGATATCATGATGTGCATTTGATGTTTTTTCAAAGGGACCAAAAAAATTCATGCTAGCGGGCTCAAACCGAAAGCTCTGGGCCGGTTCCTATTCTGGGTCCATCTACCCAGGCTCGGCGAAAAAGGCAATGTATATATATTTATGCGCATACGTGTAGATCCGTATTTTCGTGAATGAAGTATAAAAATTTGAAATCTTGGCTTTCCATCAGCAAGAGACAATAAAAATTTGTCAGTATCTTCAAAAAGTTCGCAAATCGGCCGATTAATCTGTACACCCCTACTTTTCAGTGGACCCCCGACTCCTCGCTATATTTTGGTTAAACTTTTTCATCCTTCGGGTCCTCCCCCATCCCGGTCATGGTTGACGTCAATTGTGAACGTTCTCTTATTTGTCTAGCACCTACGTGCGTCGACAGACCTCCCCATACCTTTGCCCTGGACTGCGCCCTGATTTGTCAGTTTATTTACCAGACTAGGTTATTCGAAACTTCACAACATGAACCTCCTTTTCTATTGTATTTGCAGTGAAGAATGTCCGGTCGTGGAAAAGCTCGTAAAACTACTGGAAAGCGCCTAAGCAAGTCGAATAAGGCTGGCCTGGTGATGCCGGTTGCTCGGGTACATAGATATTTGAAATTAGGGCGGTATGGACGAAGAGTTAGTGTTGGTGCATCTGTGTATTTGGCAGCCGTTATCGAATATTTGGTGGCTGAGCTAAATGAGCTCTCCGGGAATGCCGCTAAGGCCAACAAACGAAAAACGGTGACACCTCGTCATGTTATGTTGGGTGTGCGAATGGATGCGGAATTGAACGAGCTGTTAAAGAACGTGCATATCGCCAGTGGAGGTGTCCTTCCTTGTATTCACCCTATGCTTCTGAAGAAAAAGGGCGCCAAGGCTACTTCAGCTTCAGCTGCAAAATAGTGACGTTTTATATGCTTAGGGCGTGTGTGTTATAGGTGTTTGTTGTTTTAATGTAATTTGTTGAAGTTTAAAAAGTCGAGGAACGTGTGTACTTGTATGAATTAGTGATATTCCAGGATTTTAATTGGAAATTTTAAATGCCCGTTTGTTGTGTCTGATGAATTCTTGTACAGGCAGCGGTCTTTATTGTACTCCCTCCGTTATGAGCTGTTGAAGTGACATCGTGTCTCACTGCTCTTAGCCTTTTTTGAGTAAATTTTAGACCTTATGAAACGTGAGAAAGTTGCACGTGATATACGTATCAATATTTATCATTTGCTTCTCATTGAATAAAAAATCAAATGTTCTTAATCCTGATCGTTCTGTTTATTTGCTTAGACAGGTAGATAGGGTAAGATACAAGGTTTGCAACAACTGCTAATCATTAGACTCCCATTCATGTTAGGGTATTTGTTAGGTAAATATGATCTTGCTTTAACGTACCATGGCTTGTCACATGTTTGATGCTCTAGGTAGCCCTTGATATAACGGGTATTTGATTTTGTTCTTTCGTATGTAACCTGATTCTGTTCGTGCACTAATTCTGTAGTACTCACCAACGGAATTTGTCTGTTCGACGGTCATGCAGTTGCGGGTGAGCTGTATTTTTCGATGAGAGGGGTGTATTTTAGAGTGATAACGTCCCCCAGGAAAGCTGTCTACCGATTACTACAGGTCGTGAGGACTTGTCGTCACGAATGCTATCACATTCAACATAGCAATTTATGTACATCACATTTCAACGTAGCAAAATGCGTCAAGGTAACTTATTATTACAAAATTTAGTGACTACCGTATTTACTCTAATAGAACCCGGGGGGCTCTATTAATTCAGATCGCTCTGACGAGGGTTCTATTAGAGGCCCGGGTTCTATTTAATTAGATTGAAAAATGATCACTAAAAAAATAAAAATATGACATCAACCATAGAATTCGTTGAACCTACATAAAAATGCGGCCCTATTGTATGACGGTTTTTGCTGTTACTGCTCAGTATACCGTAGTCAGTCTTTTTTACATTCACTATGCTCATGGCATATTGAGTGGCGGATGTGGAGAGGATTATGAACGATCCATAAGCTAACCCGGTAACTCGCTGTGCAAAGAACGGCTACCAGTTGAAAAATCTCTATATTGAAAAGCAACTCGAGTCATTCGTCTTCATCTATAATCATCAGCTCGTCCTCTTCTTCGTGTTCTTCATCGATGTCAAGGTCAACTTCGCACAAGCGCGAGAGGGCATCATGGCATGGATGCCCTGCCTTGAAGCATTCGATGAGGTCATCTTCGCTACCATCCAATCTTCGCTTGTTTCCTTTACTTATCTCCCGTCAAATGAATTTCGTTGCTGAAAAAATACTTTTTGGTTCTCTTAGAGGCCCGGGTTCTATTAATTCTGATTGCTCTGACCCGGGTTCTATTAGAGTAAATACGGTAGTTAATTTTTAATAGCAGCTACAAGGAAAAATAGCGCATCTCCTCCCATGTGTAATGAATTGGCGAGTAAGTTGAACAATTGATCTAATAAAATCGGAGGTGCATACACATTGGGGATTTAATAAATGCGAAGTTGTAACTCCGACTAGCATACTTCTATGGTAGGTTATACACAAATTTGGTAGGCTAAAAATTGTTTTTTTTTACCAATTTAAGTAGGATTTGAAGCAAAAGAAATCACAATTATATTGTTTAAGTGTTTCACTTTTCTAGAAGTGCAAACTGATTCAAAACAATGGCACATGCAGGAACTTAATAAGTAGGCAAAAATACGTCGCGTGCGGATAGCTCTGAATTCCTAAAAAATACTCTGATCAACACGATTCCTTCAGATTCGAAGAATTCAGATCATTGCGCACAAGTTTTCCCGATGATGTTGGCCCCTCCGATCACCATTTATAAAGTTAACAGGCGCACGAAAAAACGTTCACAAACTTCTCTGTAGAACTTGACATCGACTGTTGTCTCTCTTTGATTGTGTGATCCGGTTGATAAGTCACTGAAACTTTGCACTTTTTTAGCGTGATTTAATGTTGAACTGGGGCTGTTTCATTGTTCGATTGCTTATGGTCTTTATGTCAAGCAGATTGTTGCCATTTCAATAACGTTACATATTCCCATGCATATTTACAATGCTTCCCTTCTAGTCAAAACAGAAGAAGAGATCGACCTGTCTAATTCTGTGAAAGAAACGGTCTCTGCAAGATAATAAATAGTGCGCATGCAAGGTTTGCCTTCCATCAGCACACGACCAAAAACAAACAACACTCATGACAAACAAAACACAATTACCATCTAGACCAGCAACTCAGACAAAATTGAAGAAGGCGATCCGAATATAATAAAATGGGCTAGGAACGATAGCACATTTGATCATTCATAAAGGGCGAATGCAGGTTTTTTGTCAGATGGTAGTTGGTGGCCCATTACACGTATCGAACATGTCTTGCGCAAACAAATATCTTGCTTCTCCGCTATGCCTACGCTGTCATAAGTGCGCGGGGCATTCTGTTGCAGCTTGGTGGTGTTTTTAAACACTATGGTCTTTTTTACTTTGACGGACTGCAAGTCACACACATCCAACAAAGTGATGGTACCAATTACAGGCCCTCATTGTTATGCATAAAAATGCTTTAAACCAATATTTGTTTTTTCTGTACCAATTTTCAATTATTAACATGTTTTGCGCATGCTTTTTGAAATTATTGTCCATAGTAATTTCAATTGACGTGGGCACGGTTAGAAATGGGGCTTCCGACTATATCATACAATATTCCAAAGATTATTTGGAAATAAAAAAGCAAATGAGAATCTTGATGGTAAGATGGCGACTACAACATGAACTGCAGACAACAAATCACTGTTGTTCTTTGCGATAAACGAAAAGTGCCCTGACCTCAGCTTTCGGGGATTACTGTGTGGTCTAAATTACAAACCAACAACCGTTGACATCGATTGCTACATGAATTTATTAAAAATTCAAGCTTTGTATTGAAGGATGCAGCAAATATTACATCTGAGCCGATAATTACAGGTTCTATAATTACTTAATTCCAATCTTTGTTCATTCATGTAGCAAATGAAAACAAAGCAACCACTTGTCGTGATTTACTTACAGGCCCGTTTCAACAAATATTTAGATATTTGTTAAAAACATCAACATTTTATAGTAATCAGTAAGTTTATAACTAATTTAATGAGTTTGTTTCCCGTCAATTTTAAACATTTTCCTTATATATTTTGGCCTATCTAGTCCTTAAAAGGACTGATCCGGATGCGATTTGGCATACTGCCGATTAATTTTCTGATCCGTTGATTTTTTTTCCAAATTTGATTCCACTCTTGCCTGACTAGAGATTCAACGGGATTCAAATCATTACCAGGTGCAAAATTCGTCTGAACAACCCGCCGCTTCAAGATAGACTATGACATCTCTATTGGATTCGTCAGGAAACCTGTCCGACCAGTTTATGGTTTTTCACTGTTCATGACCTTATATACAATTGAGTTGCCATGGCACGATCGCATGCAGCATTGTCATACTATGGGGGGGTGTGGAAGAGTGAATACAGAGCGCTTAGCGTGGCATTACGGGAGATGATGGAGAAGCTCCCCATTGTTAAGTCTTGATGTATGAGGCGAAGTTTCTGTAAAGGCGGATTACATATTGTATCACACAAGCGATTACATTTTATGGGATTCGGGATGAACAGGATCTGTTTACTATGTGGGAATCGAAAAGGGAAAGATTGATGTACTGGATTTGTTTACATGTGCGGATCGCAAAAAGCTTACTGCATTTATTGATGGGGATGAATTTAATGACATGATTTTTTACATGTGGGAAACGCAACAATTGAATGATGTCTGATTTATCTTTGTGACATATCTTTCTAAGACATATCATTACCTATTCAGTAATTTTGTTCAGCCACTATGTGTGGGACCCAAAACCCCGCTGTCTGGGTTTGAAGTGTTCAGGTTAGGGGTCGAAACACAACTAGACGAGAGTACCTGCTGATGAACTGACGTACTGCACAGTATTATGTTTTTATATCCTTAATCGGTAGCTGAAGTAGTGGTCGACTGTATTGTAATTCAAAATGAAGAAATGTTGGAATCTACATGATAGTATATAGACGGATGAAGAAACTGGCGGATAACAAATAGCAAGTGAAAGAAATTAGAGAAATAGTATTTTCCATGTGTAGTTTTACGGTATCAGTGTGTATAGTTTCATTGCTTTCGGTGTAGTAGAGTGGTCATTGTAGTTCCTACTTGTTTACCTCCATATAGCCACTTTCCACTTATCCGCTTCTTTTACCATTATCCACTTTGAGTAGTTTGTCCAAGATATAGTTCAATTTATAATCGGTGTAGTAGCATCGTTGTAATTTCCACTATTTTAACCTCCACTTTTCCAATTTTTATTCCATCGGTTTCCTGTTGTTTTATAATATCCATTTTTAATTTCCTTAACCTTTGGTGACCATTGTCTTATTCTATTTCCACTATCAGCATCTGTAGTCGGTAGCCTACAGTATATTAGACGTCTGTTTTGAACGTGTATGATGTTTTTCCAATTTCACTGATGTTTTTCCAATTTCGCTTCTTGGTCAGTTTCGCTTCTTTCAATCGACAGAAAAGTTCTTTCAAGCGTTGAATATGTGACGCCCAATCTTCGCTGTATACGATGATGTCATCTACATAAACTGAGCAACCTTCAAGATTTCTCAATGGACCTCGATTTGCCAAGAGACGTTGAAAAGTGTAGCAAGCTGAGTTGTCTCATCTCCAGAAGGCCATAACTTTGTATATGCGATAGTCCATCATTATGTTTGTGACATGCTGATATTCGCTTTGGCTCTCTCAGTTAGTGGCACTTGGTAGTATCCTTTCAAAAGGTCGAATTACAACTTTATGTATCTAGCTGACCGACTTGTTCAACGCAATCTTGAATTGTAGGGAATAGGAAAATTATCGGGAATTTGTCACTCGCGTTCATTTTTCTGTAGTGTCGGGTGTGCAGAATCTATTGCTTCCATCCGATTTAGGGACAATGAGACAAGGAGAGCTCCATTCACTGTTACTTTCTTCAATTAAATCATTTTCTTTCAAGTATTGGATTTCCTTTCTCATGTTTTCTCTTCTGATCGGATGATCCGAAAATATTTGTTTGAAATCGCTTATCAGTTCCTTTGCTTCGATTTGGCTTTCCTGGTTAAGGTGACTCAGGTATTGTTCCAAATTTTGTAAAATCTCTGAATTCTGCACTTTTTATTTTGAGGACGACGGTTGCATTGTTGCATTATTTTGAGACATTTCTTTCGTGTCATCATGACTGTCCGATCAATTTCCTCATTTCACACGATCATGATACTCCTTCAACATTTTTACATGACATAAGCGAATTTTTCTTCCTGCGATCAGGGTTGTTTAGATTCATGTAATTTACATCGCTGACATTCTTTTGTTATAGTGTAAATTGGGGACCCTAAATAGTACTTTGCTTTCAATGCGGGTATCACCAGGAATCGGCACAGGAGTTTCAGTTCAAGAGCGCTTTTTCAATCTTTTCTTGAGAGACTTTCAAGTTTCGTCGTTTTGCGATTTCTCCAACTTCGTATAATTTTCTCTTCCGTATTTTTCGTATAATTTGAGACGTAATCAAGCAGATTCGTTTTATCTTCTGCAGTTGCCCAAAACCATTTCTCTTTCATGAGTCTTCAAAGGTCCCCCGTACATCATGGCCATATTTCAACTCAAATGGACTGAATCCCGTCGACTCTTGCATGGTCTCACGAGCAGCAAATAGTAATAGCGGAATTCCCATTTGCCAATCCTGTTTTCTGGTCTTCAACAATAGGCTCTCATCATGGTCTTGAGAGTTTGGTGAAACCTGTTCTAGTGCTCCTTGAAACCATTTTTATTCCCCCGGGGGTTGGGTACGCGCCTTTGAACAGATGTGCTTGATTTTTTCCCAAAAAATTTGGTGATAGCTGATTAAATATTTTCGACATGAAGTTGCTGCCTTGGTCGGATCTGAATTGGACCTAGGCAACCCGAGATATCGTGTGTGAAGAAATTAATCAATGCGTTGCAGATGTTTTTGGCATTAATGCTCCTCATTTGGAATTGCTTCAGGAAATCGAGTTGATGCACACATAATAGTAAAAAGGTATTCATGTCCTGATTTTGGTCTTTGGTAATGGCCCGAACGTAAATCAACAATTAATGTGACTGAATGCTTCACCGAAAGCTGGGATTGGCATTCAATAGGTAGCTTTTTTGGCGGCGTCTGCTGAGGCTTCCCAATCACCTTGATCAAGTATGACATTGTTTTACAAGATAGCTTCGATACATCTTTGCTTCATCTTCGGCCCAGTAAAATATGCTTGTTCAAGCGATAAATAGTTTTTTCGGTAACTCACCTGTAGATGACCACTTAGCGGACATTTCCTGAAGCAATGCTCAAATACTTGGATCTCGGTATCGACTTGGTAGCACAATCTGATGAACTGATCGCCAATGCTCATCTGCAGTTGCATCTTGCGGTTTCCAATGTTTCATTAAGACACCGTCTCTTTTGTAGAAAAACAAAAAAAAATAATTTGCTTGTGTAACATTCACTTTTCTTGCGGAGGAATGCAGGTGGCCCTCAGGAGGGCCGTTTAAGCGTTCACAGTCAAGTCACACCACTGATAATTGATAAAGTGTTTAGTGGTCCGTTCACTTCCTTCTTCTCGTTTCTCGCCTGATCTTCTCGGTGAGCGTTTATTGATGTTGTTGTTGATTTTTGCCCGCCAGTCAGCGCATGTGGCGCGAGCATGTATCGTAGAATTCTCTCTCCCTCTCGCTCCTCACGCCTTGCCTTGATGAATGCACGATTAGAGGTCCGCCGGCGTGTGTCCTGCTGTTTTTATAGGGAAGGCGAAATCGATAGTCTTCCATTCTCTTCCCTGGCCATTCGACACAGAAGGTTAAGAAATAAAATACTAAAGTTGGACAAGTGCTCCGAGAAAGTAATAAAACCTGAAAACTATCAGCTTACAACCCTACCGAAGATTAGCAAAATAAGAAGATATGAAGCAAAACTATTATTTACATTCAATTGCGCTCCACGCTACATAATATATATATATATATAAATTCAGTCGGTGGCGGCCGGGCCCGGGAATCCATGGCACACATTTTATGGGTGACCGGATACTACGCGGTCCGCCCCCCCCCACCGGCACCCCCCGCCCTGGCGCGCGCCCCCCCCCCACCCCCCCCTCCCCGCCCCGCCCCACCCCGCCCCCCCCCCACCCCTCACCGCCCCCCCCATTGTTTGTACGCAAAATGATAAAAAAAGTGATGATAATTAGGAATTCTTCTGGCGAAGAACCTTTTGTAATATGCACTATCCCTTTGTTGCACCGGAGTTGGTTAATGCACATTCTTTTTTATGGCTCTCCGCAGTCTATCAGACGATTCTTTCTTTATTGAAAATCTTGGCGCGCAGCGTGCATCGACATTTTAGATTTTTTCGCGACAGCCCCTCACTCGTGATACTGCCCTCAAAGGAGCAGATAGGTAGTAGATTAGTTTTGTGGACACACGGATTCGGCAGGATTGTAACCAAAATACGATTTGGTTCGGAGATAAATCCATCGTGGTTCTGCAAGGCGTTATTAGCACTTACAGCCCAATCCAAAAGCAATGTTGTCCCATTACAGTTAGTTTCTGTCATTACTCGCCGCATAGAAAAATCTTCCAAGGATTCTATTATAGCGCGCTCTACCAATGTCATTACTCAATGGACTTTCGGCTGACCGTTGTGATCACACGCACTTTGAAGATTCCCATGCCAAGCTTCTAAAATTTTGTCGTTACTGAATTCACCTCCGTTGTCAGAAAGAAAAGGTTTTGAAAAGCACCGATATTATCGATATCCCACTTGTGAAAAATGGCAGCAATTAATTGTGCCAGGGTTTCTTGTTACTAGGTGACTTCTAGCAGCAACTATAACGAGGAGAATTGTGTCTATCATATGGAGGAAAGTTATACTGTTTCACGGCTTCAAATCCAACGAAAACAGTTTTCATTGAATTTGGTAAAAGTTGGCTAGGCCACTATCGATCGGATGATTTAGGTTTCTTTGTACCTCAAAAACAAACTTCGCATCTGTTTTTCAACTTGTTGAAACAGCTTTGTGTGTGAAGCCAAGAAAGCCAGCTTCAGCTTTACCAAGGCCTGACATAAACAACTTGAGCAATGCGTTTTTTCGTGCTAGCATGGTCACCCCCTGGGCGACCTCTCCCCCAGGCAAATTGTCTATGAAGTTTTAACAGCCATACGTTTTCTTCATCAGTCAAATCTATTGAGTGTAAAAGTATAGCTTTGAGATACTGGGACCTATTATGTAATGCAATAATGACCTGCGTTGTTCTTGATGGGACTCAGTTCCTTACCAAGCATCGTCACTTTATCATGTGTAAAATGATTCTGATTACCCGCCTGCTTCATTGCATCGGTGCTTAATAACAACGGTATATCACAGGTAGCGACATCAGTTTTCACTAAGACTGGACTTTGCAACTTGAATGAAATTTCACAGGCGCAACTTCATTCGCTTGATCGCAACAAAACGTGCACCGTCCCCAAATCGAAAAACTGAATTGGATGATGATTCCGTAATGCTCCTCTTACCTGTTTGAAAGACTTTCAACAAAACATGCTGGCCAATTTTCGTGCAACCCGAATCCAATATGACTAGTCCCAAGCAATCATCCATTGAGCTGTTATTGCTGGCCATCAAAGTTATCTTCACTTCGTCGAAGGCTTCGGCCTCTTTGTCTGGACAACCAGCAGCCCAGTGATAACGAGCTCCACATACGGCGCAAGTACTGATGTATCCCTGCCTATTCTTCGGATTTAACTTTCGATGTTTTCCAATGGAATGAGCAGATTTGCGCTCCAAACTATAATTGTTCTGCCCCCAAATGAGCTAC
The DNA here is from genome assembly GCA_907163375.1 of Prostheceraeus crozeri. Taxonomy (NCBI): domain Eukaryota; kingdom Metazoa; phylum Platyhelminthes; order Polycladida; family Euryleptidae; genus Prostheceraeus; species Prostheceraeus crozeri. Next base: position 312,579 of record CAJQUW010001612.1, read on the forward strand.
CTCGACCGCGATGAGAGTTTCCACGTCGATTACTGTAGTACGAGGGATGCTCGTCAGCCAAGGCCGTAGTTAAACTGGATTCTGTGATTTCCTCCCTGACTTGCACAACAGGTGATGCTGCAGATTCATCTTGACCGTCGATCTTCTTCAAGCATTCTTTCATGTCAAAATAAGTCAATGAGAATACCGTCGCACGCGCTAATTTATCTTCAGTGACAGTTAAATTTGCACTTTTGAGGAGTCGATATGCCAATACGCCTTCAGGAAGAATCATACCGTACTTATTGACTTGACTGTACAAAAGATCAAAGTCCGCAATGTATGTTGTCATTGGAACATCAGGACTCCGAGAAAGCGATTCGAACTTCTCGTATGCCAAGAAAGCTAACTGATCAGTTTCCTTCAAATAAAGACGGTCTAGTTGTACGAGAATTTCAGCAACACCCCCGGCACTACATATGTCACTAGTATGTAGCTCTAAAGCCGCCTCGCGCGCCTTGCCACTGAGGGATAGGAGTAAAGCAGGACCTTGCTTTGTGTCAGATAATTCGGTTAACGTTTGCCAAATTTCTATTTCCTTCCAATCCTCATAAGAGGCATCCGAACGCATTGGAGGTGGGACTTTCACATTTATCCGTAAGTTGGAGTCTGCTATAGCTCTGCTACCATTTGTCAATACATGTGATAATGTCAAAACACTGAATTGATTGCTTGATAAATTTCAAAACCCCACCAAAACCTGAAAGTACAAAAGGAGAAATACGATATCAACATACATTATTAACTAGTATACCAAAGTACATGATACAAAAATATAGCATGGGAAATGAAGTAAGAAACATAGTTCCAACAATCCAATACCCATTCTTTAGCCATCTGAGATGTGATCCTCGGCGTGGAGTCCAGATGTACCATGTGAAACTGATGGACATTGCTGCAATTGGACATGCACGTTTCCCCGGCGGCGGGCCTTTGCACCGCAGGAAACTTGAACACAAGCACGCTCTCCGATGGTATGCGCTTCCCTGAGTACATCTGCAGAAGATGATTGATGTTCGTCTCATCCATCCATATGAATGTTCTTGCCCTTCTGCTATTACATGGCGCTTGGATTGTCTCTGGACGTACTGTTTTCATCATTCTCCTTGTTCTGCTGGCTGTTCATGAACGATAGGTTCATGATGGGCTTTCTTTAATGTTAACATTCTCTCCTGTAGATACATTGTGCATATGTCGATTTAGAACGACCTAAACACCAAGACGCTCGCGCACACCTCGTCTACTAACTGATTCAGCCGTTATTTCGTTTTAAAGCTGGATCCCTCTCATTTCTGTATATAATGGTGTCAATATGACTCTCTCATCTCATTTTTATTTTGCTTCTGCCGCCGCCTTTGGATTTTGATCTTTTCATTACCGCTACTACGAACCCCAAGTATATGCGGATTTTACTTTTATGCCTAATATGGACAGCAAGTGTTGGCGCAATCACCACCAAAATTAGCTACTTCTACAATTCTCCTTCTGTCAGTCGGAGCAATACGCTGATAATTTCCACGAGGCAATTTTGCATAAATTTGCTATGATTATGCAACGTAAGCCAATTGGAAAATATTCTATGAATTTAAAAATTCAAAATTACAAAAAGCAAATATTTGAAATGTTTTACGATAAGCTCATTTCTGTTCATTAATATAGCTCTCTGATCTTCATTTGATTCCACCCTTATATTGCTTGTATATTCCGAATTGCGATAAATGCACAGGATATAGACAATCTCATCTGTGACAAATATCTTGCAAATCCATTTGGAAATGTCTGAAATTCCATTTGGAAAGATCTGAAAATCCATTTGGTAATTATCTGAAATAGATTATGGAAAAAGGTTTGAAGTAGGCCTATCTGACAAGAACTGAATGCCAAAAGAAAGCACTTTGGATGTTGAAAGTTCCCTTTGCTTGTAACTTTTCAGTCGGAGGCTTGGCACTTTTGTTTACCGTCAGATGCTCGAGAAACTGGATCTAGCACAGTAGTACCACCATGGAAATCTGGCTTGATTGGTCGACTCTGGCTTTCAATTGCTGAAAGACAGTCTACATGTTATGAAGATGTGTCGGAGGAAAACCGCAGGCTTTTCGTCATCGAATACGAGTCCGAATTTATCGGGACCAAATCACTTTTGTGGCCTTCCTTCCATGCGTGTTCTGCTGAAGAGTATGTGCAGCGTCATACGGCAATCAGAGTAGAGTAATTTCTTTTCTCTGGCAGACTTCAATGTTAGTCTACAAAAAGCAGTGCTGGCTCCTTGTATTCGAAAAAATTCAATTTCAATGAACCGCACTTTCACATATCACAACTGAGATGCACCTTTACTTGTGAGAAATAGCATATATCTCACGTGGAGTTCTCTGCCTGTAGGTAAAAAATCGACACTTCTCTGTGTTAACATATGTATACCCACTTCACCCCCAATTTTCAAAGATTAGAGCAGAATAATAATGGACTGGTGCAGAATTAGGCCTGTTATCATATCATAATTAGGAATGTTTCAGCTTTTTTGCAGGGTATGCTTAAGTTTAGGTCATGATGCTGTTTCCCTTGCTGCAATGGGAAAGTTTCGTTGATCGTTCCTTTTTTTTTCAGTTAGCAGAAAGGAAATCGAAAGTTGCCTGCTATGGAAACAATGAAAATCGTATATTGAACCAATTCTATCGGAACTTCATGCTATTATCACGCTATCATCATAATCCAAGCGATACACGGAAATGTCAATCCGCTTGGTTTCCGGATAACTTTAGGTGATCTTCAACCCGTATACCCATTCCATCCCCACACCTACTCGATTTTGACTGCTATATTTTGAGTATAGTCATGAAAAATTTTCAAAAGGAGCAATTTATCCGAACATGAGCTTTCTAAACATATTAAAGTTTTGTTGAATTTGGAAACGACTTTCTGTACGTAATTTGCATTTGCCCATTTCAATTTGTTGTGAAACAATATGTGTAGTGAAATCATAACAAGGATCTGTGGGAACATCCTACCGGCATCAGGGAAATAAGCTAATAACTGAGAATTCTAATGATCGAGACCATGAATCTAGTGAGAAATCATCGATGACAAATCTAAGATTGAACGCTTTTTTCCCTTGATTTTATCAATACCAGTCATTTGAATTTGACATTTTAACGGCTAATGAATTCAGAAGAAAGAAAGCAGGTGATAGCTACCATTTCTTGATGTCATGTTACACAGAATGTCGGCTTCGGTTGAATGTAGTTTGTATCGCAAACCATCTAATAAACACATTCAATTGAACTTCCGCTCGAATGTCCCAATGAATTGGAAAAGAGGCTTGGCAAACGGCAGTATTTGCCGTACATATAGACTGTCCAGCAGTTGGGAATTATTTCATGAGGAAATTGGGAAACTGAGACATTTTAGCAGCGAATGACTACCCCTTGTAGTTTGTAGAAAAGCATCTGAGAGAAACTCAACAAGATTATAATTCCAAGAACAACGCATGAAGAAGAATCTACAAATGAAGAAGGTAACAGCATACGACAGACTTTTACTTGTAGATATGATAAAAAAGCATTGTTTTGTAGGCGTATAGAAAAGACTGATACCCATGAAAATAAGATCCAATTGTGTCTTTGCTTTCCGCAGTACAAGATAGCGAGATGATTTTCCTCTGAAGTCTCCTACCTCGAAATCCCTTGTCTCATCGGTGATTTATGAATTTAAGTTCACTGGTAATCAGTCTATCACATACATTGGTGAGACAGCACGACATCTGGGTAGGAAATTTCAAGAACCAGTACAGGGTTCACGCAGGTCCTGGAAAAGTTTGGGAATTCATCGTTTCATAAGATTCAAGTCATGGAATGTGATAATGTGAATCAATTTTCGTTATTCTGTGAATAACATTTACAGCTTTTTTGATCACTCACCATGTTGATTTTAAAATTGCCTTTACAAGAAATGATGTCTTCAATTGAATTTCATTCTTCGTACTTCTTATATTACATGTATTTCTGGTCGGCATACTATTCTATTTAGAACATTTGAATAATATTTGCATGTGTGGTAAATGAATGGGTTTAATATTACTGTAAACAAACATGTAACATGGTGTTTTGTTTATGGATAAATGGAATTTTCTGTTGAAGTATTTTGGGTGGTCTTTAGATCAATTTTGAAACAAATTCTTTAAACATATGAGCTGAAAATTGTCATAAAAAAATATTTCACGACCCGACTCTTGTCCAATTGAAATTTCTAGGTTGAAATAAATTGCATTATACCAATGTTCTTATATGCAAAAATTAAAGAGAAAATGAATTAAAAATCAAATCCAATGGCAGTGTGAAACTCAATACTGATTGTTTTGGATGCATAACACTTGACGAAAGATGGCGGATGAAACATAGCCTCCAGACAGGATTGTAGAAGTAGGAAAGCTTTAATAATTCACTTTTCTTTCGTTTTTGTATATCTGGACCATTGTACACCTAACTTCTTATTTCCTACCGAAGTTTTCACTTGACAAAAATCGGGCGAAAGGCCTCGTTGAAAAGGATATCTTTTGCTAATTAGTTCATTGTGTCTGTTTAAACTTTTGATGGAATTTTTCTTAAATGTTTAGATACATATAACTGCTATATCCCAACAGTCGGTCAGGTTCTCTTATTTTCGCTCTAGTTTGGAAGACATTTGAAATTTTTGACGTTCACATAGTCATCCTATTACGGATGTCAACATGTTAGTTTCCACTTGCAAAATGATGAGATCTTAATATTATCCATTCCTCTTATTCCAGAAGTTGTTGATGTAAATCGTGCCTACATTTGTGACAAGTTGGAGTAAAAAATTACTATGAAATGTGCAATCCATTGATTTGAAGGCAATCGACTCATGTACATTGAGATATCTATGGTACACAACATTTCAATGTTATTTATTCTTATGACACTAATAATGCTCTTGAAATTGTTCCTTATGTTGTTATATTTTATTTAAAAAGTGTCACAACTTTTACGTTATTTTTGTTATTATGGCTCTCTCCTCTCTCTGCCTGTCCTATCGTTAATAATATCAAGTCGATGGAGTGGAATATTATGAGCTTTGATTTTTGCACTAACTTCTTCAGATGATTGTTCTAATCAAGTTTGCTTGAGAAACTTTTTCAAGGCCAAGCAAACGTTAGCTTTAGAGCCAAGTCAAACCATTTGAGAAAAAAATTGACTCCAATCAAACAGCTAGAGTTTTCATGAGAAGCTTGTGGAATTAAACGATATTAGACTTTACCTGGCATGTATGATAATCACAAGGGCCTCTTCCGGGTTTTAACCGGATTTCCGGTTTTTTTTTAGAATAAACAAAGTAGTAGGAGAAAAATTGTATTAGCCAAAGTAATAAATTAATTATTGATTTTGAGCTATTCTAGATCCCTTGAAAAGGGCCCTTTGAGATTGTGAAATGGCCTTTTTTGAGATTGTGAAGTGCCCCAGAACAGATTGCCGAAGGTGGCCCCTTCATGATCGGGAGGGCGGGCCCATTTGAAACGCGAATGCGAAGGGGCCCCGTTTTAAGGATCGTGAGGGGCCCTTTTGAGACTGCGGAATAGTGGTCCCTTTGAGATCGTGAGGTCGGCCCTTCTGAGTACTGCGAAGGGGCCCTTCTTAATTTATATTCAAATACTTTTATGCTTTTAAAAAATAAGATATATATGGCGGGTAATATGGGACACTCTAGGCGTTTTGGTTCTCTCCAGCTTAATCCTTTTGTCTTCACTGCCTGCCAAACTATGTTTCCGAAAGTTCAACAATAGAGAAGAAAAAATAATCTACTTGAAACAAAGGGTAAAGAAAATAGGACCTATGAAGAAAACAAAATCTCGAAATATCCTCCAATTCAAACTCCAACCTGTTGTTACACGGATACCACCAAGCCTCAAACAATCAGAAAAGTGACCCCATCAACCAAGTGTGAATTTTATACAAAAAATCCCCCCTAATTTGAAATCCCCCAGACCCAAGAGGGAACTGTATTTGAACATTCATGCTATTCATCTAGCTAAATATTAGAGTATTAAACAGATCCCAGAGGGTTTATCCCAAAAGCCTGGAGATTTTGCCTGTGTCGCTTTGTAAAACATCAAAATTCTACTAGTATAGCACTCCAAAAGGGGTGGAGGTTATTCTCCTGCGGCGCTTTTTATTAAACATCAAAACTCTACTTAATTACACTCTCAAAAAGGTCTAGGTTTTGGCCTGCCGGACTCTTTAAAAAACATCAAAATTCAAATAGTTAAAAATCCCAAAAGGCTGGTGTGTTTTCGGCCTGCGGCGCTTCGAAAGGCATCAAAAACTCTACTATTTATACTCCCAAAAGAGTGCAAGGTTTCGCCTGCGGCGCTTTAAAAACATCCAAAACTTCACTAGTTTGCATTCATAATAAGGGCTGGATGTTCTTGTCTGCGGTACCTTAACCCTCAAAAATGGTAGAGCTCAAAAATAAAACTATTATCTATGGCCTTAATTGCATTAATAATCAATGTATTTTAGTCGCAGGCAAATGGTAATTATAGTGAATTCGGCGCATAAAGATTCATATAACTTATGTAAAATTGAATCTTGGATTCACTTGTAGTAATCACATCAAAACTGAAAATGGGCCCCCGAAAAAAGTAAACGTTTTGGACCCCTGTCGAGATATCTAACGGATTTTTTTATTCTAGATACCCGGCGTTCTCATCCCTGGATTTAGGAGAATTGCTGTTTAAATAATTTGCGATGAGTGTGTAGTATTGACGCTGGCATTCCATCCTGCGCGAAAGATTATTCCTATCCTTCAGGAACATTCGGTATACTTTATGCAGCATAGAAACGCGGAAGATTTTTATTACCACCACACATTCTCGATTTTCTAGAAAGAATGATGCCTCTCTCCAAAGAAAATTGGCTTTGCCCAAGCAATTTAAACCGCGCAAGTCATCCATGGATTTTGGTATGTTGATATTTTCTGTGACCAAACACTACTGTTGAAGCAGTCTTCCAAAACGTTCGAACAGCCTGGACACAATTTCCTATTGGTTTCATGAAAATTCTTCACAACAAAGAAACGGGATCTTGCACCGTGTGACGTCATGGCACGCTAAATAGGAAAATGGCCAAAGCTGCACGGGAGGAACACTGCATTATAAATTTCAATGTAAAATTTTTGAGCGAAAGGAAGAAAGTTGTCTTTGAAAAAGTTAAGTAAAATCATTCTATGGGCCTACATGTAGATTATTCGATAATATGCAATCTTAATATCGAGCTGAAATTCATCAATCGTTCAATAACTTCATGCTGATTTTGCTATTGAGGGGAGGGTAGAGGGGTCATTGTTAGTGTCACTCTGTCTAACGCATTCGTGAAAAAACGGATTCTCTCCCCGAAAATAGTAGCTGTTCGAGTCATGTATATCTAGTGCACCTTGATGAAACTGATGATGAATAAGCAATCAGTAATAATATTAATACATTTGCTTTGGTAACGTGTGGAGGATTTAGAAGCATTCTTTATTAGAATATACCCAACTTCTATCTGCTTCGTCAACGCTTTCAAAACTTACCGGGTTGTGGTGATATCGATATGATCGTAAGTTTCTTAACTTTGAGGGGGGCCCACGACTACGTAATACTAGGGGGGGGGGCATTCCCGATTTGACTGTCGGGTTTTTATATTTTGATGAAGAGTGGCAGCCCTGGTGTAATTCAGCATGCAGGTTCTGAAAAACATCACATTCACAAGCAAAATGGATTCGGTCTGCTCGGCATGCTCCTGCGAAGGTTCCAGAAGCGCTCGACGAAAGCAAAGAAAAAGGAGGCAGATGGAGGGGGGGGGGGGAAAGGGGGGAAAAAGGAAAAACGGAAAGAGAAGAATACGCTTGTCTCTTGAAAATTAGCAAAATAGAGTAGCCTCAAAGGAGGTTATTGCAAAAGATCTTCAGCAAGCGATGGGGGGTACTCATATTGACATTTGTTTTGATTTGAAGCAGGAACTGAAGTATGTTGTTTCAATGTTTTTGTTTGATAATTTTTTTGTAAGTGTTCGATTTTTAGTTGCAATTATAATTTAAATTTGTAACAAGCGCTTAAGATGACAATTCTTCATAAATAGGTTGGTCTTCTATCCGAATCGTTTACAAAATCTGATGATTTTGTATATTTCGCTATTGAGTCAATGATTTGTTTTGAACTGAATGAGATCAATGGATGATGCACTGTGATAATCTCATGAGCGAGTTAAATTCTACTTTGCGTAATGATGTGCGGATGCGAAGTGCAATTTTAGTAATGTATCTACTTCATTATCTTAGTATACGAAAGTGTAATTATCTTGGTTCACGGGTATACTAAATCGTTGTGTATTCCTTGATGGGTTTTGGAATTTCATTATCTGAGTCCTAGAAATCCGGGAAAAGTTTTAGAATTCTCTATTGAGGACTCTACATGAACCCTGATGTGTGAAGACTTGGTCCCATCTTTGACCACTTGCTTGCATTCAATACCTGCAGCAGACGAAGCATCATGAACAATTTCACTATCCTTTATAGGATTTCATTTGTGTGTATTGCGGAGGCCCTCTTCAAAAAAGAGGTCTCCAATTTTGAATAAGTAACTTTCCCAGTGGGGCTCTTCATTTTTTCTTCCCGTTTTCTAATCCCCTTTTTTACTTTTTTTGCCTTTATCTGTATATATCAATGTGTTTTGAGTTATTATCATTTTTTGCTTGTCAGGTAGGGTTAGGGACATTTTTCTGGAGGGGGGGGGGGACAGAGCTCCAAAATTTTTCTAAGTTAAAATCCCAGCCAAAATACATCCAAAAAATAATCGGTTTTGAGATTCAGGTTCCCAGAGGGCAGTCCTAGAGTGGCACAATCACGAGCTCCTGCAATGAGACCAAACTTTGGCTGGAATCTTAGAAACACCGTTGAAGCTTTAGAATCCAAAAGAGCTTCGACAGTTTTCTATCCGAAGCTGGACATGATATGTCAAATTGTATTTTCAATTCATCACACTGATCTATAACAATATCAGGAGCAGCAGCTAAACAGGGGTAATGCGTTCTGTTGTCCACAGGTTGAAAGATGGCATATCAAAACCAAGTTCGCTCAATGAAAGCTCGCTCGCTTCTTAGATGCTCATTCCAAGCAAACTGACCGAAACCTTAGTCTGATGCTGGAACTGATCGGACTGAAGTCGTTAAAGATTTGCCTCTTTTGTATTGTCTCTGGTTTTAACTCTTATTTATTTTACTCTTAACTTTTGGATAGTAGACATCCTGATTCTATTGTTAGGCAATTGATCATGTCTGAACTAATTTAGAACTATTATTTCGATTGTAAATGCTTTTATGAATCCAGATCGTTACAATGCTTAACGGTCTGTGGTCAACGAAATACATAGTTCTTCGCAGTGAAGATTTGTTCTTATTTCATAACGTAACATCTGACTTCCCCTCGATCAAATTACTTCATTGTATCGAAACCTTGTTTAGAAATGAAGATGCCACGATTTTTCTCTTAATTTTTGCATAACCATCGTTAACTATGATTTATCAATATATATTGCAATAATTTGAAAATGTACGAAAAGTTTTGATTTTCAGTGGGCCTTGATGCCGCTGGAAAGACAACAATCTTATATAAGCTGAAACTTGGCGAAGTCGTAACAACTATACCCACAATCGGTTTTAATGTTGAATCTGTGGAATATAAAAATATCAGTTTCACAGTTTGGGATGTAGGTGGACAGGACAAAATTCGACCTTTGTGGAGACACTACTTCCAGAATACCCAAGTGAGTTGTTGATAATATTGTCATGAAAAAGTGTTAAATGGTATGCCCTGCAATGTGATCCATCTGAAATTTCAGACCATTACTCGGCATGACTGATACAAACTTGAAAACCACTGCGAATTCTGAATGTTTATATGTAACATTGAATATACGGCTGAGTTATTTTTCTTGCATATAAAGCACGCTAAGACATGCATAACTTCAACGGCGTAGCTTTAAGAGATCATTATTGCAATTACGGGGAAGCGGAGTCGGTGTCTAATCATTTTTGCTTTGAGTCCTTAGAATTGATTGAACTCCGACTCAGGCTAGCGTTTCAACGGTCCATAGAAGTTTTATTTCGAGGAGTCAGTTGCAATTCTTTACTAATGTCATTATGTCCTTATACCGAGTCTTTAATTTACATCGTAGCTTAATGGGGTTCCAGATTAGGTCAATGTTTTTTTCGCGTTAAATTTCATGATGTATGACTCACTCACCGCTTTTTACGTTCTTGTGTTCCAGAAGATGCTGGGTTGGACGGTTTCCGCTTGATTCTCTTCCACTTCTGGCGATCGTATACATCAGCTTCTTGAGCGCCAACACTTCTCAGATCTTCGTCTATCACATCATGCCAGGTCTTTCTTTGACGTCCTACAGCACACTTCCCAGCAGCTTTGATCTCCGTGACCCATTCTGACTCGCTCTTTCTACGCACGTTGACAAGCCAACGCAACTTCTGATGGAATCTAAGATGTTCTCCAGTCTCATTTCCTGTCGCAGATCTTCATTAGACCTTCTATCTGATTTTCGCACGTCCACACATGTGCACTTCAGCAGATTGCAGCATCTTTTGAGTAGAGAGCAGGGTCAAGACTTAAAACCGTAAATCATGCTTGACGGACACATGCTGCATACAACTAGCCTTTAACTCGCATGGAAAGTGATTTCGATGTTTAAAAGGCTTGGAGCTCCCTAAACTTTCTCTAACCGCACCGCATTCTGGCAACTACGGCTGACTCAACGGCACCGCAACTGTCGATGACATCACCAAGGTAACAGAAGCTGCTAACGCATTCAAGTCGGTACATATCAACGCAATTAGGCATATCTTGATCAGCATCCTTCGAACCTGACAAGTAATTCTCACATTTGTAGTTGATAGTCGCAGTGAGTCTCCCTTTCATTTTCGGACCATATCCATTTTGCTGTCTGGTATTTTTTCTATCGTTTTTACAGCCGCTTGCCATGATCCTCGTCTTTGCAGCATTCATCTTTGAACCTTTACAAGAAAAGCTTCTTTCCCAAGTCAGTAGTTTCGCCTGAAGATCTTCCTCGGAATCTGCCATAAGGTCATCTACAGAAGTTCATGCGGCAGTCCCTTCCTCGCGGCTTCACTTGCTGCATTCATGATTACAGCAAAGAGCAGCGGACTAAACACCGAATTCTGATGCTCTCCTACATCCACGTTAGAGTGGTCAGAGTCTCCGAACTTCTTGAATGGCCGCAGTTGCATTGCGGTATAGTATTATATAATATCACGTTCGGAAATCGCAAATTTCGCGAATTTCGCACTTATTAAAAAAAATTTGCTAGTTTTGCTATGCATGAAGCTTTTGATGTCAGGCAGACTATTGGGTACATTTGTAGGAGGGAACATGCTGTATAATCTAAATAAGTATTTAAAGTGACCTATTATCAATGTTCATGAACTCTCAAATAAAAAGGTGTCCTAAAAGGCATGTAGGCCTATACATAAGCGTAGATTACGTAACATTCACTAAAATAATAACATAATGCATTCAAATGTTCTTATTTCAATGTTTTATTCAAATGTTCACATTTGAATCTTTGAACAAGATTAAAGTGGCGTGTTGTTACTTGTGAACTTATAGGCACACAGCATCATCGGCATTGTGCATCAAAATGGCTACTGAGTTCTAATGAGAGCCATGTGTTGTATTGCTTTTATTGTGGCAGAGTGGCCGTCGCTGTGGCTTTGTGTAGAATGTTCGCTCTGCCCCCGGGAGACCTTGGTTCAAACCTTGGTAGGGTCAAACCCAAGACTTTTAAAAAAATAGGTACACTGTACACAAAAAGAATGAGTGTGATAAATAACAACTTGGACACATGGGAGATAGGTTACGTGCCTAAAATGCTTCCGAGTATAAAGTGTTCATTTGTTGTTTTGAAACCAACACCTCTTAACGTCCTCTAATGTAAAGATTTGTATAACTTTGTTACAGGAATTTACTATAATTCGATTGCTTCATATGAAGATCTTCAATTGATTCGAACAATGAACGAGAAGTTTGTCGAACACCCATAAGATCACTACTGAGCAATAGCGCTCTTTTGAGCTCTTGATTTCTGTTCAACAGGCAGGGGGTGAATACTACTGATTGCTCTGCGTACACTAGTTAGAGACGTGTGCTCTAATGATAGCCATATTCTCTATTTCTTTCATAAATTTAACAAACAATTTCTCATGTCCTCGTGGGTTTGCCTGACAAGCTTTTTTTAAATTCAAGTTCATATACATCTAAGGTATATTTAAACTGATTCTCGAATATATTCATCTGACGTATATCGGAGCAGTCTTGAATAGATTAATTTCACATGATTTAAAACAAAAATTGTCGGTGTGTTGCAAAACAATTCTTCGATATTAACTGCGCTTCTGCGTTTTCTTTTTTTGTCTTCCACATGAGGTCAGAGGGCTTGAACAAAAAGTTGATTCGAGAAGCCGCTTGCATCTGACTCGTTCTGAGAAGCCGGGTAGCCCGTGGACTTGGGCCTGATATAATAGGACAAAAGCACACACAATACAAGACTGTCGGTCCGGGTGTGAAAATCCATTTCCATAATGAAATTCGAACATTTTTCTCGTGCTGGAATAAGAATGCACACAAAAAATTAGGAGTCTAAAAATTATAATCACAGGTGATAAAGCTAAGAATGATATATCGATAGTATTGACTGGTTTCGCGTTGCTGTTGTATCTACCAAATTATCTATTCACGAATGATAAGATAAACGACAGATGAATGTATTTGAGAATCATTTTAATTATACCTTGCTGTAAATGTACATGAAGTACTTGATTTGAAAAAAGTTTGTCTTGCAAACATTAGAACTTGATAGGACCTGAGAAATTGTTTGTTAAATTCATGAAAGAAATACATCAAACGGCTCTCATCAGAGCACACGTCTCCAAATAGTGCACCCAGAGCAATCTGTAGGCCATTCGTCTATTAAACAGAAATCAAGAGTTCAAAAGAGCGCATGTCTTATTGCTTTCTTTCAGTCGGAATGATGAACAATATACATATTAAACATATATATGTAAAGGTTGGCAGCAAATCATAACTACTACTGTAATACTACTATAATCACTGTACATCATAATACCGTATTTCTTTGAATATGAGACGCCCTTGAATAAGGGACGCCATCGAATAAGAGACGCATCCGTGAGAGGAAAAAAATTAATAAGAGACGCCCTTGAATAAGGAACGCATGTACAAAAAATAGACTGCTATAGACATATTACATGCAGGCTATTGTAATGTGGTAGCTACATCCGCCTGAGCGATTATTAGGCCTACTTATCTTAGTAAAATAAGTCAGTCTACTAGTAAATACCGGATATCATGACCAGTATTGTATAATATATATATATAAGGCTTCTTGTCGTTGTACATGCAGTACATGCATGTTGTACATACGTACATGCAGGCCTACTTAAGGTTACTTCATCTACCATTTAAGGAGACATTATACGGAAGCTTCCCTTGCATTTGGAGTCATGCACCGGTCGGTAACTTTTGCTGTAAATACTACTTGATTATCGGTATTTTCGTTTCGGTAAATTCAGATCTAGTCTACATGTATAGTGGCCAACATGTACTGGTATATGAATGTATTAGATGAGTCTACAAGATATGCTACTACAAACCATAAAACTCCTTTCATTTCCAAAATATCTGAATTATGATAAAGCGTTTGTATGTAAGAAAAATTACTGGCGAAATTTGCCCATGACATAGGCCTAAGTGAGGAATGCAAAGGATACCTAAGAGAATAGTAGCAAAAAACTAAGACATCTTTTTCTAATGAAAGAATGAAAACTTGAACATTTGATAAATAAGAGACGCATCAATCAGGGATCTGAAAAAAATAAGAGACGCGTCTCTTATTCAAAGAAATACGGCATGTGATATCAAAAATCACGAATATCGGCTGGTTTTTAAAATTTGGATTGTCTAGGGAAGATTGAGTTTCACCTTGACACATATTTGAAAAGAAATCTATTTGCGGAATGGCTCGCTTTGCTGTTGTATCTACCAAATTATCTATTCACGAATGATAAGATAAACGACAGATGAATGTATTTCTCAATACTGATGCAAACAGCCTGAAACCTAATTGATTGAACTTAATGTATTACTGGCTGATGCGATTCATTCAATTTCTCTGAATTCAATTTATCTATTGGTACGATCTTTACAACGTTCCGATGGCCTCCTGTGATAGAGGATATCATGAATACAAGCGCAGTACGTGCCTTGCTACAATTGTCGGAGGTAAACCCAAAAATTTTGCCACTCGTCAATTCTAGTTTTTGTGCAATGTAAATTTCGTCTATAATGAGCACCCTTGAAATTGATTCAAAGGCGAGATCGCTTGGATTGATACTGTCTCATACCGCATGGGACATGGATTGGGTTGTTGTCTGCAATTGACGCGTAGTTGGAAGAAACAAAATATTGGATGATCGAATTAATGCTCGGTGAGCAGTGCTCTTCGAATATACTCGGTAAGCAGATGGACTTCTAAAATACAACAGATAAAAAAGATGCAGTTATGCAAATTTGATGAATTTTTCATTGCGAAATTTCTATTACGGATTAGTACTCTTAACTGCCCGCACAAAAGTTGTAAGTGACTCAATTTAGATACCGTATTTCTTTGAATAAGAGACGCGTCTCTTATTTTTTTCAGATCCCTGATTGATGCGTCTCTTATACAGGGGCGTCTCTTATTTATCAAATGTTCAAGTTTTCATTCTTTCATTAGAAAAAGATGTCTTAGTTTTTTGCTACTATTCTCTTAGGTATCCTTTGCATTCCTCACTTAGGCCTATGTCATGGGCAAATTTCGCCAGTAATTTTTCTTACATACAAACGCTTTATCATAATTCAGATATTTTGGAAATGAAAGGAGTTTTATGGTTTGTAGTAGCATATCTTGTAGACTCATCTAATACATTCATATACCAGTACATGTTGACCACTATACATGTAGACTAGATCTGAATTTACCGAAACGAAAATACCGATAATCAAGTAGTATTTACAGCAAAAGTTACCGACCGGTGCATGACTCCAAATGCAAGGGAAGCTACCGTATAATGTCTCCTTAAATGGTAGATGAAGTAACCTTAAGTAGGCCTGCATGTACGTATGTACAACATGCATGTACTGCATGTACAACGACAAGAAGCCTTATATATATATTATACAATATTGGTCATGATATCCGGTATTTACTAGTAGACTGACTTATTTTACTAAGATAAGTAGGCCTAATAATCGCTCAGGCGGATGTAGCTACCACATTACAATAGCCTGCATGTAATATGTCTATAGCAGTCTATTTTTTGTACATGCGTCCCTTATTCAAGGGCGTCTCTTATTAATTTTTTTCCTCTCACGGATGCGTCTCTTATTCGATGGCGTCCCTTATTCAAGGGCGTCTCATATTCAAAGAAATACGGTATATCCTGACAATATTCTAGGGGGTACTTTTATCAGTACTTCGGCTGAGAATGAAGTATTGAATACATTTCTTTCTAATATAGGTTTTATAAATGGCAGTAAATTAATAAACTGTGAAAAGAAGGAGATTTTGTTGTCACTGTCGACCAAAAAAAATGTTAATATGCACACAAAGGTATCACGCTTTCACCAGAAACGATTGATATTATCAAATCGTAGTCGATGGCTAATAATGAAGCAACACGACACATACCTATTGAATAGAAATCGAGAAGAATGAATTGTTTATGATTATCGGAATTCACTTTTTCCCATTCACTTGTGTAATCAGTGTTCTATGGATCGGTCTTCACACGCGATCGAAGCTTTGTAGTTTGTCTTGAACAGTCAAGGCAAGATCTTGATTTTCGAAACGGCGCTCAAATGTTGCGTTCGGCGTTCTCCTAACAGGGTGTGGAGTAGGGAAATGCAGTCACATGAGAAAAAAAACCGGCGTTTCAGGTAACGTTTCTGCAGCGTTTGTGAGTCCCGATTTCTTCTCACATTTGTGTCCTTCGATGTTAAGATAAAATCATCATCCTTGAAATGCCTTGAGCATACACTGGAAGACTTTTCTCGAAATACATCGTAACCATTCTTTCAAGATATCTTCATGCGGAAATACTCGACATCCAACGACGGCGCAGGTTCAACCCATTAATGTTTCACTATTTTATGTTTATCACACAATTCACTGTTAAATACTGCGTTGAGCTTCAATGAATGACACTTGTGTTTTGCTGGGAATTAAACCCTCATAATGAACACAAATTTCTATGAAATCGATTGCCTTCATGTCCAGGCCACCATTATAACGACGTCTATGATTGGGGTAAATATTATCTCCCGCGCGGGCAATAATCTTCTTAATGGGTCAAGGTCAAATAAAGGAATAGGATATCTACATTGCATTCACGGAGACAAATAAATAGCTATTATATGTTGTAACTTACGATTTTTGAATATTTTCACCTTTAACTTATTTGTTGAAAATGGACCAAGTTTTCAAGGAAACGTTATCGAATGTCAAATAATGAATTTTACATAATCAAATGGTTGTCTGACATCGCCTTTAAAGCATTAGATGATAGAGGAAAACAATAATTCAGAAAAACCTTTTTCAAAGGTGCAATAAACTGATAACCAACCAACAGCTTAACAGGACATGCAAAGAAAACAATATATATAATATATTAATGATAAAATTCGCCATTGGCTGATTAGTTCAAAATAATCAAAAATAGACAAGGCCAATAAAAAAGATCTTGTTACTGATAATATTTCGAATACCTCAAATAGGATGGAAAAAAATTTTTTCCCATCCGATTTGATGAAGAAGAGGCATTTGAAATATATATATATATATATATATATATATATATATATATATATATAATATTATATATAATATAATAATATATACACACCCCGGCTCAAAGAGTCTTGACCCAACCCTCATTTTTGCCCGATTATTTTGCTACATTCACTTTGTGAATGATAGTTTCATTCCAATGCAATTAAATTAAATGTCACTATTCCATTGAAAAACAGTCATGTATCCTTCTATACTTGATGATAGATCATTCCAATTGCAATTAATTATGTCCACTTATTGAAAACAATACAATGTTCCCTTGTTTACTTTGTTACAAAATATTTGCGTCAATATGACAAATATTTCACACAGGATAATAATCTACAAGAAAGCTGACGAAGGTACTAATTCAAAACTTTAGTAACTCGCCATCTTGCCTGAATTACGCTTTTGCATCGTCTCGAGGCATGCTTTCCATCCACGAGCTTGCGCGCAAGTTCGTTTTGATCCATTTCATTGATACCCTACCCGAACAAGGGAGCCAATCAACACTTGCTTCGTTCTTGCGGTTTTTTCTTCATTGCTAAATCGTCCCCATCTGAGCTTCCACAGCTCTTCAAATTGGATCTAAAAAACTAAACACCGGACAAACTACAGGTCTCAGTGAATTTCCGGCCAGTTCCATTACGCAGCTGTTCATATCAGCGAGAAATGCTTTAAACACTAAAAACAAAATGAGATTAAAGACATTGAAAACATCTGGCAAATCTAAAAAGTATACAATACCATTTGTAGACCCACCTTTTTGTGCGTGGGTGCTGGGGGAGACAGTCTTGTTAAAAGATAATGTCTTCTCGTTAATATCCATGAAGGCGTCCGTCAGAGTGATATTGAAGGCAAGCAAGCCTTTGTATCACAAAATCTGCATGTAGCTTTTCACTGATTAGAACCGGCATTCCCTTCACAAATTTTGGCAGTCCTTTTTTTACCCATTCCGTACCGGCTAAATCAGGCCCCCATACACACATGTGCTACTCGGGGAATTTTAGATAACTGTTGAATTGGCAAACAGATCTCCAGGATGATAAGTTTCTCTCTCCGCTTTTTCTATCGGCCTTACAAACTATCGTCCATACTGAACGAAAGAGGTTAAATTTTGACTCGTCACCGACCATACCACTACCACTCGTCTTCCCTCCCCACTGATTCCATTCGGTCCAAGATGAGTACTTACTCCTTGCCCAAGTAAGGCGCGCAAAGCATCATACCTCTTGGTCAACACGTCGGTTGTTTTCTTCGCTTTGGAAACGTTCTAAGCACACCGTATCCCATTTGGCAAAATAGCGCGCAGCGGCACGCCGGAAAAGTCCCCCTACAGGACATCGCGTGAACTACCTACTTCGGGTCAGATTTGATGTTATTTGATTCCGTAGACGTTTACTCGGCGATCTTTCAGGACCAGATGCTCTTTCAATCTTCGTTTAGAGCTCCGGACTGTCAGCTTTGTTGGCCTTACCCCCGACACTTGTGAAGTGGCTCACAGGTTTGAGTCCCTTTCCTTCACTCCTTGCAAACTACATACGATCCACAGTCCCTTCCTCACTTTTCTCTGACAACCGTTTTTTTTTGATATTCTCTTCGTTGCTTAGTCCATTCCCTCGAAAAGTGCTTTAATAACAGCAATATCAGGCGGAGGTTTTGCGGTTGGTATCGTCCCTGGCATGCCAAACAAAGCATCAGAAGGGAAATGGTGTGTCATTGTACTCGCGATGAACATTATTGAGTCGAACCAACCAACAAACTGATGTTTTGAACCAACCAATCTGCTAATCGTCGGCCCATAGCCAAACCATTGGCAAATTAAAATTTTAAAGTCTGAATGACATTTGGGAACCACTGTAAATATAATTCTGAAGCGCATGATGCAGGTCTACAAACATCGGAAATCCAATAATTCTGGAGGGGAAAGTCTAAAAACAGATTACTGGACATGAATAATCAGGTTTTGGTAACGAGCAATAAAGTCTTATTGCTACCCGATAATTGTTTGCCAACGTTTTTCGTAATTACATTTGAGCATTTTGTTCAATAGCATGATGTTTGCTTTCAATTACAAGCAAACCTGATACTCATGTAACATGTGATCAGATTACCCGTGCGAGAGAGATTAAGAAAAGAAAACAAAGAAAATTGATGGTGGGTCAAGACTTTTGGAGCGGGTCTTATATATTAAGAGAAATAGCCAATTCCATTTCTGAATTAAATACTAATTCCCATCCTTTTTATGTCTGAATTTCGTATTCCCTCCCCACTAAATTCCGACCGAAAATTTTGTTCCAGTAATAGTGTGTTTTTGTTGTTCAAGTTCTTAATTATGATAGTTTTTAGTGGTAGCATATTTTTGGTAATAAATGTCCCACATTTCCCTTTGCAAATATTCACGTTGTAGTTTGATATCAACAACATCTAATTCTAGATTGCCATTTGTCGAAAAGACTCCTTTTCGGTTTTTTCTGTATTGACTTTTTCCCTTTCTTGGTGCTAAGTGTTTCGCAAGCAAAATAAACAGAATGCCATTTTTATAGCAAAGTAATTCGTATTGTTGCGCGAACGTCTTTCGGACGGTAACAACCTGTCCATTTTCAAGCTCATAATGACTACAAAATCATTGCAAATGAAGATTTAAATACACCAATTCTCTGATATAGACATATGTTAACAAATGAATGCAAATAATGATATGTGGAAAAGATCATGACATCCTTAACAAGTCCCAAAACTCTCTAAACATAATGGCGATAAACTAGAAAATCAGACGTCAAGATATATCACTAGCTTCCCTAACAATTATAGCATATTAAGCGGTGCCCGATCGTCCCCTCTTTGTCTCTGATATTTAGAGAAGGGCATCTTTCCTTTATAAGAATTGCCTCAGCGATCTGCAGACTATTTGTGTCTGGGAATCGTGTCAGTATTTCCATTCGATCAATGATTCCTTTTGGTTTGACGTTATGTTGCTCAATTGAAAATAAATTGTAAATTTACTGAACAATTTCGGTCGGATTTAGTTGAATACGAAATTCAAAGACCTTCCATAGAAGGGAGTGAAGCCGGTTGGAATATCATTTGACTTTCCTTAAGTTTATATCGAATTTATTACTTATTTATTGGCATATTGTTTTCATTATATATCTTTACAGCAAAGTGTTCCCAGTCTTTTCATATTTCATGTAAAAGAAAAAGCACAGCTTTCCGGACTAGTTTCGATGTTTTTTATCACATCATCTTCAGCGGTAAAAAGAGTTACAAACATCTGTACACATCATTTACATACTTGCTATCTACAATTCATTTTCAACATTAACACAACTAAAACACGATAAAATACGTCATTAATTGTATGTCACATGCCACTGACGTCATGCATGTCATTTCGTCACCTTTCATGTAATTTCATAAATCTAGAGACAATTGATATGAACCATTTCGATCATTCGAGAGGCAATCTTTTGTTTTGATTCATGATTAATGTTTCAAGAATGAATGGAAAAATATTGTAACGACCCCTATAATTCTAAAGTTTTCATATTTTCGGTGCATGTTCATGCATCGAAAACCCTTCAGTGGGGAGTTTTATAAGTAGCCTCTCAAGATGCTCGCTATAATACTGGGTATTTAATCATGTCTATTTGGATGCGCCAATATACCCTCCATCGAACAGCGGTCACAACTGTATTGGTAAACACATGTTGGCTTTCAATACCATCAGAAATACTATCTTTATTTTGAAAAAAGTTTTTGAAGTTTGAAAGTTTTGTACGCGGGGTCTGATCTCTGTAATTGAGAGAACTTTGGTATGATGGATGTGAATTTCCTGTTATTTAATTCTTGAGTGACGCCCTCTCGAAATGAACGGAACTGGCCTAATAAAATAATATTTTTGCTTCTTTTCTGCTCTTTGTCAGGGATCTCTTCGTTGCACGACTGTCCTCTTTTTATCAATTTCTTTCTTTATCTGATTTATTTTTCATCATCAGGGAGACCATTACTTATGAAAATATCAGAAATCTTTTTAGATGCAGACTGAAAAAGAGTCTCATCAGAACAGATTTTAGAAGCGCGAAACAATAAAGACCGAATGGCAGACAATTTGTATTTGTCTGGAGCATAGGCAAAGTATGGAGTATAAACTCCTGTATTGGTCGATTTTATGTGAAAATCTATCTTGAAATTTTTTGATTGGAGAGTCACTTCGGTATCAGTCAAAGGAACTGACGAAATATTGAGAACAGAGTAATTGATTTTTTTGTCTTGAGATGAGACAACTGGTTTTTGAGTAGATTCAAGATTTCTAAGTTTTTTCGAATGCACTGATTGAACAATTAATTTAGTTTTGGCATTTTTGTGCTCGGTGATTGACTTCACAATTTTTAGCTGAGTCTCACTAAGAGAATCATAAAGTTTTGTCACTTCAGAAAAAACTTAGAAATCTTGAATCTACTCAAAAACCATTTAGTTGTCTCACAATCTTCAAGACAAAAAAATCAATTACTCTGTTCTCAATATTTCGTCAGTTTCCTTTGTACTGATAAATGAAAAAGAATTCTTGCTCTAGGTTTTTCGATGTGTTTTCCTCAACCCAAAATTAAGATTAATGAACAAAAAAGCTGGAGGCCGAAAATTTGGTCTCTAAACTCAAGCATTTCGATGGTTGCAGCCACCAACAATGAATCCTTGATAATCAAAATAAGCAACGCTTTTTCAAAAGTTACTTCAACAAACCCAGGAATATCCAATAATTGGAAATCTAAAATGAAGTCTCTATCCAAACTTGCCAAAAATAAGGATATTGTGATATCCAAATTTGACAAAGGCAACGGGCATATGTGATCCATGACAGAATCTCGTATGTGGGAGAAGCTCCAAAGCATATTGAGCTGATCAAAGTCGTTTCAAAAAATATAAATCCTGACCAAACGTTCAAAAAAAAGAACCATTTTCATTTTGGAAGAGTAAGAAGACCGATTACAATACGAAACTTCAAGATTTTGAAGTCCAAAAAATTGAATAAATGATGATATTTTTCAAAACATTCGGGCGTGTGGATCCCTCAGCCTGCTCGTCTCTATGGTCTCCCAAAGGTCCACAAAAATGCTGAAGATCCGCCCCATAACCCGGCCTATTATGAGTATGTGTAATTCTACACATTCTAATCACCAGCCTCTTTGGCTTGATAATATTTTTTAATAAAAAATTTCATTTCCTATGAAATACAATCTCAAGGATACTTTTCAATTTGTTGACAGCCTGAAATGTCTTTACTTGCCTGATGAGAACTTTCAGCTGTTCATTTTAGATGTTAAGAACCTTTTCACAAGCATTCCTGTGAAAAGAACGATTAAACACATTGCCTCGCTGATTGACTTCGACAATTTTCCTATTTCAAAACATGCTTTAACAGCTTTGTTAGATCTGGCTTGCACGAATGTCTTATTTAGTTTTAATAATGATCTTTTTTCATCAGGTGGACGGTATGGCCCATGGGTTCAAACCTAGGCCCTACCATGGCTGCCTTCGCTCTAGATATGATCGAAAGCAATTTTTGTAAGTACGACGGCACATTGCCATTCTTCTATCGTCGATTTGTTGACGATTGTTTTGTCATTTTTCGCAACAGTAATGAAGCCAAAAGCTTTTTGAACTTTTGTCAATGGTTTGGATGATAACATCCAATTTACCATGGAAGAGAGTATTAATAATTGTATCACATTTTTGGATACCGAAGTGACTCTCCAATCAAAAAATTTCAAGATAGATTTTCACATAAAATCGACCAATACAGGAGTTTATACTCCATACTTTGCCTATGCTCCAGACAAATACAAATTGTCTGCCATTCGGTCTTTATTGTTTCGCGCTTCTAAAATCTGTTCTGATGAGACTCTTTTTCAGTCTGCATCTAAAAAGATTTTCTGATATTTTTCATAAGTAATGGTCTCCCTGATGAAAAAATAAATCAGATAAAGAAAGAAATTGATAAAAAGAGGAAACACAACAGAAACACGACAACGACAAATCCAAACAGTCGTGCAACAAGAGATCCCTGACAAAGACAGAAGCAAAAAATATTATTTATTGGCCAGTTCCGTTCATTCGAGAGGCGTCAAAGGAAATTAAATAACAGAATTCACATCATCAACCAAAGTCTCTCAAATACAGAGATCAGAAAAAAAAAACCCGCGTACAAAACTTTCAAACTTCAAAACTTTTTTCAAAATAAAGATAGTATTTCTGATGGATTGAAAGCCAACATTGTTTACCAATACAGTTGTGACCGCTGTTCGATGCGGTATATTGGCGCATCCAAAAGACATTTAAATACCCGTATTAGCGAGCATCTTAGAGGCTACAACTCCCACTGAAGTTTCGATGCATGAACATGCACGAAATATGAAAACTTTAGAATTCTAAGGTCGTTACAAAATTCCATTCATTCTTGAAACTATAATCATGAATCAAAACAAAGATTGCCTCTCGAATGATCGAAAATGGTTCATATCAATTGTCTCTAGATTTTTTGCAATGAAATTACATGAAAGGTGACGAAATGACATGCATGACGTCAGTGGCATGTGACATACAATTAATGACGTATTTTATCGTGTTTTAGTTGTGTTAATGTTGAAAATGAATTGTAGATAGCAAGTATGTAAATGATGTGTACAGATGTTTGTAACTCTTTTTACCGCTGAAGATGATGTGATAAAAAACATCGAAACTAGTCCGGAAAGCTGTGCTTTTTCTTTTACATGAAATATATATATATATATATATATATAAATGATGAAATAAATTTATAATGATGCTGTAATTGCCTTCTTAGATATAAAAAAGTAATTAAAAACGAACGATTACATCTCAACAGACATACAGGGTGTCCGTAAATTCGCTTGACTTTTAAATTGAATATCTAAATGAGAAAGCAATAAACTTTTTTATCACAAGCCATGTTATATTGCGCAACATAAAGGGGAATTTACGAATCTAACAATAAAAAGCCAATATTTGATGATTAAAATGTTCAAATCAAATGTTCGAAATGATGGCCGTCGCAATCAATCAGTGCAGTCAATCGCCGAATAATATCGAAAACACCAGCGGCAAGTTCTTCGCGTGTGACTTCATTGCAGATATCAGTGATCTTCTCACTCAACTGGTCCAGGCTTTGTGGCTTACCATGATGGTATATCTTCGCTTTCATCCATCCCCAGAACCAAAAGTCGAGAGGATTCAAATCAGCAGGTGAACGTGGAGGCCACTCTCGGTCACATCCTCGACTTATCACGCGATCACCAAATGGCTGGACGAGGAAGTTTCGTACCTTCGTTGCAAAGTGGGGTGGGGCACCATCTAGTACAAATATACAGGAGGACAATTTGCGCTTTTGCGCAAGTTGAGGACGCACGTGCTCCTTAAGCATCTGGAGATAGGAATCAGCTGTCACTGTGTTGGAGAAGAAAAAAGGTCGTAGTCCAAACTTAGCAGAAAATCCCATCCAGACACATAACTTAGGGGAATGAAGGATTTTCGAGATGCATGTTGATGGCTTAACATCTGACCAGATACGGCAGTTGGACTTGTGCGTGTTAACGATCCATCGATTTGTCAGTGAAAAATACGCCTCGTCAGACCAGACAATGTCATCGATTACATTCTGATTGTCGAGAAGTCAACTCGCTAACTCACAGCGCTTTGGCTTGTCGGCCGGCTCAAGTGCTTGCACGACTTGTAATGGTGAGTAATACGACTTGTATGGGTAAAGTTTTAGTTCATGCCGAAGGATTTCATGGACACTAGTCTTTGAAATGATGCCAACCTCTTCCGCCACTTCGCGAACTGACGTGACTCCTAGCTTTGATTTTGAACTAGTCTCCTCGACGACGCGATTCACAGTTGCAATTGTCATGTCATCCATTGTAGGACGGCCACTGCGAGGTTTATCATGAACGCTGCCAGTTTCTTCAAACTTTTTGATGATATTTGCAATCGATGTTGTTGTAAAAGGATCTTTGTGAATGCGTCTTTGAGTCTTAAACATTCGAAGGACAGCTGTAGCACCTCTATTGCATGCATAGAAGCACTGAACTATCTCTATCCGAGTCTGAAGATCCATTGTTAATAAGATAGGCAGCGATCGTACCATTTCACATTGAGATTTCGAACATAGCATGAGGAAACACTATGATACAGACTTGAACTATTGGTTGATACACGCGTCTTTGTCATTGGTTAGCGAAAACATCACGTCATAGATATGGGATATGGAATTCTATGCCATGAAAGCTGATTAATTTGACGCTCTCAATTGAAGATGATACGATATGAATCAATCAATGACTAAGCATGTCGTCATGGCTGGTGATGAAAGTTTCATAGAATTGAATAGTGAAAATTTTGAGCTATGGCTCTAGTAATGGTTAAAGGAGGTTTCATTGATATTTGCTGAAATAATGAGGACAATTATCTGTTAAAATTCCCGAGGGCATAGCCCGAGGGAATTTTGACAGATAATTGGCCGAGATATCTCAGCAAATATCAATGAAACTCCTTTAACCGTTTTAAACTATGCCAGTTTATCTCTATTCGGGTAGGGACAAATCATAGACTTGGACAGATAGGTGAGCAAAATTTGAAATCATTTTATACATGTTCAGGCCAACCAACAGTTGTGTTGCAAAGGATCAAATTTTGCAGCTTGTTTGAATGCAAAATGCAAGCAAATGCAGTATACCGCTGCTGGCTGTGAACCGAAATGGAATGACGGTGTAACACAAATACATTCCTCTACTTGCATAACAATGAAATTTGACTTTGTGATTGCATCGATTTAGTTCAAAGTATTATATCCCAACTAAACATTCCTGTGTAACCTTGTGTGACGTCTTGTGTAACCTTCAATTCCATGAATCTGACAAATGCTACCACGAAGGACATGGATCATCATGGCAGGCAATGAAGAAAAATGGAAGAAATGAAACAGCGTGATCTAAATTACAGCGCCATCAAGATTCCTTTATCTGTCTAGATGCTTCTCCAAACAACTACAAAGCCGCGATCCGGCATGGCCACGTTTTCAAGTATATGTCCTGGCAATGAAAACACAATCGGAAGATTTCTTGTTATGACAATTTTGTCTAAAATTTAGAAAGAAAAACCCACATTCCATGTGCGTTTGTGACATCTCAAAACGATAATGGACTGAAAATGGCGATTATAAGTTGAAATTTTCCCTTCGGCGTCGTCGCATCATTGACTGTCGAAAAATCTGCGAGTATTTGCATCTATAACAGAGAGAGATCCATTCCAAGCAGCACATAATGTATCTATCACAAGTTTTCCAAAGTTGTCAATCTGATGACTTCTGGATAATCTCTGGATGACCAGCCAGTAATAGAAATTCGAAATTGGATTCAATTATGTAATACTTGGGAAAGACTGCTGACAAAGTTCCGTGAAGCCGAATTCGACGGACGGAAGATCCAACCGAAACATTGACCATTGTTATGTAAGTATCAGTTTCGAGAGGAAAAGAGAAGTCACCGATTTCCACACTACGAATGTCCTGAAATGAGGGGGAACAGAAAAGTGAACTATACGGAGATCCTCCTTTGCATTCAATTTCATGAAAACAATCATGATGGACACAATAAGCATTTACAACCTGAGCAGCTACTTCTATAAGGATGTCTGAACAGTTATCAGGCTATCCGACCTGTGATGGAGACTGTTCTGAGACCAATGACCAATGCTCGGAAAAGTCAAATGGACTGGTGCATATTATTTTATCTCCATGCGTCACCTTACAGAGAGTGACAAGAAAATGAAAACAATAACTTTATTTTTTTCCGGATTTAGTCTGAGAAGTGTTGATGATGAAATATCATGCAGTCAACCACAGAAGATTATGTGCATGCAGGAGAATGTTTGCATACAAAACTGATTTCAATATGAATCCTAATATTCGAGATGAAATAAGTGGTTATTGCTGCCCTTCACTCCTGAAATGTAAAAATGTGATTTTTGTCGTGAATGTATAGTGAGTTGGCAATGTTCGACATCCCTGAAGCTGCAAAGTTTTTGAGTAAGATTTATCATGGGAAATCTTTTCCACCAAACGTATCTGTGCTTCAACTATACATTCTTTGCTGGAGTGTTGTATGAGATCAAACCGAATGGTTTTTTAGTATTCATGTAAAAACTTTATTTGTGAGAATAGCGAAGAAAAACCATGTTTCCAGGTTATACAAGTCATAACTGAAACTAAATAATTGTCTAAGAAAATAGTATCTTTCTTTAAAAATGAAAGGACGATGCTCAGACTATCGATGAGTATCATCACATTTCCGATTACTTCATAAAATCTCGCTGTTCGCACGTACATGAATCAGATTTCCGAAATTTCAATGACATATTTCAACAGCATGTGCAAGATATTTGTTCATGAAATCTCAAATGCCTCAGTTCTGAGAAAGTCGTTAGAAGGAAAATCGCAAAATTAGCATATAACACGGAGGTGTAGTACATGCGTTTAGCGCATAAGCATGTGTAAGCTCATGCGTCCTAACTCCTAATGTACACAAATATACATACATGCTGTGTTGGCAGACAACCTGTTCTCCAAAATGTTGATTATGCTTATTGACAGTCTATTTGTAAAGTAATCTATATTTAGGAGTCCATACCTGATCATGTATAAGCCAATTTCAACCTATCTGTCCAGAGAAATTTAGAAGTCTATGGACAAATTAACAATGTTATAGTTGATCTCTATTCGGGGAGGGACAGATTAACAATGTTATAGTTGATCTCTATTCAATATGATCTTTTCAATATGAGGGATTTCTATGCGTAGTTAATTTGCCCCTCGTTTTAACAGGGACAGGGATATTACGGGATTTAATGAGATCTCTAGATAGCAAAAAATACATTACTAGATAAACTGGCATAGTTTAAGGTAAGGTTAATTGACATAATTAACAGCACAGCTAATTGACTTTAGCATTTACTGAAACTGAAATGAATTCACCAAAGTTTAAGAACTATAATTGCACATATAATATTCATTACAAAAATGACTGCATGCAGAATGTAAAATTTAAGCAGTTAAATAATCGAATATTCATTTCTTATTGTTAGCTTCGTAAATTCCCCCTTCATGTTGCGTAATATAACAGTGTTTCTGAAGTAAACGTTTATTGTTTACTCATGTAGATACTCAATTTTAAAGTTTCAAGAAGCGGACTTTTTAACGGAACACCCTGTATTTTATAAGCCAACAGATACCCATCAATATTTACATTTTCATTCCTGTCACCCACGACATACTAAACGAGCTATACCTTATAATTTAGCACGTCGCATTTGTGTAATTGTTAGCGATCCACAAGTAAGACATGAACGACTTCAAGAATACAGAACTCCTTTGTTAACTAAACTAAGGTTATCCCAAAAAACTAATATTAAATGAATTGACAAAGCCTTACAATTTGATCAATCCTTAAACTTTTAAGCTGAGCAACTGAAAATTTAAATACCAACAATGACAATCAATCTCTCATTTTCCTTTTGTCATGACAAAAAATCCAAATATTTCCCAAATAATCCATTCTTTGAATTCAATGCTACAAGAAGATGAACGAAATAAAGACATATTCCAAAACTCAAAAATTCATTATAAGTAAACGACAACCAAAAAGTCTCAAGAGAATTTTATGCAGTTCTAAAATAACAACAAACAAAATATATTCTGTTAAGAAATGTGAAGATCCTAGATGTGGAACTTGTAATTTTTTGAGGGAAGGATCTATGTATAATTTCAATGGAAAGATTTTTACAGTAAGACATGACATGTCATGGCTCAAACGAAACAATGTTATTCTACTACGTAATTCGCATGCCACGGATGTAACCAATATTAACATTGGCGAGGGAACTAAAGATACTAATAAGGTGCAAGAACAAGAATTCACGAACAGCAGATAAACAACCTTAATTATAGACAGATAGTGTAAGTAAACATTTTAGATGTATGTGGAACGAAAATCTTTTTCTATTTTCCCTTATTTAATAAGAATGTTTTCTGATTGTAAAATGTAGAAAGAAAAGGATATTTCATAGAATCCTTTGAATCCATTACTCAATTCGACCTAATTATCTCCCCTATCCTCAACAGGAAATCTATGCAGTACATAATTCCTTTCACTTTGAAGATAGTGTTCCAAATTTCCATGTTATTATCTAATGACTAAAACTTTATGATGATATTAAAAAAAATAAGCCTTATAAAGCATCTGAAGAAAAGAAAGCGGTTATGCCTTATACGTAAAAGTCGTGTTGTTTTTCAATTTCAATATATATATTATAATGATGTTTTTTTATATGTACCTCGTCTTCTTTTTTCTTTTAAAAATAAATCAGGTCAATGGGGGAAACCGTGTTTAATATATATATTATTATATATATAGTATCAATATATATATATATATATATATATATATATTTTTTTTTATTTTTATATTTATGTTAAAGAAATGAAAACCAGGAGATGGTCGGTGTTACGGTTTTTTCGCTGTTATTTTTATAACCTCACTGATATTATAATGGTATATGGGCATTTCCAAGCGTTTACGGAATCACTTTTGAACACCTATTTTTTGGATCCATTTTTAATTTTTTACGGCAAAACATTGAATCATTTTTTCGTTTAAATGATGGTACTATTTATCCTCAGAGCATGACTGAAGAAATTCTACTGTGGTATTTCAATGTCAAAAAAGGATTTAGATTTTTTTAGAGGCATGTTTTCAAAATCATGAATTCTTCGTTGACGGAATTCACGCAGAGAATTTTTTCAATTTTAAATTACGTGAACCGAGGCAAAAGTCAAGCGCAATCCAGAGGTCCAATTCGCATATGCTCTCAGTATGTTTGATGGTCTGGGGCATGTATATACGGATGGTATGAATATTTAGTTTCAGATGTTGTTTATTCTCTTAGTATGGGTCTGTGTTAGTCAAAGATGTCATCGTGACGGAATCACTCTCACGATTTTGCTCCTACAAATTCAAATGATTTCTTCCATGCCATTCAGAATTTTCAATGTATTTTCATTCCAACCATGAAAACATGTCATATTTACAGCCTGAGCCGCCACGGAACGTCAACATTCTTAGTACATTATTTGCACCCTATACAAGTAGGCCTACTAGGACTCATCTACAGTCATGAAAAATCACTGCTAGTAGTGGCATCCAGATATGTATTTTTATCCGATTCCTCAACAACAAATTGCGTTGCAATATTATGGTACAGCCTACCGGTACCGTTGCATCATCAAGTTTGAAAAAAATAAATGTATTCAAAATGTTAAATCATGTCAAAATATTGTTTATTGTCTCTACGAATTGCGGAGATAGTAAATGGGGAACCGAATTTCTTCCTTTTTCTCTGTTGACTGGTTTCGACAGTTTCCATATGCTTGCCTCAGTAATACAGTCAGTTTCATCCCTAGATGAGCAATGTAGAAATATGTCATCCGAGCTATGTTCACTCTTGTAAAAAAAGTCATTAACTTGTACCTTAACACTGTCTTCAAGCCCTGAACGGACGTTGTCTAGTGCTTCGGTGCCTCCTTGATCTTGGATTCTTCCCTTACTGTCAAATAATACACAATAATTGTCTGCGCTTATTTAGGTGACTCTGGAAGTGTATTCATTGGTAGTTTTACGGCTTTATCTATGTATAGGGATGTGTGGTGCTACTATTTCCTATGTTTTGTTGTTTCTCGTGATTACCGTTTCTGTGCTTATTATGTCTTCTTTTTAAAGTTGATATTTCCCATTTTAGGGACATAGTACTCCATTCGTTTAGCTTTTTAGTCCATTCTCTCTCTTAATAAGTGTTTATTGCAAATTCTACGTCTGTCCGAATCTGTACATCCTCTCTGTTGGACGGCTCCGCGGCAGTCACATGGCATGTTTGAAAAATTCATTCTATCCTGCAAAAAAAAAAAGAATTTCCGTCGCAATAAATGAATCTAGATCAGGGAGACTCAGAAGCACCTTTTTTTCTTGAGAGAAGTCTGGAGGATCGACACCGTTAAATCATTGCTGATGAAGTCATCATATGAGAGCTTTTGTTAATGTATAGATGAGTTTGAAGGGGGAAATAGGGAACATTGCTTGCTAAATTTTATCAAGACATCAAGCAATCATTCAGAACGTATTTTGTCACCAATGACGTTTTCAAAAGTATGTAAGTCCCTGTTTCATGTTCTCTTGAGCAGAGATGCGCTTCTTGGTTGTCCATTTACATAAACGTAGCTAATAGATAGTAGTCACTGCTACTAGAACGTCGTTGTAGTAGGCCTTACTCTTACTGGCTCCCTGTGAAATGCAATGACATGTACTACAGAAGAAACACAGGAGAAATTATCCCCGCCTACCCGCCACATGCCTTACGTGTTATAACTCTTTATGTTTCCCCTCACATACTCTCATGGTTTTGCCGGAGGTGAACTCGAAGCTCCTCTATTTTTCCAGGCAAATTCCATCGAGGGAAGAAAGAATGGAAATTCCGTCACAGTGGATTCTGTCACGTGTCGGAATCGTGACGGAATATTTTTCCATTACTTACTTTATACATACCCGAGGGAAAAGCGAAGAAAAAACTTAGCCCTGCCTAATCTAGTTTATTGCCTATCGAGTTGTGATAGTGAAATAGAAATGCAGAGAATCTAGATATTCAAAGAAAAAAATATTTAAATCTAGTTTGGTGAGATTGCATTATATTTAGTATTTTTTGTGTTTTGACCAGGTATCAATTCTTTTTTGACACACAGACTAATGAAATAGGCTAGTAGAGGCATAAACTTGCAGTAAATGCAAATTTACTGGATTTGAAAGACCCTCAATATTAAAGTTATTAGCCCGTGAGGAGCCTCTCTCAACCAAAGTATTTATGTCGAAATTATCGTCTCAAGCCTTCTTTCCCCCATTCTCTGTCATAAAGTGATTTCAAGTAATTACAATAAAAATCATGGTATTTTTAAAGTTAGTTTTATTTGCATGCGATAGATTTTAAATTAGTTACTGTTTTTTGTTTCGAATAACTTAATCAGCAACCATGTTGTGATCAGACGACAAATTAGAATTGGAAATTTCATAACATGTGTATGAGGAATATCTAGTGCTCATGCGGAAGAACGAAAAAAATTGGAAACTTGTGAAAATTTTGACATTTTTTAATTTCTCGCGTGGAGGGTGGGACGTGTCGTGGAAATGCCCCCCATATTTATTTAATGCCATGTATGCAATGTATATATAACTAATCAATCAATCCTTTTCAGGGCTTTGTGATATTTGTCGTTGATCAGCACAAAATGACAGAGAGAGGATATCCAGAAGCTACGCGGGAACAGGTTAAGGGCGCGGGGAACTAAAAAGAATGGTAAGTGAAGTACAGCGATGAATTGCTGCAAATTTCACTAACTAATGAGTTACAATGGTAAAAGGGAGGTAGTAATTGAACATGGGACGAAAAAAATGTTTAGTTCTAGTCTAATCATTCAAAAAAATTGCCATCCATGAAGCACCCTGAATAAATTGTGTAATATAGCTCGGGTGGAAGAGTTCGCTCAATAGCATTAAAAAATGGATGCAGGTAAAGAACATTTTATCAATGCACAAGTAGTATGAGGCATGCTTATAACCTCGTTGTCTATCGGCTATAGATTGATGTTTTTAGAGCCTCTTCTATCCTATAAATTCCTGAAAAAAATTGACTATTGACTGGTCCTGTAGAAGGATGTTGACATTTGAATACGCATCCGGAATGACCCCAATCTTTTAGATATTGCCAAAATTCATAAAGGAAAAATTTCAAGAGTTTGAACGTTTGAGGAAGTAAGCGTTTTCGTAAAATTAGTTAATGAAATTAATGATCATCATAATTAACGTGTGGCAGCTCTTGCCCACGTTTTTCTACTTTTATTCAATCTGGTTTGGATGGCAAGAAAATGTTAGTATAGGTGGTTCCATGGACCTAAATCAACCATCAAAAAAAGCATGTGATGCCTTTTTGCAGACACGCACTCGAGCGCAATTTTAAGGCCCTGGTCTCCTTATGTGTCGCCTCTGGTTGCGTAGGCTGCGAAGGCTACTAAATAGTCAATTGCGAAACCATAGTCCATGGCACGTTTTCAAAACCCTCGCCGGGAAATTGGAGTATCCAAAATGAATCCAGCACGTATTACGTTTACGATTATCTGTAATTATATCGTATGATAATGAAGCTGTCTCGAATTCTGCGGACAGACAGAAACTGGGGGAATAGCCATGCGATTTCTCCCGAGTTTTTAAAGGATCAATCTCGTTGGACAACGGGCAGGGCAGGGAAGTGTCGGCCCGATCACCCCGGATATATAATGCCGTTGCTTGCCATGATTCCTGTATTATAGATTGTGTCACAGACCCGATAAATGGCCACATTAATAGCGCACCTCGTTCAACGAAAATACACATGCTGAAGGGGAAATTCCAATGTGAGGACATGGGAATATATGAAATGAATTTTGAGTTATGTTCCGCCATATGTGTTACTTATACTAGGGTCCACAGTATATCGGGAAGCCAGTCGAATCTCTGTTTGTACTTTTAATTCGAATTGATTTACTGTCCATTTGAAAGCGTGTTGTGTTTGGAAACATATTAGGAGCGGTTTATATTTGAAGTTTTGTTGTGTTCTGCGAAGGTTCGTGAAGAGAAAAACATAACTCACATATTTTTTTCGCACGCGTAAGGTCCGTCCCCCGGAACATTTTGCATGTAAGGTCGTTAACATTGAATAGCTTTAATTTACGATTCAACAGTTTGTAGGATTAAGCTTCCTCTCATAACCAGTCAATAAAGAGGAGCGTCGCGTCTCTTAAACATGTCCCACAAAAGAAAGAAAGAATTGAAAATATCGGCCTCTCAACTCGCAGAAAAAATAGAATAAGTGCAATACATAACAAAAAAAACCTTTTAGGTTTGCATTCGCGTCGTAATACGTCCGTAACTTAATCATACAAATTTTTTCGCACACGAGATGTTACCCTTTTGTGCTTTTCCGACGATGTATTTTTGCATTTTGAACGTAAGCTTGATTAGAAATCCCATTCAGAGATATGAAAAATGGTATTCAGGCCTGTGATTACTCCTCAGATTCCTCAGCTTTACCTAAAAATATGCTTTGTTTTACACCTCAAATCCTCAAAAATTCCTCAAATATAGCTTCTTAACCAAGAGGGAAATTCCTACCAAATGGTGACCACATTTTTCATACTAAAACGTAGATAATATAAAGGTATTGTTTTTCTTTGGGCGGAAAACGGAAATTAGCGATATCGATATGATATGTTAACTTCCAATCAAGAAGCTAAAGAGATAGAATCCTGTAAAACATGTATATCCTAACATCCTGGACTGCAGAGCTTGAGCAATTATGATTTTATAAACGTCGTTCTTATTTCCGCTCGTCGTTCTGTTTTCATTTCTGGAAGCTACAGGGACTGCAGCACGAGATTTTAAGGGTTGGTCCGGACTTAATTATGCTAAGCAGAGAAGTTGTATGTTCGTCTGAAATTGTTTGTCCTTTCCAGCTCCCTTAGTGAAAACACTTTCAACGTATATTTATGAGTGGAAACCACTGTCGATCAACCTACACAGAAATTGCATATGCTTGAAAACAGCAGGCTTGATTGCTGAAGGTAATGCACCCACATTGTTTATCGTTGTAGGCCGAACTTACATTAATTATGACATTCAAACACATATTTAACTGGGTTGGTAGATTTCAACCCATGGTTCTATCTGCACGGATGTAGATGTCAATATCTCTTGCGGAAACTTAATGCAAACAGAGGTGATAAATCGTTCACACCTTGCCTGTAATGAGACCAACGACTTACTGGCAAGCTTGTTCCTGCCAGTTGTTTTGTGTCGTCTGAGAGAAATTCCCAATGTTCATTTGAATGTAGATTGGAGCGATATGAACAAAGCGCTAACAGGTAAACAAAGAGCCCACCAAAACTGTGCAGTAAAAAGTAATAATCATATTTTAGTGGGTAATGTGGCGTATCCTTCTTAATATTGAATTTTTAAGCCACAAGGCAATGCATTCCGATCAACGATTTTGATCTTTAATAGTTATGGTTATCACCTCTCCTTCCAAAATTTGTTTAAAATCTGAAATTAATCGTCACACAATATCCCCAGATGCCTGTATTTAGAATTCCTACATCAAAAATTGCAGTATACAAATCTGACAAGCATAATTGACTTAAGCGACATAGCGTAAGCACAGCGATATCAGTACTTGATCTGACATCGTCTGTTCGACACAATCTAATCAGATAGTACTGAGTCACAAATTAAATTTCGTACAACGCGGGAAGTGATATGACCAGGGCCAATATCCCATTTGTAATATACACAGCTTCAAAAAGTGTGGTGTGGTCACCACAAAGTGTGTTGCCCCCCTCTTCGACCTTCATGACTTGAAGTTAGCCCAAAATCCATTGCAAAAATTTGGAGCATTTTTGCAATTACCATATAAGGACTCGGTTTTCCATTCCTCAAAATTT
Organism: Prostheceraeus crozeri; assembly: GCA_907163375.1. Classification (NCBI taxonomy): domain Eukaryota; kingdom Metazoa; phylum Platyhelminthes; order Polycladida; family Euryleptidae; genus Prostheceraeus; species Prostheceraeus crozeri. The sequence goes on from CAJQUW010001612.1 coordinate 348,224, forward strand.
TTTCAAGGAAACTCCTCAATTTTTCTTATCAGGCTAATCACAGGCCTGGGCATTACTACATCAAATTAAAGAAAAAAACACAAATCTCCTTCAACCGGACATGTTTCGGAATGCCTTATTCCATCCTTCAGCGAGGTTTCATCAAATTAACAATAAGGAAAAATGGGTTTAAATTCAAATTAAAAGATAGAAGCAAGCGTTTATAATTACAGCTCAAGATCAAATCATGAAAATCAGTTCGACGACAAAGATCAATAGTTTCAGTATAAAAGGTAACTTGATCTGTTCCGTTTCATCAGACATTCTGTAATGAGTGCCTGTTGTAACGGAAAATTTTACAAGACGTATCAGGTACAGGGACAAGTCCTACCTATGTACAATGTATCAACGAGGATGGAACAAGCGAATTGGTAGACATCCATGCTCCTTCTGTAAGATGACATCTTAGCCCCATTGTCTATATAAAGTTGGCCAAATAGCTTTTTTCTTCTCACTTGGCCGCTATGCTGAGTTTCAAGGCATTATGGCGGCAAATCTTCAATTACTTCATCAGCGGTTATTTACTGCAATTTCTTATTGGAGCAACAAGCCATTTACTCGTCATTGAAAGTGGAGTAGTACTTCATGTTCAAAACTTTATCGATTGATATAGTTGAGTCAAAAGGCTTTTACCAAGACTCGATAGGTCAAAGACAGACTTTGACGCAGTTAATCAAACTTCCTCTTTCTACATCTGATGACGCAAGAACCTAAACGCGAACTCAATCATCAGGGGAGTTTCCAAAGTTACCTTTCTTGTAGGTCATTTTTGAAATAATTTCATGACTTACCACGATATTATTGAGCACATATGCATACGTCAACCAAAAATCAATCCGACTAATAATTTCAACGACTGTACCTACTGCCTGAAATTCTCAGCCAATATTTCTTTAGAAGATTCAACAATATAGCTTCTAATATGTTCAATAAAGTACTGGATTAATACCTATTGCTATTTATATAACCTACAAATTGATGAATTGGGTGCCTCAGAAGCAGAAAACGGCTCGTGTCATTTGTATTCTATCGCAAGAAATTATATGTATTATTCTGAACGATTTTATTCTTCGGGGATCTGTCCTCTTGATTAATGGAATCTTATATTACCAAGTGTCATTATTGATTAGGTTCCTAAGCATTACTATACTGAAACATCAAGAGGCAAATTATTGAACGTTTTCTTCAAAGTCTTGAATTTTGAAGCGTATATTGTAGGGCAATCCGTGCACTCGTGTTTGAAACATCAAATGGATTGAAATATATGCATGTGTAAGTAATGATCCTGTAAGGCAAATCATAGTCAATAACAAATTCATCAAACACAAAATTGGCAGCTTTTTGCTGTTGAATCACTTATTTCAAACGATTTCAGATCGACTAGCTATGTCCCTCTGAGCAAAGTCAAAGCGACGTAAGTACCACTCTGTAGCTGATATAAATTCCAACTTTGAATGATTTGACAAGCTGACGGAACTGCATTTGCGACAGATCATGCATCTGTATTTTGAACATAAATTTTATTTGGCAAACTGACTGTAAGTGACTTTGAGCAACTCCAAAATATCTATGAACAAAATATATCTGTACCCTCTAACTCAAAGTCATGCTCACTTGCTAGGTATCTATTACTTGGATTTCTCATCCACTAATTGAGAAATTGGAATGATAAAGCCTGGCAAAAGTTCGATTAAGAATGTCAAAATCCTTAAACTGCTCTCCTCCCATGGAAAAGTGACTGAAATATTGATTACGTCCACTTTGTGGAATCACCGACGATATGATAAATCTAGTTTTTGCATAGTTTTTTTTAGTTTCCTCTGGTAATTTCATTTTTTGTGTGAACTTAATTTAAATTAACAAATATTGATTTTTTCAGATATTGTAATTTTTAATTTTTATGGTTTTTGTTTAATTTAATAATACTTACATTGTCTATTCATTTTTTTGCCTTTATCTGTATTTTTTAAATTATTAAATAAAGTAGATATGGTACAAGAATTAAATGCATGATATTAATTCTCATATACATAACAAGTCGATTAATGCGTGATATACCGGTATGATGATTAATTTTAATATTACAAACTGTATGCGTTTTTGGCCGCTGTACAATGAAAACACTACCTTATTCATAATACATAAAATCATTGTGTGTTTACCACACCATTTCTTAACTATGTTAGACGAAAAGGAATGTGGTCTTGGGTCCATCATCACTTCAAGAGTTGTCGCTACATGACTTTGTTTGACATAATGTGCTAGCTGCTCAGAACACGATGAAGTCCCGCGAAGTCAGATTTAAGCTGCTGACATCGCATACTTTCACCTTATCTTCTCTAATTCAAAAAGGTACGTGGCCGATTTGGCATGATATTTTTGTATGTGGGTAAGAGAATCATGTTCGAAATACATGTCTCTGAAGTTTTGTTGACGATTGATCCATATCCTAATGGATTTTAGACAAATTTGGAAAAGAGGGGGTGAGATAACTCATAAGACCAACTAATAGATTATGGTAGACCCGACCACAATTTTTGCGTTTTTATGTGAATATTAATTGCCAACTATTATATAGACAGGATGCGTTAGAATTATGCGTATGTTTTATTCTGAGAGAGTTCATGGAAGTTATTTTTGAAGTGATTATACATTTTGTAGTTGAACATCATGTAGATCATGTAGCTTCACCCACTGTCTTCCAATATATTCTTATTCTCATGCGATGATGAAAGTGCATCCCAGTAGCCATTTAATAATAGAATATGAATGCTTACTAATTATTAAATTATTATGTTTAAAGTAGTCCTAAGAAGGACTGATGGCGTTCTCCAGATCCAGCAAGTGTACACAAAAGGCAATGCTACTGGTAAACCATTGGATTAATCAGTTGCTTAAAAGAACTCAATGTAGCTTTCTCGTGGCAACGAATTAAAAATTGATCAAACTTTGGCCCAATATCTGGTAAAAATGGAAATCTTAACAGCCTGTAAATTACATTCATTCTTCCTGTAATATACTAATACCATAGATTCCAAACACTGCCGTATACACGTTCAAAACAGACTCTAAATATACTGTAAGCCTAAACCGACTACAGATGATGATAGTGGAAATAGAATAAGAACAATAGGACACCACATGTAAATGAAATTAAAAAATGGATATTATAAAACAACAGGAAACCGAATGAATAAAAATTGGAAAAGTGAGGTAAAAATGGAAATACAACGATGCCACTACACCGATTATAAGGAACTAAATCCTACACTACACAAAGTGGAATAATGGAAAGAAGCGGATAAGTGGGAAGAGGGATAATGGAGGTAAACCAATAGAAACTACAATGACACTCTAACTACCCCGAGAAGCAATGAAACTATACACCCTATACCTTAGACTACACATGGAAAATACTAGTTATCTTCACTTGAAATTGTTATCGCCAGTTTTCTTCCTCCGTCCTATAGTACTTCATGAATCCCACATTTCTTCCTTTGAATTAACAATACATCGACAAACAATTAGGGCAGGAAAAATACTACCTTCGAGCTACCGAATAAGGGATTAAAAAACATAATACGCAGTCCTCGTTTATCAGCAGGTACTCGACAGTTTGTGTATCGACCACCTAACCTGAACACTCAAAACCCAGACTTACGAAGAAGACGGGGTCCCAACACATAGTGCTGACTAAATACTGATTAGGTAATGATATGTCTTGAAAGATATGTCAACAAAGATACAATCAGACATCAATCAATTGGTTGCGTTTCCCACATTAAACAACATGTCATTACATTCATTCATCCCACAAAAAATCAGTGATGCTTTTTGCGACCGCACATGTAAACAAATCCTGTACATCAATCATTCCCTTGTTCGTTTCCCACAAGTAAACAGATCCTTGTTCATCCTCGAATCCATAAAAGATGTTATCGTCTGTGTGATAAATATTAATCCGCCTTTACACAAACTTCGCCTCATACAACAATACTTAAGAATGGTACTCTCTCATCCTCCCGTAAGCCACGCTAAGCGCGCTGTATTCACTCTTCACCGCCCCCCTTTCGAACTTAATGTTTAGAAATTTTGGCGACGTATATTATAAATTCATTTTAAACGCCCCTTCGAATATCTACCAGCATAAATCGTTTATTAATACATGTTATAATGCGGTTCTGGAGATTTGGTCACAGGCTTTATGAATATTTACAAGAATGATATAAACGAACCGAACCTCGGGCTTGGCATTTGAAATTAAACAAAGAAAATCCTGCAGCAGTTGATAATATCAGATACTAAGAAATACTACGTTTAATGCCGTTTTAGAACATTTAATATTTATTCATCTGGAATTATTAACCTTAATTTCCTCCAAGACTGTTGCAGTGGCTGACTACTTAGCGGCATTCAGTACTTGACCCCGTACTACCTATGATACAATGAGGGACTAATGAATGGACTTCTGTGACAAACTTTGGTGATGCATGAAGAACTGCAACGCTTAACCCGTGAGATGAATGCATCAATATTAATCTAGCCTATTTGCTTGATGATTGCGTTGGTGGAGAGATTTTTTGATTCTGTCAAGGACCTACAAAGGTATGATTAATTTGTCACGTCTGATTCAGGCTAGTAATAGCTTTCAAGAATTTGTTTATCTAGTGTTCAAAAACAGAAGGTGGGACATTTGTAATTTATCCTCAATCAGTTGGATATGTCAAATAAGTGCATTCACGAAAATTTAAAGCATATACGCAATCCATTCGCCCAGTCAGCCCATGTCATGAAACAGCAACGACAGTCTTTAGAAAGAGGCTCGCCAAACTAGACCAATGAGTTCCTTATAACTCAGTGTTTGAATATGACCAGTTTTCACAAACTTAGGGTTTGCTACTTAAGGTAAATCTCCCTTATTGACAATTACGTGTCGAACCTGACTCAAACAAGCTACAGCGGCAGGGACGGGAGAAAAAGTGCGTAGGATTCAGAGAACGCCGCGATGCTGAATAGAATGTCAAGAACTTAACAAATCGTCAAATCCTGCAATTGAATTAGATTTATTGCAATTCACATAGAAAGAAGAAATTTTTAAATGCAAAGGTTTCAATTGTGGCAACCAATGTACACACGTTATATGTGAAAAATTAAAAAGGTTGTTTGAAAATGTAGGGTATAAATACATTTGTAATTTCTTTGATGAATTATGAAAATTGTACATAAAAGTAAAAGACTAATGTAGTTAGCTTATATATGGGAATTGTAATTAAAAATCAGGAATGTTTTCAGTGCTAGAAAATATACAGAAATAGGCCAAACAGATCCGCCCTACCCCATGATATATTAAGAAAAAAACGATAAATTGATAAAAATTCACTCCTGTGAAATTCTTTAGTTACAACTCCGTAATCTTATAAAAGACAATGTATGTGAAACATGCATCAGTATTCAGCAATTAATATGCGGTGGGGCCTACATGAAAAAACAAAGATCGTCAAAGGCAAAATCAGGACTTAGCATGCAACCCTTTTGCTTCATGACATTATCTAGTCTTCGCGGCATGGAATAAATCAGTACCGCAGTATTCCGATTATGCAGTTGCCCCATACTAGCTTGATTGCTCGACTTGAGATCAATGTTCTGAAGTTGGCAAGAGTTTTGCAACCTCTGTCTTGTTGACCTTATTTTCCTATTGGGACAAGGTCAGGGGAGGAACCAGCCAAGGGTATCACAACACCAATTTCATGTTCAGCAAGATATTGCTTTACCAGTTTTTGCCTGGTGACACGGAGCAACCGTCGTGTACATTGAATGAATTTGGAACCACGTTGGCAATTTTTGCCTTATTAGAATTTCTAATCCTTGAATCATTGACTGTTCCGTTCATTGTACAAAGGATGTAAACCGTCACGGCCTTGCGCAGTTTATGCCTCCCAGATCATAACAGATGGAACTGCGAATAGAGGCAATGTAACGTGGATGAAAACGCCATGATTAGGAGGACGACGACCGGCGGCGATTGCTGTTTAACTGCTTGATTTGAGTTTTCGTCGGTAAACTTCACAGAATTCCCATTGTTGTGGGGTCCAGTCTTTATAAAGTCACAAAATTTCATGCGATCAGCACTGTTTTCTTTGAAAGCTTTGGCTAAAATGCCTGGCGATACGATTTTAGATTTGAAATTTCCAGTCTCCTTCTTATCGATCCGAGTGCTTATCGTTATTGATATCTCCTGGGATATTGCGCGAATTTCTGAACTTGAGATTGTTTGGGACTTCACTGCGGACCATCGTATGCAGTTTATCCTTTGTGTTACTTTACTCTGGGCCTTCCTGGAGATTTTGCAGTTGAGAGCCTACCACTTTTTTTGTATCGAGGCATTAAATTCCCACGCAATGTTGATCTGGTGCGCCTGTCCGACTTCTATTTCACGTTGGTCTAACATCATCTTCGTATAGCAGTTGGAATCAGACCTCGTTGTAAGATTCGTCGTGACATTATCCTCCAGCCGTCAATGATATGAAACTTATCACTTTACTCCTCCATTCAAGTCTGCATGAATAGCAAGCAGCTGCATGGATAGTGTGAATTTAATTGGCTGAAGATATTTGTTTCATGAAAGGTGTCTGCGCACAATACCATGAGACGAGTCAGTTAAGCGTAAGCAGGAAAGATTCTTATTTAATTAAACCATTCCGCTCTTATTTGAGCTAACTGTAACAAGGCATTCTCTCTCTCTACTTACCCTGAATTTTCTGTTAATTGCAGTAATTTTATTTAACAATATTTATACTCATTATTTCAATCATACAAAAGTGGAAATTTTATACCTAAAGTGAACTCATTTTAATTGGCAAAACATTATCCCACTAACGCATATTTTTCAAAAAAATGCAATTAATCTAATAATGAGCAAGGAAAAATGATGGCCAATTTCTTATTTATTAGTTCTTAA
>CAJQUW010001613.1:0-25448 GCA_907163375.1 Prostheceraeus crozeri
AGTAGTAAGCAAGTGACAAACACTCGACCGGCGCCCCCCCCCTCTGGAAGGGCAGAGTGTCGTGGTCGGCCGCCGTGGTGCTTCGGGTCTGAGTCCCCCCCCCTCTGGAACGACAGAGTCTGTCGTGGTGTGCCGGCCAGGTGGGTTCCCGTTCACAACATGTCCGCTGACTCCCCCCCCCCGCGAAAACGACAGAGTGTGAGACTCGGATGTTTTTGTATCGTATGGGTTGACGTGACCGACCGCCTAGGTTGACGTGGCCGACCGCCTAGGTTGACGTGGGCGACCGTCTAGGTTGTCGTGGATGGTGAAATGGCTGCCAGATTCGGATTCAGCGTAAAATTCTGCATCGGTAGGGTGAGTTTCAAGGCAATCTGCGAGAAAAAATTTTTCTTCAAAATTTTAACAGAGTTAGAATTTGGGACGTTTTGGTGTGTAGCGCCCAAACGAAGCATCGGATGAGAAAACGGAGGCCAGATTCGGAATCTACGTGAAATTTTGGGTTAGGAAGGATGTTTCCAGCGAACTCGGAGAGAAAAAATTTTCGGCTGACGTCCCCCCCCTCTGGACAGCTTGCTTCGATTTGGGCTTCCAGTGGACGGATTTTGTCGTGCGATAGCTCGTTTGAAAGCTAAGAGTGAGACAAATTCAGTGAAACAATCGGCTTGTTCCTATCTGTCTTCGTTTAGATGTGAGACGCCATTTAAGATTTTGGGACATTGGTGAAAAACGACAGAGTTAGAATTTGGGACGTTTTGGGCTCTAGCTTCAAAACGAAGCATCGGATTGGAAAACGGATTTCAGATTTGGAATCAGCGTGAAATTCTTTAACTGTATGGTGAGTTTCATGTCAATCGGAGAGAAAAAATTTTCAACATTTTTCGAAAAAACGACAGAGTTAGAATTTGGGACGTTTTGGTGTGTAGCGCCCAAACGAAGCATCGGATGAGAAAACGGAGGCCAGATTCGGAATCTACGTGAAATTTTGGGTTAGGAAGGATGTTTCCAGCGAAATCGGAGAGAAAAAATTTTCACTGACGTCCCCCCCCCTCAGGACAGCTTGCTTCGATTTTGGCTTCCAGTGGACGGATTTTGTCGTGCGATAGCTCGTTTGAAAGCTAAGAGTGAGACAAATTCAGTGAAAGAATCGGCTTGTTCCTATCTGTCATCGTTCAAAAGTTAGAGCGGTTACAAGATTTTAGGTCGGAGCTCGCTCACCTGAAAAAATCCTAAGTGTCAGAGTGGCTTTGTATGGGTAAAAATTTGAAAATTTTCCAAAGTGTGGAATTTCGACCTGGGACCGTCACCAAAACATTTTTCATCAAATTTGAAATTTCACTGACGTCCCCCCCCCTCTGGACAGCTTGCTTCGATTTTGGCTTCCAGTGGACGGATTTTGTCGTGCGATAGCTCGTTTGAAAGCTAAGAGTGAGACAAATTCAGTGAAACAATCGGCTTGTTCCTATCTGTCTTCGTTCAAAAGTTAGAGCGGTTACAAGATTTTAGGTCGGAGCTCGCTCACCTGAAAAAATCCTAAGTGTCAGAGTGGCTTTGTATGGGTAAAAATTTGAAAATTTTCCAAAGTGTGGAATTTCGACCTGGGACCGTCACCAAAACATTTTTCATCAAATTTTGAAATTTCACTGACGCCCCCCCCCTCTGGACAGCTTGCTTCGATTTTGGCTTCCAGTGGACGGATTTTGTCGTGCGATAGCTCGTTTGAAAGCTAAGAGTGAGACAAATTCAGTGAAACAATCGGCTTGTTCCTATCTGTCTTCGTTCAAAAGTTAGAGCGTTACAAGATTTTAGGTCGGAGCTCGCTCACCTGAAAAAATCCTAAGTGTCAGAGTGGCTTTGTATGGGTAAAAATTTGAAAATTTTCCAAAGTGTGGAATTTCGACCTGGGACCGTCACCAAAACATTTTTCATCAAATTTTGAAATTTCACTGACGTCCCCCCCCTGGACAGCTTGCTTCGATTTTGGCTTCCAGTGGACGGATTTTGTCGTGCGATAGCTCGTTTGAAAGCTAAGAGTGAGACAAATTCAGTGAAACAATCGGCTTGTTCCTATCTGTCTTCGTTCAAAAGTTAGAGCGGTTACAAGATTTTAGGTCGGAGCTCGCTCACCTGAAAAAATCCTAAGTGTCAGAGTGGCTTTGTATGGGTAAAAATTTGAAAATTTTCCAAAGTGTGGAATTTCGACCTGGGACCGTCACCAAAACATTTTTCATCAAATTTTGAAATTTCACTGACGTCCCCCCCCCCTCTGGACAGCTTGCTTCGATTTTGGCTTCCAGTGGACGGATTTTGTCGTGCGATAGCTCGTTTGAAAGCTAAGAGTGAGACAAATTCAGTGAAACAATCGGCTTGTTCCTATCTGTCTTCGTTCAAAAGTTAGAGCGGTTACAAGATTTTAGGTCGGAGCTCGCTCACCTGAAAAAATCCTAAGTGTCAGAGTGGCTTTGTATGGGTAAAAATTTGAAAATTTTCCAAAGTGTGGAATTTCGACCTGGGACCGTCACCAAAACATTTTTCATCAAATTTTGAAATTTCACTGACGTCCCCCCCCCTCTGGACAGCTTGCTTCGATTTTGGCTTCCAGTGGACGGATTTTGTCGTGCGATAGCTCGTTTGAAAGCTAAGAGTGAGACAAATTCAGTGAAACAATCGGCTTGTTCCTATCTGTCTTCGTTCAAAAGTTAGAGCGGTTACAAGATTTTAGGTCGGAGCTCGCTCACCTGAAAAAATCCTAAGTGTCAGAGTGGCTTTGTATGGGTAAAAATTTGAAAATTTTCCAAAGTGTGGAATTTCGACCTGGGACCGTCACCAAAACATTTTTCATCAAATTTTGAAATTTCACTGACGCCCCCCCCCCTCTGGACAGCTTGCTTCGATTTTGGCTTCCAGTGGACGGATTTTGTCGTGCGATAGCTCGTTTGAAAGCTAAGAGTGAGACAAATTCAGTGAAACAATCGGCTTGTTCCTATCTGTCTTCGTTTAGATGTGAGACGCCATTTAAGATTTTGGGACATTGGTGAAAAACGACAGAGTTAGAATTTGGGACGTTTTGGGCTCTAGCTTCAAAACGAAGCATCGGATTGGAAAACGGATTTCAGATTTGGAATCAGCGTGAAATTCTCTATCTGTATGGTGAGTTTCAAGTCAATCGGAGAGAAAAAAATTTCAACATTTTTCGAAAAAACGACAGAGTTAGAATTTGGGACGTTTTGGTGTGTAGCGCCCAAACGAAGCATCGGATGAGAAAACGGAGGCCAGATTCGGAATCTACGTGAAATTTTGGGTTAGGAAGGATGTTTCCAGCGAAATCGGAGAGAAAAAATTTTCACTGACGTCCCCCCCCCTCAGGACAGCTTGCTTCGATTTTGGCTTCCAGTGGACGGATTTTGTCGTGCGATAGCTCGTTTGAAAGCTAAGAGTGAGACAAATTCAGTGAAACAATCGGCTTGTTCCTATCTGTCTTCGTTCAAAAGTTAGAGCGGTTACAAGATTTTAGGTCGGAGCTCGCTCACCTGAAAAAATCCTAAGTGTCAGAGTGGCTTTGTATGGGTAAAAATTTGAAAATTTTCCAAAGTGTGGAATTTCGACCTGGGACCGTCACCAAAACATTTTTCATCAAATTTTGAAATTTCACTGACGTCCCCCCCCCTCTGGACAGCTTGCTTCGATTTTGGCTTCCAGTGGACGGATTTTGTCGTGCGATAGCTCGTTTGAAAGCTAAGAGTGAGACAAATTCAGTGAAACAATCGGCTTGTTCCTATCTGTCTTCGTTCAAAAGTTAGAGCGGTTACAAGATTTTAGGTCGGAGCTCGCTCACCTGAAAAAATCCTAAGTGTCAGAGTGGCTTTGTATGGGTAAAAATTTGAAAATTTTCCAAAGTGTGGAATTTCGACCTGGGACCGTCACCAAAACATTTTTCATCAAATTTTGAAATTTCACTGACGCCCCCCCCCTCTGGACAGCTTGCTTCGATTTTGGCTTCCAGTGGACGGATTTTGTCGTGCGATAGCTCGTTTGAAAGCTAAGAGTGAGACAAATTCAGTGAAATAATCGGCTTGTTCCTATCTGTCTTCGTTTAGATGTGAGACGCCATTTAAGATTTTGGGACATTGGTGAAAAACGACAGAGTTAGAATTTGGGACGTTTTGGGCTCTAGCTTCAAAACGAAGCATCGGATTGGAAAACGGATTTCAGATTTGGAATCAGCGTGAAATTCTTTATCTGTATGGTGAGTTTCATGTCAATCGGAGAGAAAAAATTTTCAACATTTTTCGAAAAAACGACAGAGTTAGAATTTGGGACGTTTTGGTGTGTAGCGCCCAAACGAAGCATCGGATGAGAAAACGGAGGCCAGATTCGGAATCTACGTGAAATTTTGGGTTAGGAAGGATGTTTCCAGCGAAATCGGAGAGAAAAAATTTTCACTGACGTCCCCCCCCCCTCAGGACAGCTTGCTTCGATTTTGGCTTCCAGTGGACGGATTTTGTCGTGCGATAGCTCGTTTGAAAGCTAAGAGTGAGACAAATTCAGTGAAACAATCGGCTTGTTCCTATCTGTCTTCGTTCAAAAGTTAGAGCGGTTACAAGATTTTAGGTCGGAGCTCGCTCACCTGAAAAAATCCTAAGTGTCAGAGTGGCTTTGTATGGGTAAAAATTTGAAAATTTTCCAAAGTGTGGAATTTCGACCTGGGACCGTCACCAAAACATTTTTCATCAAATTTTGAAATTTCACTGACGTCCCCCCCCCTCTGGACAGCTTGCTTCGATTTTGGCTTCCAGTGGACGGATTTTGTCGTGCGATAGCTCGTTTGAAAGCTAAGAGTGAGACAAATTCAGTGAAACAATCGGCTTGTTCCTATCTGTCTTCGTTCAAAAGTTAGAGCGGTTACAAGATTTTAGGTCGGAGCTCGCTCACCTGAAAAAATCCTAAGTGTCAGAGTGGCTTTGTATGGGTAAAAATTTGAAAATTTTCCAAAGTGTGGAATTTCGACCTGGGACCGTCACCAAAACATTTTTCATCAAATTTTGAAATTTCACTGACGTCCCCCCCCCTCTGGACAGCTTGCTTCGATTTTGGCTTCCAGTGGACGGATTTTGTCGTGCGATAGCTCGTTTGAAAGCTAAGAGTGAGACAAATTCAGTGAAACAATCGGCTTGTTCCTATCTGTCTTCGTTCAAAAGTTAGAGCGGTTACAAGATTTTAGGTCGGAGCTCGCTCACCTGAAAAAATCCTAAGTGTCAGAGTGGCTTTGTATGGGTAAAAATTTGAAAATTTTCCAAAGTGTGGAATTTCGACCTGGGACCGTCACCAAAACATTTTTCATCAAATTTTGAAATTTCACTGACGTCCCCCCCCTCTGGACAGCTTGCTTCGATTTTGGCTTCCAGTGGACGGATTTTGTCGTGCGATAGCTCGTTTGAAAGCTAAGAGTGAGACAAATTCAGTGAAACAATCGGCTTGTTCCTATCTGTCTTCGTTCAAAAGTTAGAGCGGTTACAAGATTTTAGGTCGGAGCTCGCTCACCTGAAAAAATCCTAAGTGTCAGAGTGGCTTTGTATGGGTAAAAATTTGAAAATTTTCCAAAGTGTGGAATTTCGACCTGGGACCGTCACCAAAACATTTTTCATCAAATTTTGAAATTTCACTGACGTCCCCCCCCCTCTGGACAGCTTGCTTCGATTTTGGCTTCCAGTGGACGGATTTTGTCGTGCGATAGCTCGTTTGAAAGCTAAGAGTGAGACAAATTCAGTGAAACAATCGGCTTGTTCCTATCTGTCTTCGTTCAAAAGTTAGAGCGGTTACAAGATTTTAGGTCGGAGCTCGCTCACCTGAAAAAATCCTAAGTGTCAGAGTGGCTTTGTATGGGTAAAAATTTGAAAATTTTCCAAAGTGTGGAATTTCGACCTGGGACCGTCACCAAAACATTTTTCATCAAATTTTGAAATTTCACTGACGTCCCCCCCCCTCTTATCGATTGCATATTCACAGGGTATATAAGAACGGGATCGGGAGAGGAATTTCACTAAGTTGAGAAACTGACTACAGGTAAGTCGTTTCTCTTGAGGTCCGATATCGGACTTCTGACTTTACATTGCTGATATCAGCTAAGGTGTCAGACTTATAGGTTAGTCAGTATAGCATGACTGACCATTTGATGATAGTAGGCCGAAATCTTCAAACGGCTATAACTTTGCTTCTACAAGTCCTTTAGACTTGATTCAAAAAACATTCGACAGCGTTTGCTATGCTGAAGGTGACAGACTACTTATAAACGTTTTATGAGTAGTACTAAAATACTGAAAAATTTAAATTCATATTTAATGATAATAATTAAAGTTTTTGAATAAAAAGCAGTCGTTTATGAGTCTCTGTGACTTGGGTCGTTTCCTCTTGTAAATAACTCCACCGGTTTTCATGTCAAAACTGGGGCCCGGATACCAACACAGTGATATGACGCACGCTCTGTCCGATCGAGGTTGGATTTGTGGGTCGAGGCCTTGGAGCTGGGATAAGATCCCCTCTGAGTAATGCCTGTAACGGATTCAAGAGCTTAACACCCAAACGGTTGCTGACTTGCTATCAAATGTTTGGTGACTTAGTCTTTCAATGCATATCAGCAAGTAGTATCCTATAAACACTTGCTATCAAATTTTACTCTATCTTTACAGAATTATCATGACGAAAGCGAGTAACGCCAAGATGCTAGTGGGCAAGTGCAGTTGTGGCAAGATTGCTAGAGGTAGCGAACTCAAGAAACATTTAAAAGAAAAAGAGGGGACGATGGGCCATGAGAGGAAAGTGATGTTGAGGTTGTGTGTGTCTTGTCGGAAATGTGTGATGGGGGATGAGAAGGAATTTATGAAGGCGCATTTGCAGTGTGAGAGTGGGAACATCGGAGAGAAGGGGTTCAAGGCATGGTTTGAGGGAGAGTTGTTGGAGAGGGAAGAGGTGACAAAGGCGGTGGCAACGATACAGGACGTGATTGGGGAGAAAGTGGTGAGGAATGCGAGTGAGGGGAGTTCGAGTGATGGGAGTTCGAATGAGGAAGTTGAGTTGAGAGCGAATATGAAGAAGAAGGATGATGTTGATTTGGATGCGGTGATGGAAGATTTGTTTGGGGACATAGCGGATTTGAAGGAAGAGTGGGAGGGGGAGGAAGTGGCTAAGCCGATGGCAGCGTCATCGCCACGGCAGCAAGAGGCGTATGACACGGAGGTATTTGTGAGAATGAAGGATCGTGTGATGGCTTTGGAAAGTAATAATAGAAAAGTTTTGAAGGAGAATGAAGAGCTGAAGGTGAAGGTTGAGGGGTATAGGGCAACAAGGGAAGAGTTGGAGAGCTTGAGAAAGAAGGAGAAGGAATGGATGGCGGAAAGGAGCGAGTTGATGAGGAAGGCAGGTTTGGTGGAGAGTTTGCAGGCGAGTGTGTCGAGGAAGGATGAAGAGATAGAGCGGATGCGAAGCGTGGTGAAGGAGACGGAGGAGGTGAAGGTTATTAATAAGAGGTTGACGGGTGAAGTGGAGCGACTGCATGAGCGTTTGAAGTGTCGAAAAAGGAGAGTGTATGAAGTCCATCTTCCCCTCTTTGAGAACAATGTATGCGACGCCCCAACCATCACGGATGATCCCAACGTGACACAGCAGTGTTATGAGGGCGACGGAGTCCGATGTCTCCACATGAGTATGGACGTTACCGGCCAGCTTGAAGACTTCGTCGTCCGAAAAGTTCGGAAGAAAGTTCCCAGTAAGCTTCCTCAACATGATCATTTTTGTAGCTCATCTAATCTCCTATTCTTTTTCTTTCAGAGTTTTTGCAGAAGTGAGAGGAGTGTCGGTGGACGGAGAACGACCCATGGGCTCTTTTAAGGGCCAACCTTCTAATGCAGCTAAAGCGGTCCCAAGCCCGCCACATATCCTCGGATATGGAATGCAGAGGGGAAGAAAAATAATGAATGGAATGAAATGGGAGGACACTCACGCGCCACACGCAACATAACACACTTCTCTCTTCCGTAGTCTAACAAGCTCTTTACACATGGATCGCAGTCGATTGCTATCCCTGTATCAGAAGTGTAAGCTATCTTAATTTTATTTGACACTATTTCATCTATCATCATCGTCCATATGAAATGTTTTAAGATTTACAAGTTAGACTAAGCGTGCTACTATTTCCAAATGAAAATGTATACATGGTTAAATCATCCACTTAACCCCATCCGTAGTCTAACAAGCTCTTTACACATGGATCGCAGTCGATTGCTATCCCTGTATCAGAAGTGTAAGCTATCTTAATTTTATTTGACACTATTTCATCTATCATCATCGTCCATATGAAATGTTTTAAGATTTACAAGTTAGACTAAGCGTACTACTATTTCCAAATGAAAATGTATACATGGTTAAATCATCCACTTAACCCCATCCGTAGTCTAACAAGCTCTTTACACATGGATCGCAGTCGATTGCTATCCCTGTATCAGAAGTGTAAGCTATCTTAATTTTATTTGACACTATTTCATCTATCATCATCGTCCATATGAAATGTTTTAAGATTTACAAGTTAGACTAAGCGTGCTACTATTTCCAAATGAAAATGTATACATGGTTAAATCATCCACTTAACCCCATCCGTAGTCTAACAAGCTCTTTACACATGGATCGCAGTCGATTGCTATCCCTGTATCAGAAGTGTAAGCTATCTTAATTTTATTTGACACTATTTCATCTATCATCATCGTCCATATGAAATGTTTTAAGATTTACAAGTTAGACTAAGCGTGCTACTATTTCCAAATGAAAATGTATACATGGTTAAATCATCCACTGAAGCCCCATTCAAGTACGTCAGTATGAAAGCAAAGATAATACGAAATAAAAATTTATTATGGCATGTATTTCAAAAGGTCTTCATCGTCAATATCGTCCCAGAGTCTGGCTTCACATAGATAACAAAAACAGTTCAGTTGCTTTAATCGTTCTTCCACTGCGAGCCTCACTTTATCAATATACTCCCACTCTGCCATAGTTCGTGGCTGGGAGTTAGGGGTGTACCACTCCCATAATTGGTGGAGGAATTTCGTGCTGGTGATCTCCATCACATCGTCAGTATCGTACTGGAGATACTTCCACCTCACGCCTGTTAAGTCGGGACACTCCTTCTCACATACACTCTCCTCTTCCTCATCCGCTGGTAATGATAACTTCCTGATATTGTCCAGTTGGTACACCTTCTCCACCTTCGCCTTTCTTGGAGCGTTTGGTGTAACGAGCGCCTTTGGTGTTGAGCATGGAGAAGAGAATTTTGTGTTTGGTGTTGTCGGAGGGCTTGTCATGTTGACTGTGAATAATGACTTTGAAATGTTTTCTAATTCTTAAGTATCAACAAGCAACCAATCAGAATGAACATCCAATGAATGAAGAGAATGAAAGTATATAAGCAAAGTGACATCCGTATCATTTCACTCTGTCTTTGAGACGCATAAGTGAACTGTTGTCTAGCGAATTCTGTATTTGAGGCGTACAAGTGAACTGCTCTTTAGTGAATTCCAAATTTGAGTGAAGTCTCTATCTTGTTCAAGTATCAAGCTTAAACATAATTTCGTTCAAATGGTAAGTTGAAAATTTCCTCTCTCATCTCCCTCAAACGTGTGGCTAATAGCATCTTCCTCAATTTCAGGCATCAACTTCATCACCAACACCCTCCCTTCTCGAGGAAAGTTTAGAGTTGTTGAGTCAAGGTAGGTTGTAACAATATACTGACACTTGAACAGAGATGAAAGAATGATTTCTCTTTCAGGTGATACCAGTTCCATCTCGTGCGAGTCCATATCAACATTGTCGCGGGAATGCGACGATCGGCAATGTGCTGACTGTGGACACATCTTCACGAGGAAGCGTGATCTCACCCGACACATCAAGCGAGGTGTTTGTCGACCTAAGCCGGCATCAATCTCCGAAGGTAGGGATGATTCTGTTAACGATGTCTCCTTTTCTTGCGACTTGTGCGCTCAGTCTTTCGAGACACGTTTTGAACTATCTTCGCACAGACTTCAACATACACACGCGAACGATACCTACACCAACGGTACCTCCTCTATCCGACTCACTGAAGTGTCCATAAATAATTTAGTGAGGAACTACCAGATGGACTCCTCAGAAACCATTGCTAACTTTGAGGAATGGTTTCATCAAAATTCATCATTGATAGAAGCGCTCTTCAACAATTTAGACAATTTTAGGATGAAGGCGCTCATCTATCTTAAAATAAAATATGTAAAAATCGACCACCATACTGGACAAATAATAGAGAGGTTGGAGTTTCACATACCCTCCTCTCCTGCAACCGAAGTTGTAGACTGTGAGTCTTGGATAAATTTTCATATCCAAGGGTTAAAATTAAATATAGATAAATTTAACGAGCGTGATAGTGGACTCGTTTTTGATGGTATTGAGACCGCCATGATTAAAATCAGTTTATTAGGAAATCATAGTGGTCGAGGCTCCTTTAAACTTCCGAAAAATTTAAGAAATAAAGCAGCAGTCATTTCTGTAGATTGCGAATCGCAATGTTTTAAGTATGCCGTCCTCTCCATTCTCCACTATAATGATGTGCAGAATAGTCGATACCGCAAGAGTAAGTATCAACAGTGGGAGAATGAATTAAACTTCGATGACTGTAATAGTGACGATATGAAAATTAAAGATATAGAAAAATTTGAAAAATTGAACAACATCAAAATAGTTCTCCATGTTTGGGAAAAAGGATTGAAGGGTGTGCGCTACAACTCGCGTTCGAGTTGTTATGAACGTACAGTAAACCTGTTATTAGTAAAACAGGATGATAGTGAGGAATGGCACTACTGCGGTATTCCCAAAATCTCTCGCTTATACCACCACTTAGAAAACTCTAGTAGAGAGTTATATTACTGCGACAGATGTATTCGCCACTTTAGGAGGAAAACTAAATTTGAAACTCATTACGAATGGTGTAAGCGAGGTAAACTGCAAATGGAGCGCATGCCCAAAGATAAGGAGTTTTCATATAGAGAGAATGGTGATGAATTAAGTCCTCTTCGTGTCATCTATGCTGACATCGAATGTTATATCGATGATAACATCCATCGACCAGCAGCCATTTCCTGCTATGAAGTATGGCATGATCACTTTAGGAGTAGGCAAAATAAAATGCGCGTCTGGCAAGGTGAGGATTGTATTTACCAATTCCTACAATTCCTCGAACAGGCTGTAAAATTTCAACAAAAACATGATGGTGAACTCTATCGCAGATCATTGCATATGACAGCAGATGATCAAGCAAAATTTGATAGTTGCAACATTTGCCCCAAATGTAGGAAAACATTTGACGATGATAAGATTAAGAAAGTGCGCGACCATGATCACATCACTGCTAAATTTAGAAACGCACTCTGTTCAAAATGCAATTTTTCACTTAGGATGAAACGGCGTACATTACCCGTCATTTTCCATAATTTCAAGGGCTACGACAGCCATATGATAATAAAAGGAGGTTTAGGTCAAATGAAAGAGTGGAAGCTTGATGTAATAGCGCAAACGAGAGAGAAGTTTATGGCCATGACAGCAAAAGTGCCTGTCGATAAAACTAAAGAAAATAAGACGGTCTATTTTGATATAAAATTTTTAGATTCCTACCAATTTATGACTGCATCACTGGCCTCTCTCGTGCAAAATCTAAAGTCTCTTCCACTAACACAAAATCTTAAGAAACAATACCCAAATCTAACCGATGAAGTCATCACACGGAAAGGAGTCTTTCCATATGCATATTTTGATGCGATTAGTAAACTCGGCGAGACTTCTCTTCCGCCCATAGATAAATTTAAAAATGATTTGACCGGCGCAGAATGTAAGACCGAAGATTATGATCATGCACAAGATGCATGGATAAAATTTGACTGCCATACATTTGGCGAATATATGATTGCCTACCTTAAGTTAGATGTATTTTTGCTGGCTGATGTATTTCAGGAGTTTCGACGAGTGGCATTAGAAGAAGATAAGTTAGATCCCGTCCACTTTGTCAGTCTGCCAGCCATGTCATTTAAGTCTGCTTTTAAAATGACTGGTGAGACCATTCATCTCTTACAAGATCCAGAGATGTATAATTTATTTGAGCGAGGAATTCGCGGTGGTCTCACATTTGTAAATAAACATAGGTTAAAATCTGAAACAGTAGGCAATGACCAGACTCATCTGAAGTATTATGACCAAAATAATTTGTATGGTAGTTCATTATCCAAACCGCTACCTCACTCTGAGTTTAGCTGGTTAGATGATAGTGATATTCAACATTTCTCCAACCCTTCTAACATACTAGCAATTCCAGATGAAGGTGATTGGGGATATTATTTTGAGATAGATCTAATCTATCCAAATAATATTAAACATAAAAACGTAGATTTTCCACTCGCACCCGAATCAGGTGAAGTGAGTAAAGATATGTTTTCCGACTTTATGAAACAATTTCATAAAGATTTAGAATCATGTGGACAACCCGACTATAAGCCTTGTCGCAAACTTTTACTCACCCAGTATGATAAAGAAAACTATCTAGTCCACTTTAGCATCTTAAAATTTTATTTAGAAATGGGTATGATTTTAAAAAGAGTTCACCGCATTATTAAATTTAGACAGAAAGCCTTCCTCAAGCCATATATTGATAGCAACAGCCAGAAACGTGCACTAGCCCAAAATAACTTTGAAAAAGATTTTTATAAATATAAGAACAACAGTCTATTTGGTAAGACGATGGAGGATGTTAGAAAGCGCGTAAACTACAAACTAGTTAATGATGATCAAAAGTATCACAAATTGACCTCATCACCTCTATTCATCGATAGAGACATTATCGATGAGGACCTTATAGGTGTTAAAATGATAAAATCTGAAGTTGAGTTGTGCAAACCCATCTATATTGGTCAAGCTGTACTAGATTATTCTAAGCTTGAAATGTACCAACTCTTTTATAAAATACTAAAACCATGTCCTCTCGTAAAAGAGGTTCGTTTGTTGGGTGGTGATACAGATAGTTTCTTCTTAGGTATTACCACTCAAAAAGATTTAAATTTCAATGAAGTAGGAAAATCTTTGGAAAGATATTTTGATACATCAAATTATCCTGCTGATCATCCACTCTACTCCATCAAAAATAAGGCAAAACTTGGCTGCTTTAAGGATGAGACAGCAGGGAAGGAAATAGATGAAATGATTCTCCTCCGTCCAAAAATGTATTCTATGAAATTAAAGGATAGTGATGATAGCATTAAGCGCGCTAAAGGCATATCAAAATCCATTGTGCAAAATATGAAACATAAGAATTTCAGGAAAGCCTATAGAAATAAAAATATAACGTTTGTCAATATGACAATCTTAAAATCTAAGTCGCATGAGATCAAAACTCATACTTTTAGGAAACGGGCGCTTTCAGCATGGGAGGATAAGAGGTGCTGGTTAGAACACAACATATCTCTTCCACATGGACATCCTGACACAAACATACCACCACCCAAAAGAATTAAACTCACACTACCACATTCAGGAGACGTCTTAGCATAATCATCCTTAACTTAGTATTTTGATGTTGATTTCTGTAGATAAACATTGTTGTTTTATGTATCGCATGAGATTGTTTTTTCCTTGTGAATATGTGTCCACATCTGTACATTCCCCATGTGATGACTTTTCCACTGAAAGACATTTTTCCTATCCCTGTATATTTCCACCCTTCACGAAGTAAAAAGACTTTTTGTATATAACAATGTTTATTGAAGTGCGCTCATGTATATATTTTCAGTGGATGTTGTATAAAGTCTATTGCTTCACATTCATGTACATATTTCAATAAACATATCACAATGACTTCACTTTGTTTTCCGAAACACTAACGTTATGAGGGATTTAGTATCTTTCACATGGATGCACTCTTGTAAACCATTGGTAATTTTGATAGCAATAGAGGGTATAGTTTGTTTGACGACGGGATGATAGAAAATAGATTCAAACATCTTCTCGACTATTCCATATGAAGCGTCTTTATCATGAATGAAATCACGTAAAATGTATTCTTTTTTCTCACCAACAGAAATAGGTAGAATCAAATCACTTTGAATGTAAAGGTGCTGTTCATGTTTATCAAGTGTCATTGGTGTTTCTATACCAATCGTATGCGCAGCAGCAAACACTGTTTGTAGCATTGAAAAACCAAAGAGTTTTTTCAAATTTTTACTCAATTGACATTGAATGTCATCACCCAGTTTCAGAACAACGCGTTGATTTTCAATTGAAAACGAAATGTGGTGTGTCTTTACATCATATTTACTTTTCATCACATGCTTCAACTTCTGTTGTATATAAGGATTTACTACATGAATGAAGCTTTCAACTGTATGATATAGACGCGGCATTATATTGATAGCAACTTTAGATTCTTCATAAGACTGGTAAATTTTCTTGATGCGATCGCCATAGATGTCCACCCACCATTCATCATTAACTGAATCAGCTTTAGTGTGATATTCATGAGAAGCATACACCACACCGCTTCCAATAATAGGTGTATAATGTCTTACAAAATGACGCAAGGTTGGAGAGAAATAAACTGTAAGTTTGTCATTATATTTCTGAATAACCAACTTATTTTTGTCCGCCATAATTTTTTCTCCATACTTCTTACCCACAGTCTCATTCCATCGTTTTACTAACTCAATAAGTGATAAAGGTTGAACACCACGCTTTTTCAAAATGATGCGTTCTTCGCATTCTACAACATCTTCATCAAATATTTTAAATCTATAATGAAATTTGTTGATTCGATTTGAATAAACTTTTCTAACATTTGCAGTAGCAATTGACGTTAGATGTAGTCCATGACCAAAACCAAGATGCGGATAGAATTCACTATCCAACCTCAGCGTAAGACCTTTAGTAAAAGAATGAAAGCGGAGGAACTGTCTCCCACTCCAATGATAGATAGTAAACTCATAAGCTTTCTGATTTTTATTCTTCATGATGGAAGTATTACCACTGTTGAATGCCTTAATAATTTTCTCATTCCCAAATGGCTCATAAGAATCTGATTTTATCTGAATCCATTCATAGTTCCATTTTCCATCTGATGTTAAATTGTATGGGAAGTGGAATGCATTATTCATCGTTATTCCATCATGGGTGCGAGGAGTCAATATCATTTCTTCCAAATCATTCACATTCTGAATATTGCTATCATAGCAAATACTAGAAACGCCAACCTCCCATTCACCTTCTAAATGCAGTGGCCGATTTAATTCTACTCGATAGTCTGATGGTTTATTTTTGGGAAATTTATTCATAGAAGCATTACTGGGCAAGTAGATTAGAAACGAGTCCTTATTTTCACTTTCCATATTATTCACATTGGAAAAATATAATAGCATACTTTTGCATTAACTCTTCATTCGGAAATGGAGTGTAATACTTGTCACAGCATCTTTATGAAAAGGAATCAACGCACCAGCATCATCATAAATGGCAATATCAATTTGTGGGATGTAGTTTGATTTCAGCTTTGTATAATGCACTTTCTTGAAAGTATGCTCAGATAAAATACTGCAGCTTTTTGGCTGGTATGGTATCATTGCTAGCAATGGAGCTTCAACATCTCCCACACGTACATCTTCACCAATATTGGAATATATCTGAAAATAGTTAATACGACGCGATAGCGACATGTCTGCGCTAGCTTTGGTTACAGTACCACTTTTAAAGATATTTTGATCAAAACCCAAAATGTCCATTAGAGTTTTATCCATAATTAGTTCAATACCTTTTCCATTTATAGTGAGAGACAAAGTACCTTCTTTTTCAGAAAATGAAATATGTTGCTCATTAATCACTTCATTTAAATAATCTACAACCAATTTAACCGAAGTAATAATGCGAGGCATCAACACTCTTGTTTCATGTAAGAAACCACCAAAAGGCTCTACACACTTTCTGTATAAAGATACGGCCCATTCTGTATCAAATTGATTTGGCCTTTCACATGGTAAATGTTGCATATCAGATTTTCCATGAACAGCTGCAGAACGATGTCGTAAGAACTGATGAAAATCTTTTGAACAAACTAATACTAGATCATCATCATTTAATTTGCTTATTGCAATATGATTAGATGATTTGATATAAGTCAATGTTGCCACTTGTTTACCATCAACTCGAAGGAGATAATTAAATTTCTTCAATAATGTTTCAGGAGTCATGTTTGTCTTTCTTGGCTTAATCACAATCTTCTTCACCAACGTCTTCTCATTTCTTGGAATAAGATCTACATAATAAGCTTCCTCTCGATATATTAACTGTTTATGACCACTTATGTGGTAATTAACGTTAAAATTATCATAGCTTGTTAAGGCGCTAGCGAGGTAGCCTAAATCATTTCTTAAACTTGGACTTAAACCAACAATCCAATCTTTCTCAACTACATGATGTACATAATTATAATCATCATTGTGCGGAGTAAATTGGACAATATGTTTACACGCTTTATTCAAGAAATCATATATAAACTTTTTACATGATAAGAGATCTTTCTTTGACCACTGTGGAATGTATACTCGGCACCCCTTTTCACATTGATAAGCAGCTGTACGCCTCATATTAATAGTCATCACCTCATGATCAAAAGTATAGACACAGTTGCTATAAACAAGTTGAGTGACACCCACTTCCCAATTCCCATTTAGCTGTTGTGCATGATCAATGGGAGTAGAAAAGAGTGCGGCTCGATTACTAGTAAATCTCTTTGTAGCCGCATTGCTAAGCAAAATATGATAAAACGACATTTTTATATTGCTAATCTGCAACTTTGCATAACATCATGAAGACTTGGATTTTGGACTCTCTACAATATATCAGAGTTGATCGTGATGGAAACGTACATTTCAAAAATTCTCATGGTCATACATCAAGAGGAATTACATTAACATGGCGACAATTTGTCAACCTCAATGATATCATGAGGGATTTGGAATATTTTGAAACATTAAGATTCATCTCCTTGGGTGATCAAGTTTGGCTTCAACATTACAGAAATGAAATTCAAATCTACCATTCTCATTCCGCAAACTGTTTCTCATTTCGCAAATACAATTGGGAGAAGTATAGAAGATACATACATCGCTCCATCATGACATTTATTCGTCGTGAGTTCATCGCCCTACTATGCAAATCTTAATCAGATATGATTACCACGCACCATGAGTTGGAAATTAGATTCCCTACAACGTATTGAAACGGATCATGATCGAAACGTCTATTTCAAAGATTCAACTGGAAATGTGAGAAGAGAGTTTGCTTTATCTTATCGTCATTTTCAATCTCTACATCATATCATGAAGGACTTGAAATACTTCTATATGAAAAGACATTCACGTATTGGAAATCGCATCTGGCTGCGCGTCAACAATCGGCGAATTCAACTCTATCATTCCCAACTTCATACTAACTTCACATTTCATCAAGGTAGTTGGGAAAAGTATAAAAGGAAGGTACATCGCTCAATTTACTCATTCTTTCATCATGAAGCGCCATCGCTACACCATCGTCAACATTCTCCGTCGCTTCAGACTCTACACCAAAATCGATCTCACAACATTACGCCAACAGCTTCCAAACAGCAAGTATTACCCGGGCCGTCCTCAAATGTTAGTGGTGAAGATGAACAATTCACGGAATCTTCAACTCTTCCCAAATGGGACTGTACAGATTCTCGGCGCCCTTTCTCATTCATCGGCGCAGTCAATGCGCTTAGAGCTACAAAGACTACTACGTCGGATATGGAAGAGGGAGAGGTGTGTGATGTCGAATCTGACTGTGGACAATATGGTGATCTCTACTCAATTGAGTGACAGTCTATCATTTTTGAAGATTCGTACCAGCAGTTACAGTTTGTGTTATGAACCCGAACTTTTTCCTGCCGCTCTCATTAGTTGTTGGTTGCCTGTGCATGTGGCAATCTTTCATAATAGTAAAGTGATCATTACTGGACTAAAATCTCATGAACAAGCAAATATGATCCTAGACTATCTCATTGAGTATGTACGTACCCAGCGGATTGTAAAATAAAAAACAATTTTTTCCAACATGATGTTTTTATTTCAAATCATGATAGAACTTACAAATCATTTTTTCATTAGAGGATGGATTACATGAAAAGTTTTGAATAATAGATGCAAATCGAGATACATGTAAACGTTTTAAGATGAAGTACAGTACAAAAGCACCACACGTTGATGAAAGTGGATGTTGTAGTATGCGTTCATTTCGCTGATATTGACGCGTATGTTTTCTCAACCACTGCTGTGTTGGTATATTTGGAGGTTGAGCAAGAGAGTCAAATAGTTCACCACGTCGGTCTTCTCCAATAAAGATCGCTTTCCAATGCTCACCGCCTAAATTCTGTGAATGAGTGTTTAGCACAATAAAGATGGGATAGTGATTTACTGCAGGTGGTAAGGTATCGAGTGAATAGACATTATCGAAAGCTTTCAACGTCGCTTCGTCTGCATTACGCTGCACTTTAGTCTTAATATCGTCAGCAGTCAACCAACTCATTAACGATTATACTGAAGAATCACGTCACGATACTTTGTAATTTCAATATTTGAATCGAAGACTGCATAAATTAATACATTGATCGTCTCAGGTAGTGTTCTTTTGAACGTTAAATCCAAACGAATATTATGAGGCACGTTCGCTTGACGATAGGGTGCACTAATATCGCTGTCAGCAGTCAAATCAAATGCATAAATAGTATATCCACTCTTAAACTCTTTCATAGTCAGTCCGTTGGTGTCATCCGTATTGTAAAAGCCAAAAACATCCATAAAATCAACATAACTGCGCATAAATTGATCTGAAGCAAAATCTGGTTTGTAGGGTGGACCAGGATGACTCACACCATTTACACGTAAAGCAATTTCACTTAACTGATTGTGTTTAAAATTGAAAGGATTCTTCTTTATATTACCATTAAATGCATCATTTTCAACCATTGCCACCATGAGGAGCTTCGGTGCTTCCGATGGAAAGAGGCCATCTTTCATGAAACTCTTTTGATCTTTCGGAATTGTAAAGGTGAGAAGCTTTGTATGCTGAATGGGGTAAATGGCATTTTGGCGGTTAAGGCCTTCAGCATGCCCTCTAATGACACTTGGATTCGGTACTACTCGACGAATGTAAAGTGCAATATCTTCCACATGAATTCTAAAATTGTCAACTTTAGCAAATGCATTCAGCGCAAATTCAGGCTTATTCAATGTCAGCTTGAGTCGCATGCTGGTATTACACAGTAAAAACTTTGACTGTCTAAAGAAGTCTAAATTCAGCGGACCATATAGCTGACATACTCTACTATCTTTAATCATAGCAGATCGCTTTACAAAGCCACTGTTTGTTTCAACATCAAATTTTCCTGCTTCATCTCTGTACCATCCCATGGCTTCCATATGACTTTTTTGTGCTGCTGGATGAAACTGTGATACATGATTGAAATATGATTTATAGGGATAATCGCTTTGACCACCTTCCACTTGCTGCTCTCCAATCGTTAGAGAAACATCACGAAGTAATGTAGTCAATGGTAAATTGTTCAGTCCAACTTTATGTGCATCGTCAATAGCAGTTCCATCTGCTTGCTGAATTCTAAACCTCAAATCAAGCATCGCATAACTCAAATCTATGTAGTCATCACTACCACCAGGAATAACAAATTCAATGGGGCCAGCATTCTCAGCTGTTCGAGGATGATAATCTACAATACTTGAACTAAGAATATCTGTCTGTATGGCTTGTTGATCGAACAAACAAAAACCGGAAGTTTTACACTCCATGATTAGAAGTTATAGCAGCGTCGTCGTTTAGCGCCTGATGAATGATTAGAGCCTCTGCGACGTTTGCGTGAATGCCTTTTGACTGAAGATCGCACCTTACCAGCTCCGCGATGTTTCCTCCTTCCTTTATTCATTCGTTTAGGTGATTTCTTTCCTTGAGTAACACCAGCAATGGTCTGCTTCAATGTTTTTAAACCGCGTTCCTTCCCACGATTCAACAAACTGCTCTTAAAACTTCTACCTCTGGAAAGATCACTAGCAACATCACCAGCAAAGCCAACGGCATTACTTAAAACATTTCGTTTTAAAGATCTACCGACATTGGATATGAGAGGTGCTACAACAGATTTCAGTGCACCAAGTATGCTACCTCCACGTTGGCGGCGAGCACCGATGTAAATTTGTCCTCCGCCACTTACATAGGAGGGTCGTGAATAAAATGAGGCAGTTGGATTCATAGCTCAAACCCTAAACATTGTTAGTTACAACTTTGCATGAATCACTGTCGATCACTTAGATGAAAGATGTCGGCACGACGCATCCAAGAGTTCATACTTGAAGGATAACCAGTCCATTTAACAAGACACCATTCTTCACCTTGCCGTTTTTTACATCGAATGATTTTCTCTACCAAATATGTTTCACTTTCAGTGACTACCTCAATCTCATCGCGGTAAAAGCTACCCTCAATTTCTTCATTATCGTAATCTTTCAACTTGTAGGTGGTCGGAGAGTCTTTTTGATTAATCCTTGATACTGTAAATACCTCCTCTGTCCAATTCGGAAGGTACCCTTTAGCAAAAACACTTTTCACTTTTGAGATACGAACTTTATCGCCAATTTTCACATCACTTTTCACATGAGTGCGTTTACGTTGGAATGATTCGCGCACTTTATCTACATTGTCAGCATTTACATCTACTGGTCTGAGTCCAATAGAACGATGGATAGAGTGATTGTAGGCATGGAGTGTATCTTGTAGAACCTTTGTCCAATTTTGTGTCAAGTTGGCAGTAAAATGTCGCCACAAGCGATTTTTTAATGTGCGATTAAAACGTTCAACGAGTGCAGCTTTATAAGCGCTCTTTACACTAAACAACTCAATGTCATGCCTCTCAAATAATCTTGTCACATGCTGATTTTCAAACTCTTTTCCTTGATCACTCTGAATTCTTTTTGGAATGCGACCTTCTCGAAAAATTGTTTGGAATGCTTTTGCTACTCCTTTCCCTTCTTTAGTTTTTAAAGGTTGAGCCCACGCATAACGCGAGAAAATATCAATGACGGTTAAAATAAAATTATTGCCCGAGTTATGTTTTGAAATGGAGGCAACATCGCACAAATCTGCTTGCCACTGTTCATCGATGTCATGAACAATATAATGGCGGGTGCGGTACTTCTTTTTCGCTTGTTTGTGGAGTGTATAGGTAGCCTGACCCTTTAACCATCGTTTCACTTGTGATTGTGGAAGACCACTCGCTTTTGATAATTTCTTGATAGATGCAAATCCTGCCGGATGTTTTACATCATAATAGATTGACTTCAAACGTTCAGTCGATGACGGCTGACTCTTTTTCCTCCTTCTCATCTTTTTTCTTTCTTGCCTTTCTACATTTACAACAACTGCAGCATTTAGCTTTAGCGGTTTTGCGATCGTGTTCACATTGCTTAGGGGTTTCATTATGAGAGCTGGCGCAGCAAGTGCAAGTGACAACGACATTCACCTCTGGCGGCTCATTACATGGCAAGCAACACATCTGCTTCATATTAATAGTCTGAGAACATGTATTTCCTAGGAGGAGCTGTTTTACGTTTTCCTTTTACCAGTTTTAGTGGCGATGTAGATCTACGTCGAGTTCTTCCTCTTGTTTGCTTAGTGAGTGTGGGAGGGGATGTAGCAGGTGACGCCTTAAACCAATTTGTTGGCATTTTCATCGCCTGAAGCATTGGAGTAGTAGCCACTGTTGAATCAAGTTCTTTCAATGTCTCATTATTTAAAGCAAATTTTGGCACATTATGCTTTTTCAATAGTTTAAGAAAGTATGACCAACCAGGTGGAACATAGCCCTGACGGCGCTTTCTACGTGTCGCATACTGAATCAAGTCTTCATAACGTGAAGCATCAATCACTTTATTTTCATCTGTAATGATTTTTCTCCTCTATCATTTACATTGAGATGGGGTTCAATACTGTTGAAAAGAGATATGGCATGTGCGCGAGATGCTAAAGGTGTAGCAGTCGATACAGAGTCACGCATCTTATTCTTCAAGTTTTTCAATTGCTCAACAGTTTCCGATTGTAATAATACAGCACGATGTGGATCTTTGATGTGAACATTTTGCTGATAATCTATTTCTTTCCTATACATTTGATTTGCAAGAGGTTGCTTTACTTGCTGCATGGCAGTCAATTGTACATATTCATCCTGAGGAATAACAATCATGCGAGAATAAGAACTCATAGTTTGTAGATAATCATGGGAGTTTTCAAAATATCACTTCGAAATCTAAATTCTTCCGGACACTCTTGCGTAAAGTCAATGAATAAGTAACCGTATGGTTTTTCAGTAGCTGCTTGAAAAATTTCAATTAAGGCTTTTGATCCTCTGGGTGCAACTTGTCGCGCTAAAATTTCAAATTGACTTTTATCTCGCGGATTCTTGAAAATAGCATAATAGTGTGTATTCAGGTTTCGTGTACGAGCTTCTTTTCCATCAGGAAACAAATTTTGTGTAATATAGATGATAAAACACCTTTTATGGTGTGCTGCGCGAGTGAACATATCTGTAACATCTTTTGAATTCTTACTTTCTTTTAATAAATCATCCAATACAACAACATCATTAGACTGAAGTTTATCCACTGGAATAATTCCTTCATGTCGAATAAAGTTGCGACTTTGCAATTCCTGAAACAGCGACGGTTGATAAATACCATAACACCAAATCACTCGATTGATAGGTTCCTTAAACAACTCCCTTCTTTTATCCAATAAATTCAGCGTGAAAACAGTTTTACCTGCATGAGATGGACCTGATACAGTCAGAACTTTATCACATTGAAGTCTGAAATCCATTTTATTACTTTGAGACTCAACATTTGCATAATTAACGCTTAGAGCCAAAGATATTTCCCAATAGGTTGCCCCACGGCAGGAGCTATCATTGGAAGTATTGCTGAAAGGAAACCGCCCTTTTGTGTTAGAGTTTTCCTCTTTCTTTGAAGGGCGACTTTAGGATTGGAGATGAAACGCAATTTCGTAGCATATCGCTTAAGTAACTTTCGTTGTTTTGGCGCTAATTTCTTCGTCCTCAACTTCCTCACATGAGAAATAATTTCACAAATGAATTTATCGTTAGCATGTCGTATAGCATTGTATCGCTGATTTGCTTTCATTCGTCGGAGAGCTTGAATGGCTGAAGAAAACTTTTGACTTTTACGTTTCGTCATTTTACGTTTCGCCATTTTCCGTGTTAGTCTTTGCTAAAACCTATCTTTACCACATTTGCATAGGTACTAACTATTGCGACATAAGTGACACTCGAAATGAGCAATGTCCCAGTGGTTACATTGGCAAAGTTGAATGCAATTACGTATGAAACAGCGTTGACAAAAAGCATGCTTACATCTCTTGAAGATGCGCTTTTCATTTCCATCCTTTCGCTTACATACATCGCAACACATAGTTTCACCGTTACTGATGTCTATAGCAAGTCTTTTTGAAGATATGAATTTGCTAGCCTTTTCTAAATAATAGACGCATGTACAGAAGGAATATACTTCGAGAGTGAGCAGACATAGCTCGAAAACCAGTTGTGCTACAATCAAGTACCACTGCATTTTCAATTTTTCTTTATGGAAAGTTGAATGTGAATATCTGAAATCGCTTCAATCACTAGACTGCTACCATGATGGTTAAATGCGTTAAGGCGACGTTCAGGCAATTTTTATCATATGTCTTTTAAAAACATTCTTCGGGGTGATCTACCACTTCCATTGAATAAGAAGCAAAATGGAAAGAGCGACTTTCCACCTCTTCCTTTCCAAAATGACTAAACTTAATTTTCGCAACTAATCGCGCCATGACAATGCTATCAGGGAATGTATTCCTTAACTCTAGAAATAGAGTGCTAGCATCATCGACCACTGCTTCGATGTCGGTCTCATCTTTATGAAAATTTATCACATAATCTTGACCCGTCCATTTTCCACTTTGCCTATGCAAACGTATGTTCCGCCGTGTTTGAGAAAGACCCTGATCGCCTTTATCTAACCCATCCTAGCATGCAAACAAACCAATTTCTCATAGTAACATTTATTGACCTCAACCGGTAACACAGATGGCCTTATGAATCATTGGTTGAAAGAGATAACATGATACCGCTTGGTAAACTATATACAGCGAGCTAATGATACCATACCGGACTTTGGCAGTGTTGAGTAAGGGAAAGACGCTTGGTTCTGACGTAGCTCCTCCACCCGCCACAGACCACAACTAGGAACACACCAATCTTAACACGTTTCGTGACTTAACTGATCATGTAGATACACTCTACTATCCAAGGGGGGGCGGCACCCATCTCATCACCTGATTAGATTGGGAAAACCTTCTCTCCTTACCAGGATTATTACAAAAGATGCGTATAACATTGAAAGCAGCTAACCATCGTTTAAAGTCAATAAGAAGAGCACTCTCACAAGAAAAGCCATAGTCTTGCAATATTTCAGATTAAGTCCATGAATGTGTTTTCTCGCCCATTGATCAACATTGGGATCGCAGTTGGCATGTTGATGATAGACACTAACAATCTGATATGTCCAATTGTTCATAGCAATAGCACTGAGCTCCTGTACAGGTTCACCCTCACAATCCATAAAAATGATGATAGAAGCCTAAAACGGAAATTTACACATCTAAGGAAACGTTCTATAACATATTACAAAATGAAGAATTACATCGATGCTTTTCACGACAAAATACACAAATGATATGATGGCAACGAAGAAGTAAAATGTATCTAATAAGACCACGTCTACGACACTCAAAGCACATAAGCGAATTGTCATAGGGTAGAGTTAGGAAAGGACTAGCAATTCTCCTTCTTTGATTTGCGTTTTGATGTAGCATTCTTCTCCGACTTGCGCTTCGTACCACTGCTGTTAAGGATTTGATCAATTATGTCGTCCACGTTGGGTGGTTTCGGAATATATAGGATGGATTCCATATGCATGGAGAGAGAGGCTATTTTATTATCCTTGTGTCGACCATAATATAGCCCATTCACTTTGAAAAGGATATCCCAAGTACCTTCTCGAGCTCATCACATCTGATGGGTATTGAATGATCTCCCTCCTTCTTATAGTAAGTACACCAATGTGATACCGGTAGGCAAATGTGATTACCATCCCAAATCTTTCTATAGGGAGTATCCTTGTCATCTCTCGCCTTCCACTCTTGAGCAAGAGGAGTAGGAATGTCCATATTTAATGTCACGTACTCCTCAATAATATCAAGTTGGTGGCGAA
>CAJQUW010001614.1:0-32069 GCA_907163375.1 Prostheceraeus crozeri
TAACCGAACAACCAGTAAAAAATCGGAGCGCATTACATAAACAAAATCACCGAAATGAGAGGAGGCTGATTCAAATTTTGGCGCGAAACTATTTTAATGTTTTATCATTGTTATCTAAAATAACAAGCTTGTCAAAGAAATTGATGAATTACAACAACTATGTTGTGGTTAATTTTTGTAAATTATTTTTTTATCTCAAACAAAAATACTGCCGAACGAGCATTGTTTTAGTGAACGCGAATTGGCCGGCGCGAATATGATAAGAGAGGTCACCTCTCTCGGTTATCTCAGCGAACTGACGGGCATGAAATAATCCACGCGCTAATCCACGTCCTCATAAACGTATTCAAAATTAACCAATCAAATTAAAGAAAAATAAAATTTCGAAAAATAAAATATATATTTTTATATTTTTAATAATTCTTTCGTAGAAACACACGTGCTCTTGCAGCCGCATTTCTTGATGTTTTTTCTTTAAGTCTGTTAGCAATTCTACTTTCAAGGCAGAGAAAGCTGCATTTGATGTTAAGCAGGACATACTGAACTGAATATTATAATTCACGCTATCCACGTGCTCGTTGAGCCGATTTTCATAGTTATCCTTCGATAGGCCTACTTCGTTCTACGGCCCATTCCACTTCGAAGGCATGGATAAGTGCCTTTTGAATAGAGAAGGACACCTATTGTCAGGATTGAACTCCCATCAAGCCCTATCTAAACTGAATTTTATAATTCACACTATCCACGTGCTCGTAGAGACCATTTTCATAGTTATCCTTCGATAGGCCTACTTCGTTCTACGGCCCATTCCACTTCGAAGGCATGGATAAGTGCCTTTTGAATAGAGAAGGACACCTATTGTCAGGATTGAACTCCCATCAAGCCCTATCTGTACTGAATTTTATAATTCACGCTATCCACGTGCTCGTTGAGCCGATTTTCATAGTTATCCTTCGATAGGCCTACTTCGTTCTACGGCCCATTTCACTTCGAAGGCATGGATAAGTGCCTTTTGAATAGAGAAGGACACCTATTGTCAGGATTCAACTCCCATCAAGCCCTATCTGTACTGAATTTTATAATTCACGCTATCCACGTGCTCGTTGAGCCGATTTTCATAGTTATCCTTCGATAGGCCTACTTCGTTCTACGGCCCATTCCACTTCGAAGGCATGGATAAGTGCCATTTGAATAGAGAAGGACACCTATTGTCAGGATTCAACTCCCATCAAGCCCTATCTGTACTGAATTTTATAATTCACGCTATCCACGTGCTCGTTGAGCCGATTTTCTTAGCTTTCCTAAAATCGGCTCAACGAGCACGTGGATAGCGTGAATTATAAAATTCAGTACAGATAGGGCTTGATGGGAGTTGAATCCTGACAATAGGTGTCCTTCTCTACTCAAAAGGCACTTATCCATGCCTTCGAAGTGGAATGGGCCGTAGAACGAAGTAGGCCTATCGAAGGAAAGCTAAGAAAATCGGCTCAACGAGCACGTGGATAGCGTGAATTATAAAATTCAGTACAGATAGGGCTTGATGGGAGTTGAATCCTGACAATAGGTGTCCTTCTCTATTCAAAAGGCACTTATCCATGCCTTCGAAGTGGAATGGGCCGTAGAACGAAGTAGGCCTATCGAAGGAAAGCTAAGAAAATCGGCTCAACGAGCACGTGGATAGTGTGAATTATAAAATTCAGTACAGATAGGGCTTGATGGGAGTTCAATCCTGACAATAGGTGTCCTTCTCTATTCAAAAGGCACTTATCCATGCCTTCGAAGTGGAATGGGCCGTAGAACGAAGTAGGCCTATCGAAGGAAAGCTAAGGAAATCGGCTCAACGAGCACGTGGATAGCGTGAATTATAAAATTCAGTACAGATAGGGCTTGATGGGAGTTGAATCCTGACAATAGGTGTCCTTCTCTACTCAAAAGGCACTTATCCATGCCTTCGAAGTGAAATGGGCCGTAGAACAAAGTAGGCCTATCGAAAGAAAACTATGAAATTCGGCTCTACGAGCACGTGGATGGCTTGGATTATGGAATCATTTTAGAGCGTGGGTAGGTGGTTGATTTAGGAAGATATTTTTGTATCACTATCCAGGAAATAGCCATCACTTAGTGATATGATGAGATAATACCAGACTTGAGAGTTATCATAAACATTTGAGTTATCATCAATTTGTTCGTCTCAATGCATACTCTATGCGTTTTAGAGGAAATCATTCAATTTACTACTACTGTTTTGCCATCTAGTCTCTCTGTCCAAGGGAAAAAATGGAAAAATCTGTTGATGTGGTTTTTTGCAGCTGACTGATTTAAACTGAAACAGATAGAGGACTATAACAACGAATGTAATATAATTCTTTTGACAAGTTATGTTTTACAAAACGTGTTGATGATACCACTCCCTTTACTATTATTGATACTTAGTATATGTATTTGTCTCTGAGTGGCATAATCATAGCATAGCGTATGTAATTGGTAGAATTTATATTTGATCAATTGCTGCAAAATATTTTCTTGTTGCAGTAATATTCACATCTGACACCCAAATAGATACAATGATTTTCTCAGCCTCCTAGTTAATTGACTAAACCATGAACCAAAAAATTGCAACGACAAATTAGAGAAATATTGACTTGCATATATGTAGTGAGGTCAATTAAGTCAAAAGCACCTCTGATTAATAAGACATGATCATTTATAGTTGTCACTCTTGCCGAATTTACTCTTGCTTATTTATATGCCTGCGCAGTAGTGTTCCCATTTTTGAATATTGCATCAGAACATTTCATAAAACTGAACTTCAAATACTATGAATTATTTGCTGTACATCAACCATTCGTGATTGCTGCGAGACGCGACATGTTTCGGTGATTCAATCTTTGCCTTGCTCCACTTTTGGAGGGTAGGTTTGAATCAGCAGAAGGCAAATTATTTTATTATTTCAATAAATATTTAACCTCATTCTGTTTTACTGTATTAATTATTAATTTAGTAAATAAATTTATTTCTTCAATCGTTTGGGAACTCTTGGTGCTTTGAAATATCTGCGCACCGTGATATGTTGCTCACAAAACTGAACACGTTTATGAGGACGTGGATGAGCGCGTGGATTATTTCATCCCCGTAGCGAACGGTAGTAAATCTCGTGAGTTACTTCTATAGAAGATTGCAGAGCTGCATTGTGTTACGTGAATCTCGCAAGAACGTGCTCTCAGCCAGAGCATAAGTAATGAATTATTTATATTGAAGAAGTGTATCAGATATTTATGATTGTCCTATAACACGTCCTGTCGATTTCCAATTTTTGCGCGTATGTCTGGATGGAGTGTCGATATAAATAGGGAAATTTAATGCAAGCTTCAGGGAGGATATTGTAAGGTAGGGGTCTTTAAGTGAACTAATTTTATTGACTTTTACTGCACTACTTTTTAATTGCCTGTACTTTTCGCGGGAATTGTTTTTACTACCTGCTAGCAATGTTCAGGTGAGCAGAGTTTTCTTGTTGTGATCTTGGTTGGGATTGCTTGTTCTAGCAATTCCGGTCAACATGGCAGAATGCAGTGATGATCTTATTGACGATGATGACATCTCTCTTCTAGCGGAGGAGATTGTTTCCCGTGCACAACAGCTGCTAATTAAACCGGAGCCACGAGACTCTGAGGCCGCTGTTTTTTCACCCCGACGACAGCCGGGAGAATTACCCCGAACCAAATCGGGAGACTCGCCTCGACGGAAGAGCGTTAAGGAGATCGACCCACCGGCAAGCCCGTGGAGACACCCGCCTAGTATAGGCACCGCTTCACCTCGGCGACTGCGTGTACGCTGGGAGGACCAGGCCGACGACAACTCGCCCGGATCGACGCCCCCGTTAATGGTAAGTGCTATAAAGACTACAGTAGCTCCTAGCGTAGAACCACAAGCAAGTTACACAACATGATGGCATATCTTTCCCTTGCTGTTGCTCATTCTCTAATCTATCAATGTCAATAGTTGCTGTGTCAAGTTGACAAAGAACTCATGCTTTATCTAAAATAATATTGAAATGCAGCGTGACTGGTGAGTCAAATCCAATTGTACGCAATTAGGAAAATATGCAAAAAATCATAACTCAGTATTTCCTTTTACGTTCAGAACATGTCATCACGTCAAGTTTTGGATGCCTTTTCCAATGGCAGTATAAAATTCAACTCATTCTGTCATGTAGTCGACCTATTTACTGCTGCAGTGTTAAATGAAAGTATAGAATTAGAAGACACTAAAATACAACCAGTCACAACCACTTCATGAGATAATGGTGAACAGTCATGCAAGAGTTGGAGGTGAAATGGTCAGAGTCTCTGGTTGTGAGGGCAATGAAAGGGTCCAAACATGAATTCCCATGAAGTGTTCCATTATATTCTTTCACAAATATTTGAGCGAGAGGCTGAATCAGCAGGGTTTGTCGGTGGACATGGTAGTCCAGAACAATCCCAAGAGGAATTTGCGCTGAGATCTTAACCCAACCGAATCCAGGCAAGAATCCTGGCATCAAAAATGTTGTCAATGATACTTCTACAGTGATTGTATTGGTTGTCTAAAAACATGGGCCTATAACCCACCTACATGCAGGCCTCGGTGTATACCTACATTCCTACTTCTAGACCTACATTTCAGAGAATTGAGAAGTTCCTTTAGTTTTGTTCTAAATTTAACTAAGGATATGTGTCGCAGCCCATCATATGGAATAAGAGATATAGGAATATCAATATACACATCAATTATATATGCATATTCAATTGTTGAATCGCACGTTTACACTTGTGCGGTGTTTATTTGCCTAACCAACGAAAGTCTTCCGGACACGTCCTCACAAGCCATGCATCGCAGCTTTTGTACTTTATTTTATTTTGTAGATGCAAATAGATAAGATGTTTTCTGTTTTTAGATTTGTATGTAAAACAATATTTGATACATACGCTCGTACAATGTTGGACCTTCATGGTATTGTTGACTCATCTTCTTTCTGCTATTCACTTTTGGCTACCCATTAAACGGACCAGACACGCAAAATTGCTTGCGACTGTGAAACCTTGTCGTTAGATAATTCCTAAGAGAGAACATATTTCCTAAGAACTCTCATGAAAGCAGTTGAATTGAAAACAGTTGACTTTTTCAACCCATACTTCGAAGAATTTGTGTTTCTGAAGTTATTTCATAATTCGCTGTAGTATTTTTCGTCAAATTCACTGTTCACTTCGTGTGAGTATAGTTTGTCTGCTGTTGCATGTAATTGGCATTGCTGCATGCCACGTGTCTAGTAAAATATAATAACGAGTAAATGTAACTTTGGGTGATAACGGAAAGTAGACGAAATTGCATGCGTTTAAAAGGAATGTGCTTGAAAGGAATACGATGAGCCTTCTAAAATTGCTCATTTGATGATAGATCTGCATGTTATACTCCCAGATTACATTGTAATGATAATCTTCTCAGCTGCTGTATCATCGCATTTCGATTTATGAAAAGCTCAAGCAAGTGGACGTATATCATCAGCAGGCGTTTGTAGAATGTTTTCTGTAACTAGAGAAGCGTTTCCTAGTTGTACTCCAGTTCTTTCATATGTTACCAAACGTATAGGTTACCTGTTCGTTCTCTCAAAGTACACGAATGTTAGCACTATCTCAAATTTGGCCTACTCGAAAGTAATGGAAACACCACTCGTGACTCTGTTGACATGTGTATGATTGCAAGAGCCTTTATCTTCACCGATGCCTACAGACGAAGTTTCACACTATAGAAAATAAAGATTATCACCACTGAATCGCGCCTTCGATCAGCTCTCATTTTTTCGAATTTCGACAACATTTGGCACAATTTCATTCAGCTTACACTTTTACCTGATTTTGCGCTATTTGTTGGATGAAGCAATGTTTTCTGCGGTCAACAACAGACAACTATTAAAAATATATTTTGTTGCATTAATGCTGGAGTTTTTCTAGTTTGGATTTAAAAGGATGCTTGTCTAATCAGCTCCGAGAATATGTACCCATCTTTTCAATGGCAGGCTTCAAATTTGTAACATTGCCATACTCAGTCATTGGTTGAGTAATCATTTCCCACACTTGAGATCAGAAGATTTTAAATATCAGATCAGAGGAGGACTTGTCTCGTCTGCACCAGTTGACAATAAACAAAAACATTTTCTTTGCGCCGTAGGAATGCTGACGCCTGCGTCCGACAAATGGATCGACAGGAGCAGCTCATCAATGATGACACGACAGTGAGTGATAAGAGGGTCAACAACATGATATCTCAAAATAACTAAACAGACCATCACTCATTACTTCATTTATTTAAGCAAACCACACTGTTTTCTAAACCAAGTGTCTCGGCTGACCAAGTAAATCAATTTAGAAATTAGTTATCAGTTTGCGATTAAATTTGATGAGAATAGTCTATACAAAACACGCAGGAATTTTTGGGCTGTGCAACGATTTAGGAAACGGTCTGTATAAAAAACCTTAAAGCATCCTTAATGATAATAAATTCTTTATTTAGTGAGGATGACATTGTAGCATGAATCAATCAATAAATCCTTTAAAACAAATGATTGATTACAAAAATCTCTACAGAACTTGCTCGAAGTAGGTACCTGTACATATGCATAGTTGGCCTACTCGTTCTCGTAATCGAGAACCTTTTCACTGCCTCCACAGATATTGTACTGTCTGCATTTCCCGAAATCAACAGAGATTTCAACGGATGTTGTACTCGTTCCTGATATTGGAGGTACACCAGGGCTCATACTAGGTCTGGGCATATATGCGTCGACGCTAAGGGAAAATTGTTATTCCAGTTTCACTAAATATTGTCTAAATCCGCGCTGGATCCAGGGATTGATAGAATTCTGTTTGCTGCCTCTTTCAGTTGAGGAATTTTGTTAGTTGCTTAGTTTCTTCAGAATAATGTGGGGTACGGTCTCTGCTGGGCTTGTCCAAGAGAGTAAAGGTCCGGACGGCGACGTTTTTGACAAAACAATTCTGATACGCAAAATCAAATTTCACAGCTCTACTGACGACTTCAATTAAAATTAGGTTTACGTTCACTCCCACTTAATCTTTCTCTAAGAAAAATTTCCAAGAATTTTCGATTCAATCTCAGGCTTCCATGCCTATTTCTAAATCCGAACGTGATTCCAAGAGTTTCTTTATTTTCATTATTCTCCGCTTTTCCGAAAATCATTCTCCATTCCTCATTTTTCCACCTTATCCTTTATTACGTCCATATTTTTAAATTATCATTCCTTTTTTTCAAATTTTGCTGAATTTTTTTCATTGTCCCGGTAATTTCACAATTGCATGCATTCACGTCAATAGATCAGAAAGAAATAACGATGTGCGATAATCTGAATCACAAGTTTCAAATGAATGTAAACTTGATTTCGAGGATGGAATGAAAGAGGAAAACAAAACCACAAATTCATTTAGGCTTATTCCTAATAAGGTGTAGACCTGAAGAAAAAATTAGGCCTATATTGTTCTATAGATGTCATTGCATTATTTTAGCATTGTGCTTCCAAAACATACCTATTAATTATCAATTGAAGCAACTTTCAGTAATAAAGAATAAATTCCTTCCATGATGGGCTAGTATGAAACATATGCTCATTTTTCTTAATTTTTGTATGTCATTTCTTTCGTGGACAAGACCTGGTAGTGCTACCTTATTTAATTTTTGGTGGCCCAATCCCAATGGGAATCCCAATACCCAACGGGAAGCCTGTGAATCAGTCATGCTTCATGAAATAAATGTAATGAGTGTGATAGTTAAGTTAGAGCTGAATTGCTAAAGAAAGTTTTTAATTTTTAGTTTACAAAAAGACCGAATAAATAATGCAACTATGGCCCTTATCTAAAATTCGAATGTGTTTTACTCAACTTAGAGGGATGTTTTGTAATTGCAAGTTAATCAGCGGATTTACAATTCCAAAAAGGTTTCAAATTCACCATTCATCGGCAATCAGTGTATTTGTATCGGAGTGTAAAGCTCCACTCCAGTGCTTCGGGAGTAAGCATACAAACATTGACTACGTGATCCCTGCTACACTGCATCTGTACGTATAGGAACAGCAAAGAGGGGTTTAATATCCACGGAGGCATTGTCT
The DNA here is from genome assembly GCA_907163375.1 of Prostheceraeus crozeri. NCBI lineage: Eukaryota > Metazoa > Platyhelminthes > Polycladida > Euryleptidae > Prostheceraeus > Prostheceraeus crozeri. Next base: position 8,153 of record CAJQUW010001614.1, read on the forward strand.
GTAATAAATGGTGGTATTTTTGCTGTAAATACAACGGGAGATGCTACCACAAGAGGTGGTGCCGGAACAGGTGCTACCGACGGTTTGCATCAGGCATCTGCTTATAACTTCGCAGTGAACACTCCTCCTCGAAAGCGGAGAAAATGTTTCAACGCGGCTATCTGCCGAATGGACGATATTTAAAGATTAACTTTGTTATTTGGTAAACTCAACATAAAATGTAGATTCCCAATTCATACTTTTATAAATCAGCCGACCTATTTTCTTAGTGAAGACAAACTTTCAGAAGATAGTATTTAAACGTACATTTTTAACAATTCCCATATCATATCTCATTCGAAATGATGTCAGTTTAGAGGTATTTATGTGCAACAACATTGAAATCGAAGGCAAAGCATCACATAATTAAAATTATAATATTGTGCTATTGTGATTAGAATGTTAGAATAAGTGTCAAGTATAAAAATGCAAAAGTTCCATGCAGATCTTCTTTGATTCGGCCTTACAGCAAACTTGTTTCCTTTAGTTTGTAGATAGTTCTCATTCCATCGCTCATTTTATAGTTGCTTATAAAAAAGAAGATTTGATTTAATTTGATAATATTGCCATAGAAAATGCTTTCCTGTAGGTAACGTTATCGGAATGCTAAGTAGTTGCGTGAGTCTGAACAGAATTCGTTTACATGTGGTGCAGAGACAGGACAAAAAGGTGCAGAGACATGGAATACTGGAGCAGAGACAGGCGTTGTTTCAAAAAGAATCCGTTTTGGTGGTGCAGAGACATGATATATGGTGCAGAGACATGGGGTTTTGGAGCACAGACAGTATGTTGTGGAGCAGAGACAGGGGTGAATGGTGCAGAGACAGGACTTAGATATATGAATTTCTTGAAAATTGGAGCAGAGACAGGGGATGTGGTGCAGAGACAGGACATGCGAGTGGAGCTGAGACAGGAGATAAGTATATATATATATATATATATATATATATATATATATATATATATATATATATATATATATATATATATATATATATATATATATATATATATATTCAGAAAGGAAAAACAATTTTTCTTTGACCGATGTTCAATACATCATCATCAGCGGTGGAGTAACAAACAGAGACAGTTCATCTTTCTTAAATATCAAGTCACAACACATAATTACAGTTCACAAAGCTTCACAGTCGCACTTTCATACAATAAATCAATTGGTAAAACCTAAAATCTTAAAATCGAGCAATATGTACATACTATTTACAAAAATCAAAAGGCAGCATGTACAAATTTACAGATTTAGACAGAGAGTATAAGAGCCATTCCTTTCATTAGCAAGATTGTCATTGCTTTTTATCAAAATTGATTCAAGAATAAAGGGCTGATTGCTTTTACCTATTATCGAAAAATTTTCTATTTTAGGGCTATGCGGATGAGTAGACACTTCAGTGGGTGAAGGGTAACCCCTTGAGGTGTTCAGAAATCCGAGTCGAGAGATGGCGCTTAGTGGCGCCGATGTACCGCATATTACAGCGGTGACAGGAGTATTGATATACAATAGATGATTTCAATTCACTCGGAATTCTGTCTTTATTAGGAAATTGAGTAATGAGCTTTTGAATTTTAAAGACCGGCCGAATTTCGATATTCGCTGGAAGAAGATTGTTGATGGAACGAATTTTATTTTTCATTTCTTTTTCAGCATGGCTAATGAAAGGAACGGACCAAGTTACAACTTTCTTCTGTAACTGCTCAGTTTCTGGCTGAGAGTCTCTGAGCTGGCTCCTGCTCTCAACACTCCTTTCGACCTTCTCTTTGATTCTGTTAATTGTTTTGATATCAAAACCATTTTCGGCAAAAATTTTGGAAATCTCATTAGCAGAAACTTCATACAGCTTGCGGTTCGAACAAATTTTGAACGCTCTATAAAACAGAGAGCGCATCGCAGAAAGTCTGTACGTCAACGGGGCATACGCAGAAAATGGCATATAGATGCCAGTGTTGGTTGACTTGAAATGAAAATCAATCACCAATTGCGAACCACAAGAAATCTTAGTATCCAAGAAGATGATCTCATCATCTTTGCTTAATTCCATAGTGAACTTGATGTTGTCATCAAGAGAGTTCAAAAATTCCAAAAAAGTTTTTGCTTGGTCATCATTATCAAAAATAGCCAAACAGTCATCCACATATCTCCCATAAAACCTGGGAGATGGCCCCTGATAATCAGTAAATTTGGATTCCAGCATATCCATGGTGAAGGCGGCCATTGTAGGACCTAAAGAAGATCCCATGGCCATGCCATCCACCTGATAGTAAAGGTTATTATCGAAGGTGAAAAGAATGTTGGAGCAGGCCAGTTCAAGTAGAGATCTTAAAGCCTCTCGTTTCACAGAGAAATTGCCAAAATACAAATGTAAATTTGTACATGCTGCCTTTTGATTTTTGTAAATAGTATGTACATATTGCTCGATTTTAAGATTTTAGGTTTTACCAATTGATTTATTGTATGAAAGTGCGACTGTGAAGCTTTGTGAACTGTAATTATGTGTTGTGACTTGATATTTAAGAAAGATGAACTGTCTCTGTTTGTTACTCCACCGCTGATGATGATGTATTGAACATCGAAACATGTCCGGTCAAAGAAAAATTGTTTTTCCTTTCTGAATATGAAATGCCTGGGCACTCTATGCGTATATATATATATATATATATATATATATATATATATATATTTCCGAATTTTGACAAATTATAATGGCCTGGTTATTGTCTTTTCACATGGAAAATATTTTCTCTAGAGATATTTCATTCAGTATGTCGATCCCCTTATATATCTGTATATACGTGTATTTAGTATTGCATGATTAACATGAAAGCAGTGTGACAATTCGCAACTGTGGTGAAGGCCTTCACCATGATGATCATCGTTAAGGTGAAGCATTGGAGGTGACTTCCTCATTTACTTGTTGTTCCTTTAGCTTTCGAACTCTCATACCATTTAAGTATATTGTATACAATATCTATTCATCCTCAAATGCAATCATTGTGATGTTGATTGTGGCAATTTAGCAGTGTATAGCTTTTGAACAATACCCTATTTGCTACTTTCTGTTAGATGATTAGAAAGTTATGTTACATTGAAATTTAGTCACATTTCTATGCCGCACCCTGTATAAATTTCACATAAATTTTCAAAATTCATCACGGTGAACCGTCACTGTCTGTATTTCTAGTGGTGCTATGTTTAAGTGTCAAAATCTGCATCTTTGATGAATGATAAATCTTATGCCTCTGGGATATCCCCGCCACTGATGTATGCCATGCTCTGTGTTTCCATGACAATGCTTATTTTTTCTAAAAAATTAAGACAAATTTCTAGACAAGAGGTAGCAAAATGCATCAGTCTCCTATGACCAAAATTTATTAAACAAATATGATAACAAACACATCCAAAATCAGTCATCATCATCCTCCTCCTCCAAACCCACGAAATGCTGTACCAACTCATTTCGTCTATGTGATTCTTCTTCCCGTTGTACATGTAAGTCGACGACATCATCAATCAGTCAATATCGTCAATATCAAATAGCTCACTTCGAGCTTCAATCATCATATTGTGTAGCGTGCAGCATGCCTTTACAACAGCACCTGCGAAAGTCGGGTCCAAGTTTAGGAAGTTCAAACATCGAAAACGCTGCTTCAAGACACCGTTGCAACATTCTATCAAACGCCTCATTTTCTTATGGTGTTTGTTGAATTTTTCTTCCTCGTCATTCGAGGGTAAAGGAATGGGAGTGATGAGCCATTCAGATAAGGCGTAGCCAGAATCCCCTAGTATGATTGCCTGTGGAAAGGGTAGATTTTGTTCTACGTTAAAGAAATCGACCAGCGAACTATTCCGCAAAACTCTGGAATCGTGAACGCTGCCAGGCCATCGGCTGGAGCAGTAGTATATCTGAAAGAAAGAATTGTTTAGTTGATATTACTACGCCATGGTTGTAATATTTATAGTTCATAACGTTGCGACAATACATGGGCGACGACACTCGTTTTTGTCAAGTGGGCGACAATTAGGTCATTCAGATTCAGCATTCGTATAAAATCCTTCAAAATCTCTATCATCGCATAAGAAGGTTAGTTTTCTAAGTTTTTGTAGCATATGGTTATCAATGCTTAGCCAATATTTATAATGACTGTTTACGTGAGCCTATTCCAAAAATTCCATAAAATTTCTTCAGAAATCCTTTACCTCAATATAACGAGTTTGCTAAAAAGATCGATGAAGATATTTGTACTCAACTACATGTACGTAATGTCAGCGTAGGTGAAAAACTGAATGCCCAACTTTCTTTTCATGTGATTTAATTTCGATCGATAGCTTCACAAAGAAAGATAAAAGTTAGTGATTTTAGAAATAAAACTTGTCAAGGAAATTCTTGTGGTCCAAATTCATGAACCATTTAATAAGAACAGCAAATGTAATCTCAGACCCATGGAAACACATGAATGCCGCCCATCACATAATAAAATGGCCAATAACTTTTATCAAAGCAATTGGAGAAATTATACTAGAACACAAGCCTTCAATCATCATGTGAATTATCTGCCTCCAAACGGGCAATGTCACAAAGCCGGTTTCCCTAACTGGCGAGCATGTAGGCCTAAAGAGAACAACAATTCTATTGCTATGAGAAGCAACAGACGTTGATTAAACAGTGTGTATATGTCTTGTAATTCTATGTCTTTCACTTCCATTGAATTTCAAATAAAATATATAGTAGGTGAGCCGAAGACGGGACGGAGTCCAAGACGGGACACTGCGTCATTAAATGACTGTGATGATCGCTTTACACAACGTTGCTGCTTGAAAGTCGGTGAGCAGCTCCTATTGGTCGATATCTTCCCATGAAGATGATTGGACTATCGCGGCATTCTTCTTAGCTACGCTGGCAACGGGATTTGTGAGACGACCTCACAGTCAACTGGTGAAAAAAAGGCTCTTATAAAGGTAAGCTCGTATACTGCCCTCTGATGTCCAACTGAGCACGATTAAGTCACGGTTTTTGATGTAAAACTTCCAATGACTACGTTAACTTAACTTGTGATCAATAATTTCAGAAAAATGCTCTAAACCTGATTCACGATCAGCAACATTATCAACACAAAAATTGTTCCCGCAAGTTAAGTAGACATGAAGATAGCAATTTAGTTAGGTGCATGTATCACGTTGGTAAGAATTTTATGGCATAACAGCATTATTCTTGGGCTACACAAGACACGTAATTTGATCTAGTATCAATAGAATTAGCCTCTCATATGGAACTCATATCGCTATTAAACCACTTGTTTTAGCGACTTCACTCTGTCCCGTCCTACCTCATAGTAACGAACAGTATTTCAGACAAATGTATTTCTGTACTGTTGATAGGGTAAAATGCAATGATTTGCATCTAAACAAATTGCAATTAAGCTACAATTTCATTTAATTGCTGTTCATGGCGGCATTACAGATGATTGCTTCAATAATGCGATGTCCCGTCTTTCACCTAGTGTCCCGTCTTACACCCTAGGCAGCATTTTCTAAAATACTCCTTATTTTTCTTCAGAAATGCCACGAACTTACAGAAGAACAACAAATCGTGCGAAGTGGACCTCAGGGCAAATGCAGGAAGCGATCGTGGCGATCAATCACGGGGCGTCATACAGACAAGCCGCTGCAACACATGGTGTTCCTAAAACGACTTTAGAGCGACACGTGAAGGGCCGAATGAGTAAACAACCTGCGGGGAAAGGGCTCAGTCGATCTACCACACTTGGTGCGGAGAACGAAGCCGAGTTGGTGAAGCACCTCCTCACATTTGAGAAGAGAGGATTCCCGCTAACCAAGATTGAAGTGATGAAACTGGCCTACCAGTTCGCAGAGTCAAACGGCTTGACTCACCCATTCTCTCATGAAAATAAGAAAGCAGGTCAATCGTGGTGGCTGAATTTTCGCCAAAGGAACCCTGGAATCACTATACGAAAGCCACAACTTCTCTCTGTTTACAGAGCTGTCAAGATGAACCGCAAAAAAAGGCCATTAGTAGCCTACAAGTAAGCTTGGTTGCTAATAATCACCGAAAAGGGTTATTAGCACGATTCAATCTAAATTCGATTTGATTATTTCAAAAAAAATTAGGACCTTTATTATTCTAGCAAGTAGAGGCTTCAATTTTGGGAAATTTTTGAACAAGGAAAGAGCCACCCTATTGTAGGCCTTAAAGTATATATACCATGTAAGAAGATAGCAACAAAAATAATGATTATTCGTTCAATAAAATATACTTTCTCAAGTGTCCCGTCTTCCACCTACCTATGGGGTAAGATGGGACACTGAGAAGGTGTCACGTAATTGCCTCCACTGGATCAAGCAAACCAAATTATTCAAAGATACTTTGATGCAGTCGTCCTGACATACCACTTCGTCAATAGCTGCTATATTATCAACTCTATTATTATACTTTGCTGGCAGCAAGTCATTATGTCCTTAAGTGTCCCGTCTTCGGCTCACCTACTATATTCATTCACTTGAAAAGGCTCTAAGTTTTCTTTGGGTGTATTTTTATAAGGTATATATAAATATACCCTATATTTTTATAGCACTTATATATTATATGCTATATATGCAAATGTATTATACAGGACATATATATATATATATATATATATATATATATATATATGGATTTTTCAGTATGTAATTAGATATGTATTTTAATTATTTAAACTAAAAATCATGATGCACGATTGCTACAATATTTGTTATTCAGATATTGGCCAGAATTAAAAAGCAGCCGAAACATAATGACTATTTCGATCTGTAAGAGTAAGTACTCGACTGAATATCATTCCGCCTTTTGAACAAACTAAGTTTGATAAAAATGATGAAAATTATTTGAAAGAAATATTGCTCAAATCCTCAAAATCCCTTGGTTACGTTATTTTAACGAATGAAATTTTTACACCTTTTCAGAGGTCCTTGGTGGCGAAGAATCCCCTGCCGTTGAAGGACTTAACGTGGGGGAGAGTGTCCTGTCAGCCGTCCCGCAGCAGTCTACAACACCGCGAGACGTTCCTCGGATTGTCAGTGCAAGATCACCAGAGACAACGCGTTCGACAAGGAAAAGGCTTTGGAGGGAGATTGAGAAGGAGAAGGCGGAGTTAGAAATCCGATTTCTCAAACTGAGAAATCGGAATTTGTGGCTAAAGAATAAGAAACTGGTGATGGAGGAAAGTGCTGCAGGAGACGACGGCTCGCAAAATGTGCTGGATGAAACTCTGTCGTGAACTTATAGTTTCGTAATTGCTTTTTAGAGATCTTACATGTTACAAATCGCGTTTATTGTTAGGTACAGCTATGAAGATTTTTATTTGTCTTACCTTTGTTAGTCTTAATTTGTTGCCCGAAAATGCTTTAATTCATACATTTCGTAATAGTGTTGCATCTGTAAATAACATTTTTTCTCGGTAAGGAAAATTAGCCCATTCGTGAATATTGTGATTCCTTTATCTGTTAATATAGCAGTTATCTTTCGAATCAAAGCTGATTTTTCTAGAAGAAAGTATTTGCAGCATGTGTTAAGTGAATTACAGAAAAGCTATATTGCAGCTAACGGAATGACTGAAAAAATAATATTCGTGCAACCATTAATTGCCCATATCTCCCCCGTTAAAGATATAGGCTCTAACAGTGATATTTGTTGCAAGGCTGTAATACTTGATGGCACTGTTTTTTTTCATACAATTATGACATACACTGAGCAAGCTAAAACGATTTGGCCTACAATCAAATTTTAATTGATATTGGTGCTAAACGCATGGATCCTATTACGTAATGTTCACAATTCTCTCCTTACCAGACATTGCCGGAGTTGGGGTCAGAGTTTTATCACACCCCAGTCGGAGTCCATTCAAAATGTACCCCTGATTTGAACTTAGATCGACATCCGGCCCCTCAGATAAATAGTAATAATGGAAATGGCATGTGAAGCACATTTACAAAATACATGTATTTCTTTTGGTCTTTGCCTGAACCTGTACGCAATTGCCTGAACCTGAATCATAGCATCGGTACTATTCAAAAACAGAACAAAGGGTCAGGCCTACTTTTCAATTTCTCGAGAGAAAAGCTCACTGATTTGCTATTGACTACCACCGAGGTCAATGAAATTCGTTTACATCAATCTGTACTTTTTGGATAGGTGTTAGTCCAAATTCTCCTGATGCAGCGTGTGCTAGCGTAGTTCTTGATTAATATTGGTGCCCTACCTTTAAGTCTGGTCCACAAACCAGCATGCAGTTGAGACTGTGATCGTCATGGCGGTTCACATACTGCTCTTCATGAATAGACGGAGCTATTATTTTCACATGAGTGCCATCAATCACTCCAAACACGCATGGCATTTTTGATCCGGTAACCTTTCTAAACTTTGCAGGTAGCTCGAAGATATCAGGAGGTTTCGGGAATTGGATGAGGTCATTGAAGAACGCATCATTTACCATTTCGACGACACGGTGGATACAGCGTGACACAGTAGCCAAGGGCGTCGGAACCGGGGTAGCAGGGGTAGCAGCTGCTACCCCTAAATTTGAGTAGGGGTAGCAAAGTATGTCATTTGCTACCCCTGAAATACCGATGCACAAGACATCGGAAAAAGTCCTGTAAGCAGGTAGATGAGGATTCAGGAATGCATGCTTGTCATCTATCTCGAAACTTTGTCAATTCATCAATCAAATGCAACGTTGGACCTTCTTATCAATTATGATGCCGTTGAGAAGAAGAACACATCCAAGGTCTCTCTCCTAATGGCAAGAATGCGGAATTCCGTTTTCGAAACTGTCTTTTCAGTCGCGATGCTTGGACCATCAAGATCAAGGAAAGCAATAAAAATCAATGGTAAGCTTTATATGACTGAATTGTAGTTCATTTGTAGTTAGATTACCTAACTTTAATTCTTGAGAGAACTAGAAGAAATATCCATTCATACGACTAGTTGACTGATTTTTTGCGTGAGATAAGGTCTTTCACTAGAGCTTGCAACCTCGACCAAATCTTGGGATTTTCACCATAGTAAAGTAGATATAGTAAGCTAGCATAAACATCGGTCTACTGAAAGCTGTCATTGTCCTTTTCTGCAGGTGGTCAATGGCTTGATTGAACAGCCATTGCCAGGCTGAGTGACAAACATTTTCAAACACCAAATATCACACACAGCGTTGCTTAGTTTTCTTAATGAACTGATAGCGAGCGAGTAACGCACGATCAATGAATGCTCAGTGTACTGTCTCAGATTGACTGACTGACGACGACGTCACTCTACATCTTCAGCTAACTAATCGACTTCAGTAACCACTGTTCATTCATAGTCGGCTCGTGCTACTTATTGCTTATTGTTATCATGAAAATGACGCAATTCCCTCTGCTATTCATTGACAAATATTGTCCAATAGTCAATTCGCGTTCGAAATCGCGCATCACTCTCATCCTTTATGAACTATCGTCGTGAACTGTGCTCTTATCTTTCACCGATTGTTTATGTACATAAATCGCTATGAATCTTGAATCTTTTTTGTATATAATCACATCATTTCGCTTCATTAGCATAAAGTAATCCTTCAGTTTGATGAAACACTGCATGTAGTATTGGATCATAAATATTTACATATAAAAGCTAAAGAGAGAGAAAATGTCGCTGTGAGTGATCTATAGAACAACAAAAGTGGACTTGTAAGAGAATTTCTGAAGAAATATACTAGGAATATAGTACATTAACAAACTATCAAACAGGTAGCAAATCGCGCAGGTTGACTGTTGAGTGCTTGAACTGCAACAGCATTCTACATCCTTTAATACACGATTAAGCATTACGAGGTGAATGCCAATTGCCAATACGACAAATACCACGAAGTCTATTAATGTAAGTCTACTGTAGTTCTGAATATGAACTTTGAAATATCCGAGTTTTAATGGTACACATTAACACAAATTATACTATGTTCATGTTCGACACACTTTTGTAAATGATTTAAACAATCTTTCAGCTATGATTTCATTGGCCAACCTCTACATAAATAGAGGTGAATCCCAGGGAATGGCCTCCCTGACGGGAGCCCAGAACCTATGCTCAAATTTTTAAAATCACAGGATCAAGATGATTGTATTTCAGCTATGATTTCATTGGCCAACATTTAGATATACATATGTAGATGTGTACTGTTGATGTTCCGGGTTTTATCCATCTTGAATCCCAAAATCGAGAAGGGTCGAGATTTTTGCAAGCTCTACAGATGAATGACCACTTCCCATAATGGATTTGAGTTAGTAGTGTGCATCACGCGGTAGGGAATTCATGAGTTCAAAGAATGTGAATTGACATTTTTTAATTTTTTTATGAGTTCATAGCTATAAAGACAAAAATACAACATTTATCATTCGCAACTTTGCAATGAAACATATCACATACCAGTACGTTAAGTGTGTATATACATTGTATTTTTTTGCTGTTGTGACTATGATTTAAAAATTTGATTTCACAATAGTTGTAGTCGAAATCGAAGAGGACTGTGTAGTTTTTCAATCCTGTGGCGCATACGTGTTGTCATCAAATATTTTTCTGACCTTTTACATATTTTCCTGACAGGTATCCGTGGTGTCCGTGGCACAGTGGTTGCGTACTTGGACTAGCGATCTCATGGTCCAGAGGTCGAACCCGGAAAGTGTCATTGGAAGTCGGCAGGAAGGGCATCCGGACTACAAAGCACCACAACGCTCCAAACAAAGTCTGACTTAAGTCAGCACCGTCCAAGGCCCCAGTAGGGGTAAAAAGTGACGTAAAATCCGTAAAAAAAAAAAAAAAAAAGGTAAACTAGAGAAATGAAAGAAAAGGAATTGGTCCGCTTGACAAATTCTTCTTGAAGAGCTCAAAGAAACAAAAGTAAGTGATCTAATAATTCAATGCCTCTGGCTTTCACGAGGTCGAAATGATATTTCAATACGCCTTGTTCTTGGCATTACCATGAAAAATGGCTTGCCAGCTGGGAATCGAACCCAGTCCACGAAATGCTAACGCGGCACGAAGATCACCAAGACTAACGAAGCACACCCTTCATGATCGTGTCAAGAGCAACCATAGCTTTAGCACTTGCTATCGTTAAAAAAGGAAAAAAAGGAAAAATTAAAATTAGAAGGAAACGGTTGCTATCGTAAAAAGTAAGTGAACCTATTACACAATCAGTAACCTATACGTGTCAGAGCATTTTGTAATTCTTATATTTGAGATAATAGATTTTCCATTAGGGACCGTAGTTGATTCCTCAAAATATGCGCTGTAATTTTGGTCCTCCATTCATTAAACAGATAGGAAATAAGCTTCCTTGTATTCTTTTGCAGGCAGTCTACTGAAGAATTTTCAGTCAGCTCATCTGCTGCTACATCGCAAGACTCCTCAAGCTCTGTGACCTGTAATCGCTCCTCTGCTGCATCTTAAGACTCCTCAAGCTCTGTGACCTGTAATCGCTCTGCTGCATCGCAAGACTCCTCAAGCTCTGTGACCTGTAATCGCTCTGCTGCATCGCAAGACTCCTCAAACTCTGAAACCGACCCCTCAGATATTGACTTTCCAAATGAGCCATTTCAACCTGATCAGAATTACAATTTTTCTATTCGTAATGGGCGACGCTGCCAAGCTAAATGGTTCAAATTGTATAACTGGCTTCATTATAATGAAAAGAAAGATTCTATTACCTGCTACACCTGTACAAAAGCATATCTATCTAGGCTTATCCTGTTACCTAAAGAAGCAGCTTTTCTTACAAACGGGTTCTCTAGTTGGAGCAAAGCAGTCAGCGTTTTACCGAAGCACGAGAAAAGCGATCATCATTTACTTGCCCACTCGAAGTTGCTTAGCGCACGGAATCCACTCCAATAAATGTCCAGCTTTCGCAGGCTACCAGGAACAACAGAGAGAAGCTTGGGAGGCCATGACTGCGATCGTCGGATCAATTCGATATTTGACTGCCACAGGTCAACCTCTTAGAGGTAGCGAAGAATCTGACGGAAATCTCATACTGTTGCTGAAGGAGAGACGTGCAGATATTCCTGTTTTGGATTCATGGCTCTCTCGCAGAGATAAATGGCTCAGCGCAGACATTCAAAATGAAGTAATCGAACTACTGGCACATACCTTGCAGAGATCTCAAATGAACAAAATGAAAGATGAAGCAACATTTTACTCGGTTATAGCGGACAGTATCACAGACAAAGGATGTGAGCAGCAATTTTCCATCACATTTCGCTACGTCTCTCAGGATAGCTTGGATGTTGCAGAGCTCTTTGCTGGTCTGTATCAACCACCTGACTCTACAGGACAGTCGTTGACAAACTGCATCATTGATGTTATTCGCCGAGTCGGACTAGATGCAAGAAATCTCAGAGGAGTCTGCTTTGATGGAGCTTCTAATATGTCAGGACGACTTAATGGGGTACAAGCGAACTTGAAAAGGATACAACCGAAATGCCTGCATGTGCACTGTTGCAATCATGCTTTGGATCTTGTCATTCGCGAATGTGATTTGCTCAGCGATGTTTTACTGGTCGTAAAAGATGCAAGTAAAATCATAAGAGAATCATCAAAGCGACGGACATTGTATGAGACTGTTCTTGAAGACGACGAGGAAAGACCCTTGCATCTTCTGGCTGTTTGTCCTACTCGATGGGTTGTTCGAGTCAAGGCAATGCAACGATTTTTGGACAACCTTGATAGAGTGAAAGCAACTGTTAATGAACTAATAGCCTCAAAGGGGAACACCAGAAGTTCGGTCGACTTTACGGGGACACGTCCGGAAAATGGAGAAGAAAAAATTCCTAGTGGGAATTCAAATGGCTGTAGCTATCCTGAAGCCATGCGAAGAGGCTGCTGTGACGCTCCAGACGGCAGGACTTCCAGCCTCTGATGTGAAGAGTATTGTTGAGATATTGATTACAGAGCTTGAAGGGATGAGGAGTGACGACAAGTTCAATGAAATTGAAGAAAGTGCTATGATGACGATGAAGACCAACAAAGATTCAAGCATCAACGCAGCTACATAAGAGACTTCACGATCATCAAAACTACCTTCGAGATACACATACACTGTCGAAGCTTACGGACATCGAAGAACTGACTCATCGGATAAGAATCTGAAAGTATCTTATTTCGAAGCCATAGATCTGGTAACAGCAGAACTGAAAAGACGATTCCATCAGCCAGATTTTGAAACATTAACTAATTTCGAAAGAGTTCTTCATAGAAGAGACAAAAGTGTCAATGAGTTGAAATCAATTTTGCTTGTTCACCACACTGACTTCAATCTAGAGTCTTTAGCTGCACAGCTACGAATGCTGTCGTCTTTCTTGAAGACGGAAAATGTGGATGAGCCTCACAAGCTTCAGCGTTGCTGAAGCATTTAGCCAAACAGCCGAAAGCCGTTAGGATTTTGCTTTCGGAGGTAATTAAACTCATTCAGATAATCATCACCATACCAGCGTCAGCCTCATCTGCTGAAAGGACATTCAGTGCCTTGTGCCGCCTACAGTCTGAGTACCGATGTACTATGACTCAATCACGCCTAACTCACTTGATTCTTCTTCATGTATTTAAACATCAGACCATGGAATTGAGCATTTCCTCTATTATGAGAGAGTTTGCTTCCCGTACTCCTGAGAGGAAAGCTGGATTTGGCAACGGTGTGTTGTGAGATGTAATGAACTAAAGATGTACATGTATAATCTTCATTTACATGATGCTAGATTTCAGAATCAAAAATTACATGTCGGGCAGAAGTGTATCGATGTGTCGACCTGGTTTTGCATTGACCAGCAGAAAGTGAAGTAGCAGTTGCCATCAATTGTACCTACATGTCACGTCAAAACCGAACCATCGGATATTTGTAAGTAGTCAAGCAGCTTTGTGACGTCTCTCAAAAATAGGTCTACAATTTTTATGAATGGGAAAATTTTGAGACACATTTGTATTTAATAGGCTGACATTGTTTATATCGTATAGGTTGACATTACTAAATGCTATGCAGTATAGTGGCGGCTGGGTACTTAGTAGTTCTTTGAATGCTCAGAATTATTTTCATCAAATGTTGCCTTAGTAGACCTACCTTCACAAAATGAAGTTTAGATAGAAATGTCAGTATAGCTGGATTAATCATTGAATTTCAGCGCATCTAACACCTTTGGAAACAGTTTTCATCGTAATATTGTCGTTCAGACGATTCATTGACATACTCACCATACATACTCATGTTTATAAATTTGTTACATTGATTGCAGTACATGCAGCATACGTGCATGCGTGTAGTTTTTATGAGTTTGAGTGAAATATACTCTTTGATTTCTTACTTTTGACTTTTGAGTTACATCATCCCACAAATGATACATATGCATGCATGAGAATTATGTCACAAGTCTACTGTGCGCCCATGTGAATAAAATTAGTCTTGTTAGCCTCACTAAATCTGAAATATTCGGGCGATGGTGCTTGAATATAGGCCTACTAAAAATCGAAGGGTTGTCCATGAAAAAAATTTGCTACCCCTAGTAAAAAATCGTTCCGACGCCCCTGACAGTAGCTGTGGAAACTCCGTGTCCATCTCCTATAAGTCGAAGGAGTCCACCAGTTGCCAAAAATCTAAGTGCAACCAAAATCTGCTGCTTTGCAGACAAAGCACAGTTTCTTTGCGTAGGATGTGTCAGATAAGGTTCTAGACGATTTATAAAGAAACTGGCCTCATCTTCCGTCAGGCGAAATCTGTCACGAAAGTAATACGAGTCCATATTAATTCTCACTCGAAAACGTCTTCTACGGCGTGATACACCACGCGACACTCTTTCCAATCGTATTCCATCACAAATTCACAAATCAAAATGAATGTAAAAACAACAAAGACGAAAACTGATATACATTTAAACAAAGCAACATTATTTCAAAATGAACGATGTCGCACACAAGCTCATACAATCCATATGAAACTTTTTCCAATCATAGTAAGCATAATGCACCCAATGGATGCCTAAAAGATACACTGTAGTTATATCAGGCATTCATCGCATGAAAATGCTGCATGAATTCATACAAAGCCTCATATGTTATAGGTGCTGCTTGGATTTTGATGAAACTTAATGTGAAGGTGATAGAGGTACCGTGGAGCATTGCTGTAGCTCTACAGAATTTTCGGCAATGAAGAAAGGTAGTTGTGACTACCTTTGTTTTTGAAAATTTGAAATTCGATTAAAGCAGTCATCTTGTGTAGGCCCTATAGGACAGAGCACTGCATGGATTTTGATGAAAATTGACGCAAATGTGAGTGAGATGCCATAGAACGTTGGTGTAGCTCTACGGAATTGTCTGCAACGAGGAACAGTAGTTGTGATTAGCTGTGTTTTTGAAAATTTGAAAATAGGCTGCGTAAGCTGTTATTTTTGGCTTATAAATTCTGTGTAGGAGAGGGCACTGTTTGGATTTTGATGAAACTTAATGTGAAGGTGATAGAGGTACCGTGGAGCATTGCTGTAGCTCTACAGAATTTTCGGCAATGAAGAATGGGAGTTGTGACTACCTTTGTTTTTGAAAATTTGAAATTCGATTAAAGCGGTCATCTTTTGTAGTCCTTATAGGACAGAGCGGTGCATGGAATATTTGAGAATCTTTTTCTCTTTTGTCATCGATGTAGGTAAAAGTCAATATCTCAACGTCTTTTAATATTTAAATGATTTGATGACATGACTTTGAATGACGAATTTCTTCCGTACCTCATTACACGAAAGAAATCGAAGCTCTCAAAGCAACCCTTCATAATTTTGCTGTTACCGGACGTTTTATCGTCACAGCATTGCCACTTTTCAAAGGAAGAATTTTTTAAATAAACAGTATCCAAATTTGCCATTCTGACAAATAGTTTGTTACTGACAGTAAAATTGAAAATCAAAAGCCGTTTTCCAATTTTTAAGTTGTATTTGCAATCATTTCTCCGATATTTTAAGTTTCTATAACTTTCTCGATGATCATTCACAGATTTATCAACCTCAAGAGGTTGATAGAAATTTTCATATTTCTATCAGTGAATTTCCATATTTTAAATTTTCGCGCGCTACTGATACTTCTTTGTGAAACGCAATTCTTTTCCAGACTGCTTAAAATACTGATTTTAAGCAGTGTGGGACTGATATAAATCACTGCTTAATATTTGGTTTTGTGAAACGCTGTTAATTTCGACTGCTTTAAATCACTGATTTAAATAACTGCTTTATATTTATTTTATGAAACGCAGAAAATTTTCCACACTGATAAAACCACTGATATAAAGCACTGATTTATTTTATGAAACAGGCCCATGGTCTGCCGAAGGTATTTGTCGTCGGTATTTGTGTTCCCTAGCTCTTCCAACCATCATTGTGTTTTTCTTTGTAGACTCTAATTGACAACAAACGCGATTTTGATGTAGTTTTTCACATCCACCGCGAAAAAGTTAGTGTGGTCAGCAATTAAAATTTGCTCTATATATTTGCTTTTTATTGTTTAAACTATCTCAGTTTGGATCCTCAGGGTCAGTTCAATTAATGTAACTCCTCAATAATTAGACTTTGGCAACAGATTCGGGGTCATATATTCGCAACACATTCAAGGCAAATATTAATTGGCAAAAAATTGAATATATGGTGGGGAGCATCGTGAAAATGTGAAGGTCTCTGGAAGGCACAGTTATATTTGTGTTTCAAGATGCAATGTAATTAATTTTTTTAAATCTAATTAATTATCTAGTATAATAACGTTCAAATTACCCGTGAATATGTGGCTTACATGTGATGTCAATGTGTTGCAATACGTCGTGAATTTTCCAATCCTCAGCTGTGTTAAAAAATTTCAATTAGGAAAATAATAGCAGCTAAATCAAAGATTCCAGTTGACTTTTCAGACACTTATTTTTGTTTTGTTTATGAAAAGTGTCAGAATGATGAAAAATATTCCACAATCAATTTCAATTCGAGATTTCTTTCGCTAACGACAGAGGAGAAGGAAGATTTGAAAGTGGTGAGTTGATTAACCCTCATACGGCGCACTGTTTTTCCCTACACCAACGGCGCACATGTAACATTTGTTACACTATATACTTATTTCGAGTTCACAAAGGCTATCCGCCAATAAGTCTATATATTAGTTGCTTAACACTTACATTGAATGATCATCTGTTTTTATACATCCCAACACTTTGTTATAATCCCCGAAGCCCATAGAATTAGGAACTTGAAATAGTCATCTCAATTGTATCAAATGTAGGCCTAGATTATTCCCGAAAGATAGAGATAAGAAAATTGCTTTGAAGTTCTTATTTGATATATGTATACGTATCTAATATCAATCTATTACAATATTTTTCTCAATCTTATGTATAAAATGTCAGTGTCATTCATTTTTACATGATAGACAGACGAAGGACGCGGATCAGGACACACAGGGCAGCGACAAGTATCACAAACTTTACGTACTAGTCGGCGTGTTTTGCATAAACTGCAACGACGAGGTTTACCATCTTGTTGTGCTACTGTTGCCGAAGTCGATGGAGATCCCTCCTGAATAAGTCCAGTGGAAATAATAGCCTTTCTCACCGGAGTTTGCATGTACGGATTGATCGATCGTTTTTCGATCAAAGGTATTATCAATTCTTCACAGAGGTCACTGATAAAAAGTCGACGAGCTTGTAATTTCCCTGAATAGTCTTCAGGATGCATGATCCGCCAAAGAATACAAGATTCAAGGTTGCAGATCCACGCAATTGAAAAAAATAGTTTCATAGGCCAGCGATTGATTTTTCGATTACATGAATATGTTTGTACACGCTCGTCGCAGGAATCTACCGCACCTTTCGTTGAGTTGTAGTCCAGTACTATGACAGGTTTTCGACTATGACTTTCGTCCTCAGACACAGCCACTTCATGGTGCATTGTTGAAAGTAAAGTTACCAGCTTTTTCCTTTTGGTCATATAAGAACAAAGAGTAAGGAGTCCGTGAAATACAAACATTGACGAATACATTTCTCTTCCGCGTGTTATCTTCATTGCATCAAGAATTTCTGGCTTGTTCATTCGGAGAGTTCCCAGTAAGGACAGTTTATTTTGCAGGAGCTCTTTTGCTAGGGGGACCGAAGTAAAAAAATTATCTACAGTTACATTCCGACCCGATCCAAACAAAGGGCGACAAAAATCAGGAACAACTCGTTTGGCTAAACCAACTTCTGGCAGATGACCTTCCTTGCCCAAATATATTTGCAAATTGTACGTGTAAGCATTGCTACTATCAGTCAATAGCCATACTTTGATTCCGTATCGACCTGGCTTTTTCGGCATATATACTCGAAACGGACACTTTCCGCGGAATCGGATAAGCTGCTCGTTAACAGTCACGTAAGCATTTGGGACATAGCACGCACGGCAGCGACTGGCAAATAAGTTCATGAATTCCCGAAAAACTGCCAGCTTATCACGACTACGTCTTTCTAACCTGCAAGAGAAGCTGTACATGAATAACGCAGACATATATCAAATACTCGTAATGGATCTCACCTTGTTCTTTTATCATCAAATCGAATCATTCTCAGCAGAAGCTTGAACCGGCATAGACTCATGGTAGCACGCAGACGAGAGCGACCATGTCTTTCACTCCATAGTTGTTCATAATTTTCATGTGAAGATCGATAGATTCCGATCAGCAAAAGAACTCCAATGAATGCCATCAATTCTGTATTGTCAAGAGGCTCCCAACGCTTGGCTAACCAACTGTCTTCCTGTTGCTGGATCAAACTTCGTGCATAATCATTTGTGTGAACAATAATCAGATTTTGCATTTCTAAAGTTATAAACTGTTCCAACATAAGTCGCTTAGTACCAGCGGAACGTCGAACGCTTGCCGTTGGACCGAAGATATCACGAAAGATATTGTGGGAACCGAGTTTGAGATGATGACGGAGGAGTTGATGACCAGGAAATATCTGAATTTCTGCATTGAAAATCGGACACATGGCTAGGAAGGCCAGCTGATGTGTTTGGTGTATGGTCAAATTCATCTACCCTGTCTTCGTCTGTTGAATCGACTTCACTGTACAATTCGTCTAAACATATCCTCAGTCTCAGAGGCGCTGTCCGATGTTTCATCATCACTCGTCTCATTCTCAAACAAAGCAGCAATTGCTCTCTGCGCGGCGACTCGACGACCTGACATAACTTGCGTGCTGAATGAATGAAATGAAATGCGAATACTTGAGAACCGAACAACAGAACTTCTCTGATTGGTCCATGAGTTGTCGATCTACTCATTGGATGATTTGAGGAACGTTGTTGAAATTTATTCCTAAAGATTGCTGCGTCAGTCAAACTAAATAATTAGATTGAATCAAGATTGCTGATCTTATACAAAAGTCATTGAACAATAATGTAACAAACGTTACATGGTGCGCCAAATAAAGGTGGTGTTTAAATCTGTGTATTTAAATATAGTACGCCACCATCTAAATTACTAATAACGGTGCAAAATGATAGCCAATGAACATTTATAAGATGTCACCCATGCACAACAGCAAGGAAGCACTGTAAGAAAAATAATGATAAGACAAAGATAAAAGTGTAACAAATGCTACACGTGCGCCGTATGAGGGTTAAGTAGGCATTTAAGTTGTCAGAAATGTGGACGACCCTTCTAATTGAGACCCGGAGATATCTGTTTCAGCATTCGAATTACGTAGTTTCTGTTAACAAAGATGACAATTTCATAATGTAAGATGTTATTGTATCATGCAATGCCAACTGTAGGTAAGCATATAGTGTAGGTAGGTACCAATTCAGGGTGTTTAATTAACGTGGAAGGTCATGAAAGCGTGACTTTTCGCATAATCAAATATTAATATTCATTTTTCAGTAAATAAGCGTTATTTTCATTGTCTTCCAATTCGCTGACAAGGGTGTGGGATTCATTTTAAAAATCATGACGAAAATACTTTGGCAATTTTAGTTCCTTATTTGATGCTAATTAAAACAATTTCAAATTTTCTATTTATTTCAGGGGGTAGGAAAGAACGTTTACAACTCATTCATCGTATTCCTTGCATCGCATTCAGTTCCTCGCCTGTTGATTGGAGGTAAGCAGCGACCAATCACAACTTTATATTTTGTAAAGAATTTAAATTTAGTTTCTATTCTATTTCACGTTCTTTGCACGTTACTTTATCAGTTTTCTACATTCTCACCGTGACTTTCATTCATGTAGGTATTAAAAATTAAATTTAAAGTATTAAGGATTCGCAGACATAAATCAGTGTCTGCTTTAAAATGAGGTTTAATTTCGTTCTGATAAGATATTGTCTCCTTTGTTGGGGGATACCCGACCTGTCTTTCTGTTCAACCTTGTAGAATAGATACAGGAAGGATATTAATTATATCCGTATTGGGTCGAACATCATAACTGAGTGATTGTTTAGGGAATTCTCAGTAATGTTAATAAACAATGGACCAGTGAACTTTTGTCGATATTCGATACATTTTCTTTCTGTCAAATACAATGAACATGGTTGATCTGTTTGAATATACGAGATCAATTCAATGAAGATGCGAGTTCGTTCTCTGCCCTTTTCTGATAGAGTTGCAATTATTTCCCGGTGTTGTAATAATTCTGCTCATCTAATATAAACTTGGAATCCTTTTTCTTCTATCAATCAACGCAGAAGCTGCCATGAAGTAACTTTCATTATCTAACTAGCTTTTTCATTATCAGTATCATGGATGACAATGTTTATATTATTATATTTAAATTGGCAGAGCCCGTTTGTTCATGGCAGACACGTAAATTAATGTTAATATTCTATCCCTCTCTTTTTCTGTAAAACTTGGTCCAATTTACAAATAATTTGCATGGTCATGCTATTAAATCAATAATTGACAAATCACTTGAAATTTGAAAAGTCTCAATGTCTACTTAGGGTTCTGGTTAGTTTCCATCGGTAGATAGGTTACTGCAGTACGAATTTTTAAAAGGATTCAATAAAATTTCCTTTTTTTTGTTTCTCTCGATGAAGGCTGAGCGGATATAATGGGAATAAGTATCTCAACGGTTGAAGAAAATTGTATTTTCGTGATTATTTTTCTAATGAACAACCTACCGATGGCAGCAAAACATACATTATTCACTTTACTAAGCCATAAAACTAAGCAATGAAGTAGATAAACGAATAGTTAAACTAATAAACGACGTAACGAATTGTCTTTCTGAAGAATTCTTACTTAAGTAATAATCACTCAAATCTTATATTTTCAGAATATCATGTTTGGTCTTCTTACCAGACACTGATCACTGTCTCGAAATGCTTCAGTTCTAGTAGAGATATCAATAATTTTTCTATTACTATTTGGAGCATTTGGTGGCGTGACACTGATCGATATCAGATAATGTAGGCCATTCGGCTACCAAATTAGATGCCATCCCATTCGTGACCTGAAAGGGTCGCGGATGGGGTGGCATTATATTTTGGAGCGAGAGTGGTTGGCTCCCCTCAAAATGATAGAAATCAGGATAAACTTGGTGAGGACAAATTGACGTGAGTCTTCCGCCATCTGGCCGCCCAGATATTTTTCAACGGATTGTTCATTGGCCAGTTACATGTCTCCACGCCTAATCGCGTGAATTTTCTTTCTTTTGTTTCAGTGTTGTCACGTGCAATAATGGCCGTCTATGTTACTACTGTTAAAACTACTTTTATTCTCTACATTTTTTGTTGAATTTTGAATTTAACGTTCAGTTCATTCGCATACTTTATATTGACATGCATCGTTAGAGAAATGTTGATTTCATTTAATGACATCACGACCATTCTATTTCATCACGATGAATCTTAGTCACTTGATATAAGTAAAACAGTTCCCAGTAATTTAATGTTCCACAATCTTGGTATACAAGCTCATGCAAATAATCCTTAGACTCAACTGAGTGTACTGGATTGATTTCTCCATTGCTATCGGATGTTATCCGTACATGTCCACAGATGCATGCTCCACACTCAAAGCGGCTTTCCTCGTCTTATCGCTGTCATGAGGAGACTTTCATCGTATTCAAAATGTCAAATATCACTGAAATTCGACATTTACATGTACATGTGTCGCCTTGAGGATCTATATCATACGAGGACTGGTCCCCTTGCTATCGGATGTTATCCGTACATGTCCACAGATGCATGCTCCACACTCAAAGCGGCTTTCCTCGTCTTATCGCTGTCATGAGGAGACTTTCATCGTATTCAAAATGTCAAAAATCACTGAAATTCGACATTTTCATGAATCTCCTTAGTTTTACAGATAACTGGTCAGCGATAATATGAGTATATTACTTATTAGTGCACATGAAGTGTTATAACTGTTATTATATTTTATGAATTTACTTTTTCAGATGGAAATTATCAGAATTCCAATCACTGAGGAGATGCTTTTTAAAGCCATGAAAAAAGAAGACATAAACCTGGTTCCTCTTCTTCAAGAACAAGGGGTGAAGTGCGATTTGCGCTTTAATTATCAAGTTTTCAGATCACCCAATTCACGAAAGAAAGGAGCTTTGTGGAGGTAAAAACATGTCTCAATATTAAGCTTATGGCAGTCTACCTTTAATAAGTACTGTTTTCGTAGCACTTTATATTTCAAAAAAATCATGAAACTAATAAATATCATTATTATGAAAGTATTTAAGAAAAGTTATGTTAAAATCTTTCAATTACGTGTACCTAGAGACGATGTTAGGGAACGGTACGAAACTGCTGTATAGCTAGCACTACGTCAACCATGTTTAGGGTTGATGTTCTTCATCTTCTTCTGAGAACTGTTGAAATATTTAGTTACAAAAATAATTCAAATATTTTCTAGAATTTACCTACTCTCATCATTTATCGGTCATTTAGTGGATAAACCGTCTACGCACCAGTCCACATTAATGAGATTCAATCGCATTGGAGAACCGCAGCATGATGGCTTCGTTAAACGAAAATGTGCGTCAGAGGTAGCTCGAAAAATGGTGCAAGAGGAGATGGAGCAGGGAAAAGGTCCGACGGAAGCATTCGAGAATGTCGCATTGAAAATTGGTCCAGCGACACCGACTTTGGCCAGTATCCGGAAAGCGCGACATCCTGGCTCGCGTTCCATGAACACCCAGATGGATCTCCTCTGTCTACTGCAACGAACACTGAAGGGAACAGTGAACCCTGAGTCTCTGGTGCCTGGATATATTCAAGTATGCTGACATGTTCATTTCAATCGATCGTAGAAATTTTTCAGTTATATGTGAACCAGTTATCTGGTTATATTTCAGATTTTATAATATATCTCTGTTTATTCCCGAGAAAAAATATCATTGCAAACTTTGAAAAATATTATAAAATACATCATTTTTGAAAATGTTTAATGCTTTATGATGATGTACAATGATAAATGCCTTGAAAAGTTTCTCATGTTTTGAATTCCAATTAAATGCTGAAGTATGGTGGAACCCATTCGACTGCTGTTTTTTGAATGTACATTTCATGTTTTCCAATAGTTGACAAAAATAGGTTTCACGCTCACCTATACTTTATAATATAGTGTATTACTAAAAGCTTATATTATACATGTGCAAACAGTGCCTAAAACATTGGTTGTTAGACTGGATATGACGCCAGACGAATTACCGTGGTGTTCGTGAGTTATAATACATGTATGTTTTATGTCTACCAAGGTTGACTTTTCAAACGTTTGTTATCATAGCACGTCATAATTTTGTTGAGCCTGATAATGGACGTAGAAGAGTCCGAAGCGTCGCGAAATAAGACA